>JAZGLO010002084.1:0-65382 GCA_036873155.1 Biomphalaria sudanica
CTACATCTCCCTATATTATGGCCTTGGGCTACGTCTTCCGAGTAGTCCTTTTCGATTTCCACTTCTGTTCGAAACTGATTCATTACGTCCAAATACTGAATGACAATTTCTTGTGCTGATTGCGAGTTGTCCAAAGGGAATGGCTTTTGCGATACGTTCGTCCTCCATCTGGCGGATATGACCAAGCAAACGCATGCGGCATTTTCTGAGGATGGTGAAGATGCTTAGTGAGGATACTTGGAAGAATCTTTTAAACGAAAGGCTTTGTGTTACACGCTATTTCTTTATGCATGATTTTCAGGATCTGTCGGAGAAAGCCGACAAAGCAAATGTAGTTTATTTTTGTCCTCTAGACAAAGAGCAATGGAGAGAAATCGATCAACAGATTATGTGTGGTGCCCCATTAATCCGTCAGACAAAGGAATAGGTGAATGATAATGTGAAGTTAACATTGAGTCAATGTCTTTAAGATAGCTCATTTATTGTGATAGGTAAATTTCAAGAAAAAAAAAAAAACAACATATTTACCTCCATAAGCTTCAAATTCATTTAAACAAACGAAGGGTACACTATCTCCACCAGAAATTGTATCTTGACTGATTTTTACACCAGCGATAGCATCACCTTTCAAGTTTAACACTGTGTAGACATATTTTGTTGGCTCGGAAACATCTCGATAACTATATTGTGATACGTTTTTGTTGTCCAGCATTTCAAGAAGGAAACCTTTCAATCGAGATCCCATATCATCGACTTATGAAAAACAAACAAGAACAAGTAAAAAATTTACAATTGTTTCATTGATCTTTTTGCATTTACAAATATTTTGTTTAAACCCACGTTGGTTTTTTCTTTATTTAAAAAAAAAGCAATAGGCAAATATTTATTTGACAATCATGAATGTTTGTAATTGTACTTTAAAATTTAACTAATGATATAAAAACTGTGCTATGTTTTGTAAATGTCAAATTTAAATCTGGTTCGCGTTTCTGTACAATGACTGGGTATAAACCATATACGACCAACACATGTCTTATATATTTTTAATAGCCCTAGCTAGCTGATTGGTTGACTAATTTACTCATAATTCAACAATGATTTAACTTGTTAATAATTACCGTACACAAATACACAAAACAAAGAAATCATTTTCACGATCGAAGCAGTATGTTAAATTTATCAAATACGATTTTCGTTCAAAATGTGTATCTAATATATATTTTTTAAGCCGACATAGCAAAAAATACACTATCATACTTTCTTCCATTTCTTAGCTTTCGATCCAATTTAATAATAATAATAATAATAATAAAAATAATAATAATAATAATCTTTATTGTCCGTATGGAAATCTGTCTTACAATTTGTGCATTACACCAAACAAAAAACATTATAACTATAAGAAACCAAAATGTACATTCACACCAGACTCACTCATAATTTACATGTGACAAAGTTTATATCAAATTGTTTCTATTGTTTCAGGAGAACAAAAGAGTGTTTGTGTCTGTTTGTCTTTGATATCGGTGTCTTGTATCTCTTTTGTGATAGTAAAATCACACAAATCCTGACACAAAGGGTGGTTCTTTATTTTGAGGATCTTGTTAGCTTTTTTTTATAGATGTTTGTCGCAAACAACTGTCTAAATGGGGTTCGTTTTTTGCCAATGATTTTACCAGCAGCATTTAGGATTCTATAAAGTTTATTTTTATATTCCAGATGTGAGCGTGATAAAACATAGCCAAGGTCTTTTCGCTAACATTAAACAAGGACAGTTTTCTTAGTAATCGTAATCTTTGCTGACCTTTTTTTTTGCTGATATAATCAGTATTTGCAGTAAAAATTAATTTATTGTCTAGGATAGTACCAAGGTATTTAAAAGTTTGCACTATTTCAATAGTCTCTCCAGCTACAGAAACAATATCATTTTCCTTGTTTTCCCGATGAAAATCGATTTTAATTTCATTGTTTTTTGTTTTTTTTTGACATTTAATAATAAAAAATTATCTTTACAGTATTTTTCGATGTGTTCTATTTCTTTGAAATACTCATTTACGTCTGAGCTCTCTGAGAGCAGGGCAAGAAGAGCCGCATCATCAGCGTATTTTGTGAAGGAGCAACAAGAACTATCGGATTGAAAATCATTGGTGTACAAAATGAACCACCTCTGGGGTGCCAATGTGTTAACTATGCGTGCATTTGATACTACAATGTTTAACCTAACCCTCTGAGATCTCTGGGTCAAAAATATTTTAGCCTATAGTATTAAATATGGACTAATCTGCAACGCTTTCATCTTTTCAATGAGTAAATGAAGTTGTATAGTGTTAAAAGCTGATGAGAAATCAATAAAGAACAATCTTACATAAGTGTTCAGTAAGTCCAGATGTAGATACAATTTAAAATATTTAGCATGGCATCGTCTACACCTTTACCCTTTTGGTAAGCGAATTACTACAAAGATCATTCAGAAGAAACTGTTTAACCAAATTTTCTAAACATTTAGACACAATGGAAGTAAGTGAAACAGGTCTATTGTCATTCATTTCCTTCGGTTTGGAAACCTTTGGCACAGGTACAATTATAGATGACTTCCACACAGGTGGTATCTCATGGTTTAGTAATGAAGTGGAAAAAATATCTTGGAAAGGTTCAGCTAGTTGTTCAGCACATTCTTTTAAGATTCGCCCTTTTATTCCATCAGGCCCACCAGCTTTCATTATGTTGACGTTTTTGAAAATGTTGGAGACTGCTCTTTAGTAATCGCTAATTCTAAACAGTTGTTAGCATTGACATCATCAAGAGCTTTGAGTCTTAGATAATTAAAATCTTTCGTGTCGAAGCGACAATAGAAATCATTTAACCCTTTGGCTAATGTTTTTTTCGTCTCTTGTAGCAAGATTATATTTACTTTTGAAGTGTGCTCCTGCCATTTTGTTCATGATGCCCCACGCCTGTCTCATGTCACTTGTATTAATCAAGTCTTCCGGCTTGGTGCGGTAGTTTCTCAAGTCTTCCAGCTTGGTCCGGTAGTTTCTCAAGTCTTCCAGCTTGGTGCGGTAGTTTCTCAAGTCTTCCAGCTTGGTGCGGTAGTTTCTCAAGTCTTCCAGCTTGGTGCGGTAGTTTCTCAAGTCTTCCAGCTTGGTGCGGTAGTTTCTCAAGTCTTCCAGCTTGGTGCGGTAGTTTCTCAAGTCTTCCAGCTTGGTGCGGTAGTTTCTCAAGTCTTCCAGCTTGGTGCGGTAGTTTCTCAAGTCTTCCAGCTTGGTGCGGTAGTTTCTCAAGTCTTCCGGCTTGGTCCGGTAGTTTCTCAAGTCTTCCAGCTTGGTGCGGTAGTTTCTCAAGTCTTCCAGCTTGGTGCGGTAGTTTCTCAAGTCTTCCAGCTTGGTCCGGTAGTTTCTCAAGTCTTCCAGCTTGGTCCGGTAGTTTCTCAAGTCTTCCGGTTTGGTGCGGTAGTTTCTCAAGTCTTCCAGCTTGGTGCGGTAGTTTCTCAAGTCTTCCAGCTTGGTGCGGTAGTTTCTCAAGTCTTCCAGCTTGGTGCGGTAGTTTCTCAAGTCTTCCAGCTTGGTGCGGTAGTTTCTCAAGTCTTCCAGCTTGGTGCGGTAGTTTCTCTCCTCCCTTCTTCAAGAGCGACGTTGAGATTTCGTTGAGCTCTTTCTCTTGTCTGTCCATCGCCACTCATATTTGCTCTTTTCTTTTTGATTATTTCCCGTTCTATTTTTGAAGCGACCCATGGTTTACTGTTGGGGTATATCTTGATGCTCTTTGTACTGACACACATGTTTTCACAGAATTTGATGTAATTTGTCACTGCGTCGACCCATTCTTTCAGATTTGAAGTGGTCTCTTGAAACAAATTCCAGTCAGTGCAGTCTAGACATCCCTGTAGTTTGAAACTGTTGTCTTGAGTCCATTCTTGTTCGTTTTTTTTTGAATGATTTTTCCTTCTTTAAGTTTTGTGCGGTAAGCATTTGTACTGTTTTGTGGTCCGATGATCGTAGTGGTGGCTTTTCACGAGATGTGAATGCTCCTTTGATGTTACAGTAACATAAGTCCAGAGTTCTGTTCTCTCTTGTCGGACATGTGATGTGTTGATAGAAGGTGGGTAGGTCAACCTTCAAGGTGCATTTATTAAAATCACCCAGTATAACTACTGGTGCGTCCGGTGACCTTGTCTGAAACTCATGCACTACATCAGCTAAGATTGCAGCTGCAACGTCCGTCTTGGCTGTAGGCGGAACATAAACCAGGACTCTGTAAATAACACCAAAGTCTCGTGGCAAATAAAAAGGTCTCAATGAAAGCGCCAGTAGTTCTAGATCCCGATAGCACATTCTCTTTTTAACCGTGTAGTTGGTACAGTATTTTAGGTTGATGTACACACATAGCCCCCCCCCACCTTTCTTCTTTTTAGGCTCAGCCGTTCTGTCAGATCTCACGCAAGAGAAACCATCAATAGCAATCAGGTTGTAGTTGTCATCCTCCTCTAACCATGTCTCAGTAAAAGCCAATAGAAAACTTTCCCTAAAAACTTAATATAGGCCCTACTTCTCTAAATCTAAATCTTGTCTTTATATGACTATAAAATGGCGTTTGTCCCCTAGAGGGCTCAGCCTCCGGTCTCGCATGGGATGAAGAAACCATTTTGATTGGCTCAAGTGACCGCGACTTATAAACAAATGCATGTGATTAAATTATCATTTTATTGAACGAGGTCTTCAGAGAGAAGTGTCGGTGAAAAGACTTTTCCTAATCCTTGCCACGGGATAAAATCTTTTCCCGGGTCAAAGGTTCATAAAAGGGATTTATCTCGAACCATTTTGGACATCTTAACGACATATCTAGAAATAAGAATAGACATAAAAAATGAGTTTGAGGAATTGTATACATTTGTAAAGTTATAAAAAGTTTTCTAAAAGATCACGTAACATTTGTATGATGGCGTGTGTGTGTTTAGAAATATACTGTAGTTTAAACAAAAATCGCCCTGTAAAATGTTTTACATGTTTCGGATGTTCAGAGTTGAAGATAATTTACTTCCTAGTCCAAACCTCCCGCTGGACGACGATAGATGGGAGCGGGCAGGGTTTGAACCTAGGACCATCGATAAGTCCGAACGACAGTCCAGCGTGAAAACCACACGAGCAGGCAACCGATTCAGTCCCTGTTACCAAGAGTCCAAGTGTTCCAGGAAAGCTTAACTACAGACTAATTAAAAATTTCATTTAATTGTATTTATGTATATTGTAATCCATATCGAACAACATTGTCTTATACTAAGATATTCATGCTTCAAATTAAAGCTTTAAGTTATTCAGACTCTTATTAAAAATAAGATTAGATAAGATATAAGATAATTTTTATTGATCCAGTCAAATGGAAATTCAGAACAATTGACAAGCTCAGCGTAACTACTTTACAAAAACAATGTAGATGCAAATACGAACAACATTCTGACACGAAACACATACAAACTCATAACTAGCGCTATATGAATTAGACTTCTATGTAATTCTCGATGACGACAGATGATCTTCTAACACCCATACCGACTGTGGGATGAAGGAGTTTTTAAATCTTTCTGTTTTAGTCCTAAAGGAAAGGAGACGACCACTTCGTTCAGATCTTATGTAATAGTGACTTAGTGGGTGCAGGTTATCTTTAAGAATTGTGAGTGTTTTTGGAAAGGCATCTTTCATGGAAAAGCTCTTCAAGAGATGGTAGCTGTGTTTGAGTCATATACGATGCTTTTTTAACTAATCTATTTAGTCTAAGTCTTTTTGCAAGTGAAGTATTACCATACCAGCAGGTGATAGCAACGTTTATTAGACTGCTGATGTTTGCTGTATGAAAAAGTTTAATTATTGTTTGGCGATATTAAACTTCCTTTTAGCTTTCTAAGATAGAAAAGTCGTCAGTAAATTTTTGTGTAAATGTTTTGACAGTTTTCACTTCATTTCAGTTTGTTGTTGATGGTTGTACCTAGATAGTTATATTCTTGCACTTATTCTACAGTTTGGTTATTTATCTGAATTTCTGCAAGATGGCCGCCTTTATGTTTCCTAAAATCTAGTATCATTTCTTTCGCCGTTCGTCTTAACTGTACTTGATAGTACTCCGCACTAAACCGTCGTAATGCTCCGTACAGAACCACACCGTTGAACTGTGCTGTAGTCGACCGTGTTCTGAACTCTTGTCGTGAACCTCCTTTGGTGAACCGTCTTGACTGCGACACCTCCGCTCTTATATAGGGTCTCTACTGGCCTTCTCGAACCGGACAGAACGCCGCTCAACGTTTCTAGGTGGTCAGATGACTACATCTCTCGTGACGCTCCTGAGCTCTGTTCACGAAGGCGATCCTTCCCGAACCGTCCTGTTGACACTCGACTCGGCTGACCGTCGTAATTCGTCACGGTTGACCGCTCGTCTAGCGCTGGCCTGGGGCGATTTGCGTCGGCTGACTACACACACACCACTACCCCTCTCTGTGCCACCACCAGGTTTATAACAATAGTGTAGGCGTTTGATAAGAAAGTTTCGAACCCAGGTCTGAATGTTATTGCTAACTTTCATTTCAGATAGTTTTTGTATCATGCGATGTGGTTGGATGGTGTTAAATGTGGATGAAAAATCTACGAATAATACTCTGACGTAAAGAAATGGCAAATTATAATTATTACGTCTATAATAAATAACGTCAAAGCAAAAGTACAAGATGGTTATCAGCTTCTACATTACTTTACCTCGAAAGAATTGTATTAATTTTTATTCTTTTTTAAACCTAGCTTGAAATAATCTGAATGGTATGAGTTTTAGCTAGTGAACGTAAACCAAGATACCTAGAATTAGATAATTACATGGGACAGACATTAAATAAATACGTTAATTTCATCAAAGTATATAACAATAGCACCATGAGTCATTTTGGGCTAAATTTAAAACGTAATAATTTAAGTTGCGTCTTGCGTAATAGATATTTTGAGCAATGGTTTTAAACATTTTGATATATGCCTCTCTAAGATACAGTTGGCTCGGACAAAGTCTGCGGGACACATATTTGAGACTCAAAGAAAAGCCATTTTTTGAACAAAACGGAAAAATTATATAGACCGCC
Organism: Biomphalaria sudanica; assembly: GCA_036873155.1. Lineage (NCBI taxonomy): Eukaryota > Metazoa > Mollusca > Gastropoda > Planorbidae > Biomphalaria > Biomphalaria sudanica. The sequence goes on from JAZGLO010002084.1 coordinate 7,112, forward strand.
AGAGGCCAACGGCGTTGTCTGCACGAAAAGAGGACAAATAAGCAGGTTGCAAATGGGTTTGTGTAGTCGCGCCAACACTTCATTCATCCTTGATTTTCGGAATCGAAGACATTGCCATTACAGATACATACAGAGAATGAGAGATAGAAAGGGAAAAAGAGAGAGAGAGAGAAGAAGAAGAAGAAAAAGAATTAACAAATTTGTCTTTTGTATTCAGTTTAAATACTTACCTCTGTTATATAAAATACATTTTTTTATATTGTATTCTTGACCGAAATTCACTGTCCAGTATGGAGTTTTATCATTTATGTTTGTATGACTACAAAACCCATCATTACAAGTCGATAAAATCTTTCCATCAACAGCGTATTTTGAGTCAAAAGCTGGTTCATATGTTGATGATTGAGAAGTCTTTTGAAAAAGTGCAAAATTACGACCTGAAAATTTTTTTTATTTGTTAAGTTGTTGTTGTTGTTTACTATGATGTTTTTTTTTTCCTTCACCCACTCAGCGCGCACATCTTAAACAAAGAGTATCTATCTTATTGTTAAAGAACTACATGAAATTGATCTGTTATCAAACGACACAGATTTTTCAGCTAAAAACACTCGTAAGTTCTAACAAACTATGATCAGTATATACAAAGCTGTAAATCAATCCTGTTAAATATCCACAATCAATATATCAATATAATAAATTACGTTTATGAAATATATGATGTCGGTATTACTGTATTATTTAAAGAGTTTTAAAAAATATTTGTCAAACAAAGCTTAAATTAAATCTACCATGTAAATATTTTAAAATAGGTCTACACCAAAAACAAAAAAAAAGTTCGATTAAATAGTTTTACTAATTATTTTTATTCAGCGTCACTTTTATGCTCAGTGCGCTATGGTTTCCAAAAATTTTGTGGACTCAATTTTCTTTTTGTAGAGAAATTTGTTTGTAGGAGATGGTTTCCATTTTGCCTTTGAAGAAGCAATTACAACTATGACAAAAAAAGGTTGTCGGAGTCTGAATTCCAATTCGTGTAGCAAGCCTCTAAATTATGCAAATACTTTAAAAAATTAAAGGCTTTATAGTCTTAAAAGGTCTACACTCAAAATTTTTAGCAAAGGACCTAATTCTTTAAACAAAGCTTATGTTTTGTATCACTTTAATACATTGTATATATACAACAACAAACAATTAGATATAGCTAATTGATTAACTAATTGATTGTTTGCTACAATGAATAATTTGCAAAGTTTCAACTTGGTCCGACACTTGGAGATGGGAGAAACTACGTGTACATAGTTAAACTCAGACAGACTAAGTGTGTCAATAAAAATTAGACTTTTTTTTTTTTTTACAAGATAACATCGCGAAAATTCATTCACCAGAGATACATTGGTAAAACTGATTTGAAGAAAATTCATATCTGAACTATTTTAATAATTATAGATCATAAAATATGCTAAATAACGATAAAATATTTATCGTTATAGAAATTAACAATATATTTTAGATATATATAAAAGAATTCTTGTAAACACATAACAACAATTTACCTCCACTGACAAACAGTGTACATATATTTCCTACACTGTTTCCTTCAAGCTTTAAGGTTGTCATGGAAACGTTGTTGTCACAATAAAGGTCAAGGGTTGCGTTGTCCACAGAAAATATTCTTGTATTCTGACATAGTGCATTGTTTAAGCTAAGGCTAATGTCTTTAAACGAAGCTATTCAAAAAGACATAAAATAAATATTTTAATTTCTTTATTTTGTTATATCATTTAAAATAAATAAATCCGTTGACATAAATATATTATTTATGTAAGATGTGTATGATTGTGAGTTTTTTTTTATATGTTTGATATATAAAATGTTTTAAAATGGATCTGAATCTTTTCTTAACTTTCTTGACAGAAGATCAAGAAGTCTCATTATCAATATTGAGTTGTTAAGTATCTTTAGTATCGAAACAGTTTAAAAAATCATGTAATTTTACTGACCACATAAAAAAATAACTCTTAATTTTCGTCAAAATTGTCTTCTCAAATTCTGATTATTTAGTACAATGTGGCAAAATATGTTGGTCACAGCTGGGGAAGCGCAGCAATGGGAAATACTGCATTCCTCACTAATCTTTAAACTCGGAGATAAGCTTTATTATTATTATTATTTTGTTAGAAACGAACAAGTATTCATTCTATGGCGAAGTCAGGGTCGAGTTTCTTTAAAGGGAAACAAAATTCATTGTAGTCCCATTATCAGTTTCAACCGAGGAGTTTTTTGGTGATGTGACAGGTCTGCAGAAGTACCGCCCTCTGACAGGCAACGAGAATGTTCCTAGAAATGCTAAGGGCCTTGAAGGTATCTGTGAGGTCAGTTGTTATTATCCCCTCGGTTGATATAACATATATTTTTGTTTTAGATAATTTCCATAAACGCTTAATCTCCAAGCCAAGATTCCCATATTTTCGTTGTATTTCCAGCTCAGTTTTTTTTTTATTATGAGATAGTGGTATGACGATGTCAATAATGTTTGCGGCTTTTTCTTTTTTATCGATGAGCAGCAAATCATGGCGATTAAAGTCTACATTTTGTCAGTCAAAATAGGCCTGTCCCAGTACAGTAGATGATCCGTAGACTCGAGAACCTTTTGTGGTGAGTATTTGTAATAAGGAGGAGTATCCTTACCGATCAAATTTACCCGGGATATGCTGCACTTCAAATTGAAAGTCTTGAAACATCACGGCCCAGCGAGTTACCCTGGAATTCACCGACTTACTTGTGTTTTAACAGCGTAAGGGTGCGTGATCTGTGCGGAGTACAAATGTTCTGTTCAAATGTTCCGTCTAACAGGTACCTGGCCAACTTGTAGAATGCCCAGTGATTCCTGTGCTAAGCATCCCCCAATAGCGACAGCAGAGACATCGGTAGCTAGTATGCATTCCTTCTGGCAGCAGGTAGACGCAGGATCGGTTCCTCAGCAAATGCCTTCTTTATCTTCTGCAGCGATACTTCAGTCATGTGACCATCTGAACACATTGTATGCTCCATTTCTGGTCAGGTTTGCATTATTATTATTATACATATATTATACTTACTCTAGGTTTACATTAACAACCATACAAATAAACAAGAAAGGAAAACATAACATTTAGAATAATTCCCACTTAAATTTTAGAAATATAAATGTGTCTGGAATGTTAATTTTCGTAATAAATAAAAAGAAAACTTACTTTTATTTTTTACTTTAATCCTTAGCCACGTAAATGGTATTGCTTCACTCCAAGTTAATAGGACGTACGCTGGATCTAAACGCTGATCACAATCTTCTGTTGAGTTAGAACGTAAAGTTTTAGCAGTTGGTGGTTGTATTTCTGCTATTACAGCAACATCACCTACAGAAAAAAAAAGAAAAAGATAACTTTTTAAAAAATATAACTTTTCTGGTCTCAAATCTTTAAAAAAAAGAAGGTTAAAAGTAGTTTCAGTTTTATTAGGTTATCTTAGATTTGTAAGTATCGGCGAACCAGACGAATTTTGAAATGTAAAAAAAAAATATTCATTATTAAAGGCCCTTAAGTGAAAAAGCCATTAATCTGTCTGTCAATGCGTCCGTCCATCACGTTTATATAGCAAAACTAAAAATATTATAGTAATTTAATGTATAAAGCATTGTTAAAAACTACTAATGCATCATGTTGTCTGTCATAGTATATTGTTGAATGAGTTCCAAAACTTTGGTGCGTGCACCAAAAGAGCCCGCTAACGTTGGAGAAATGTAGCAGCAATAAAAGCGTTGATTTCGTGGAGCGCAGGGCTCTCTGACTGACATAAGGAGTTATCAGTTTTCTAAGGTTCTATATTGTTGCACTCATAAAAAAGTATGGCCACCTTGTTGTCAATTCTTAATTTCACAGTAAGCCAATGGAGTGTGCGCAAGTAGATCAACGCAGAATCTCGTCTTATTTTTTTAGGACTATTCGTGTTGCGTTGTTCTGGCGAATTGTCATCGGCTTTTCTTGCTAGCACGGCATCAGTCACTAGCACGGCATCAGTCACGGCAGGAGAATAGGAATCCCATAGCTAGGGTTTTTTTGTTAAATATGGTTTGATCTTGTCTAATCTGCGCAGTTGCAGATAAAGATCCTTGCAGATGTGACTTATGTGTATGTCAAAGGACAGTGTTGAGTTAAAGAAAACACTAAAATTACGAACATTGTAAACAAGACGAACCTAGCGGTTTGTGACTTAAAGGGAATCTGTGCTCTTGACTTGTGTGATGTTGTTCCGAGTGCCTATCTTTATTTTTTGTTCCGTGTTGTCTGCTATCTTCATGTATCTTGAGCTAATTCTCAACCATCAATCTACTCCCCCCCCCCCCTTCTGCGTTACCAATGTTGGTGCTGCCATAGGTGACACCTATGAGGATACTGGGGAATCGTATAACTGAATTTCTGCATAAAACTGTATAAGATGCCGTTTTTTTTTTTGTGTGACTATAGTGTGACTGTGTATGAAATGACCAGTTGACCTTTATTGTGTATGTATGAGTGGATAGCTAAGAAAGTAAGTCAAGACTGTGTGGAAACTAGTCAGAAAACAAACAGGATGCTGGATTGAAGAGTAAGATTGTAGAAGAAATGAAGTGATATGTTAATTGAGATTATAGTTTTTTTAAGGGTATCTATTACAGGTACTATGTACTTCAAGATTAAGCTTGTTGGTACTGCCCCATTAACCAAGGTAAATTGGGTTCGTACTATCAGATAGGATCCAGGCCACATCAGGACGTTTCCTGCTAAACCAAAAGTGGCAGAGAATCTGGCCATCATGATGTCATAGCCTATTTAAGGCTGCGGACAGGTCCAGCATGGAAAGTATTGATATATGACTATGTTGGAATTGTGAAGTAAGTCGTTTAGTACTCTGACCACTGCTGTCTCTGTGCTACGGCACTTCCTATATGAGGTTGAAATTCTTCCAAGAAACAGTACTGTTCAAGATGAGAAAGAATTTGCGCTAACACAATGCGCGCCAGAAGCTTTGAGACAGGAAGGGAAGGTTTGATACCAGGCGATAGTTTTGTTTAGATATTTTTGGCCGATACTGGATTTCTTTAATTAAGGCCTGACAAGTGCATGATTAAATTGCTTTGGTACAATGCCTGAAGTCTGTGAAAGAGAACACAATGTTAGTAATGAGGGGTTCAGGTTCTACTACTGGTTATAAAATATATTATAATTTAATACATTTTCATTATTAAACAAAATTAATTAATTTTTTATCTTTTTATTTTTATTTTAAAGCTGACATTCCCCTAGACGAAACAAATTTGATTCACGCTTCCCCTCTTTAGCTAGCTGGTGACATAGTGGTGCACAATAAGTTCTACCAGTGGGGGTGCTTAAAAATGTAAGGAAAAAAACTTAAAGACTGTATTATATTAATATGTCTCTTGGGCACTAACATCAATTTAAAAAACAATGGGTCAATTTTTTGGATTGAGTCATTTGATGTTTTCATCAATAAAAAATTGAGCAAAATTTTAGCTTTTTTGGAGAATGGGAAGTGGAGAAATGATTATGTAGAACATTTGTACCATACAGAATGAGAGAGTGAGTGGATATAATTTTGGTAAAAAAATATAAATAAGAGGTAATACTTACTGTACTGACAGGCTAAACCAAACCATCCATCAAGGCAGGACGATCCTAGACAGTTTCCTTCAGAGTCACATTGCCCTTTACAGCGGCACGCGTATTTACATGGCGGGGCATAGGTTGGAATGTTACAAAAATCTGTTTCAGAAAAATAAATATTTGTTTGAATTCTATCATTCACCTTAACAATGCGTTTTAAATATGTTGTTGTTTTTTTTAAAGAAAAGCAGTCTCATCGAGTTCTATAATTATGACTAGATTTTTTGTTGCTGAGATTTTAAATAAATTTTGTTTACTAAATTAAAAAAAGAAACATATCATAAAAGTTTGTCTAGCTACTACAAAGAAAGATTGTGTGGAAACAAAGCCTCAAAAAGTGCCCCCTAAGTGTTCCGCTCAGGTAAATAAAAAGTCAGGGTTCACTATTATCAGAAAGAATATCAGAAACTATGGACTACAAACTATCAACAACTACAACCTTATCTTCGTCGATACAAAAAGAAGAGACTTGATGTTGTATTCTTAGTTCGACTAACGACTTGATACCACAGGATACGGAGATTTATTAATATTATTATTATTTCATTGTAATATTCATATGTTGTAAATAAACTGAGAGTTATAAAGATATAGTTAAATCCTACGTCTCACTTACAAAGAACCGCATCAAGAATGAAGAAATTAGAAAGAAAAATTAATACAAAAATTGGACCCCAAGACGATCTGCTAATCATTGTCAAAAACGTAAAACTCAAAAGTGTATGGTCACATCAAATGGTCCTTAGGGTCTCGCAAAAACATTGTCTGGGAATAGTGCCAGGAAGACGAATAAATGGAAATTTATCAAAGGGAAAGGACTGAGAAAAGGAGAAATATGGAAGACGGATCTTATGTGGTTCCCAATGGTCCATCAGACTAAAGGATAGGTGAAGGTACGGGGACCGCTGAAAATTGCTTTAATCTCTTTATGTCATATTTTGTATTCTACATTTTAAACATCATAATTATCAATGTTTTCATGTATTCATTTTAACATTAGGAAATAGTAAACTCTGTTTGATACCATAAAAGCGGCCCTAGGTCCAACAGTGCCCTGCCCCCTTTCTATTAAATTCTCGATAAAATAATACGGATCAAAGCAAGCAGCTCGAACAATGGACCGAACACTACCTCAATGTCTATGCCACACAGATTACAGTATACAATGTCGACCTGGCTTCGTTATCAGATCTTCCAGTATTGGATAGTCTAGATAAATTTCCTAGCCTTGGTGATCTCAAAAAGCAATAAACTGCATAAAAAAAGAAAATCTCCAGGGAGTGATGGCATCCCAGCCGTTAAGGTCAACGATACACTCCTGCTCCCTAAACTCTATTATCTCCTCTGCCGCTGCTGGGAAGCAGGTCATGTTCCACAGGACATGCGTGACACAAATATAGTCACAATTTATAAAAACAAAGGAGATCAGAGTCACTGCAACATATATAGGGGTATCTCTCTCCTCAGCATAGTTAGTGAAATGTTTCCTAGAGTGGCACTATCCAGGCTGCAAGTGATAGCTTCTAGAGCAGGGGTTCTTAACCTGTGGGTCGCGACCCCTTTAGGGGTCGAATGACCATTTGTCGGGGGTCGGCTAAGACCATCGGAAAATTGGGGGGGGGGGTTTTAAACGAATTTTTCTTTGTTTCTAATGTGTTGTACTATAGTGGATATAGATTTACATAACTGTTGGTAATGATACGGGACTTTACTCAAATTAAATTATTACCAAACAAATTATGAAAACGATCTTCAATTTTAATCTTAAATGAAAAAAAATATAAATGTGTGGGTGACGAATATAACAATGGCATACTGCCAGAGGATACAGAGGGCACTTTTAGGAAATGTATCCTCCTTGTTTGTTTGTTTTTAATTGGTTCTTCTTTGTTGTTGTTGTTTTAATAATGGTTGTTCAAAACTAGTTGCTGCAGACCATATCTCTGTTGTTGCAGACCATATCTCTGTTGTTGCAGACCATATCTCTGTTGTTGCAGACCATATCTCTGTTGCTGCAGACCATATCTCTGTTGCTGCAGACCATATCTCTGTTGCTGCAGACCATATCTCTGTTGCTGCAGACCATATCTCTGTTGCTGCAGACCATATCTCTGTTGCTGCAGACCATATCTCTGTTGCTGCAGACCATATCTCTGTTGTTGCAGACCATATCTCTGTTGTTGCAGACCATATCTCTGTTGCTGCAGACCATATCTCTGTTGCTGCAGACCATATCTCTGTTGCTGCAGACCATATCTCTGTTGCTGCAGACCATATCTCTGTTGCTGCAGACCATATCTCTGTTGCTGCAGACCATATCTCTGTTGCTGCAGACCATATCTCTGTTGCTGCAGACCATATCTCTGTTGCTGCAGACCATATCTCTGTTGCTGCAGACCATATCTCTGTTGCTGCAGACCATATCTCTGTTGCTGCAGACCATATCTCTGTTGCTGCAGACCATATCTCTGTTGCTGCAGACCATATCTCTGTTGCTGCAGACCATATCTCTGTTGCTGCAGACCATATCTCTGTTGCTGCAGACCATATCTCTGTTGTTGCAGACCATATCTCTGTTGTTGCAGACCATATCTCTGTTGTTGCAGAATAAATTTTTCAAAATATAATTTACTGTCCATCAATGTGTCAAATAACACATTTCGGGATCAAACATTTCTTTGGTGAAGATCTAATCACGTCAAAAATACGCTATCGTCAATGGAAATAAATTCATTATGGAACAATTCGTGAACACGGACTTTGAACAAAACACAGTTAATGAAAGAAAAGAGAATGACGATCATTTTGAGGTATAGTTTTACTTCAATAGTTTAAGCAGGAATTTAGAGACCCCGATGCAACATTTGTAATGAAGTTCATACTGCCGTATTTGATAAGGCCGAACATACGTCTGAGCTTTGCAGATAACGGCATACATTAGTTTAATTTTGAATCCTGATTAAACTCAGACTTGACTCAGATGGAAACTACCATAATTAAAACATATCAGCCTATGAAACTTCTTATTTTTGGTGGCTCTCAGAATCGCCAGAGTTCTGAAACCTCACACCATTAGCAAGGAGTTATTGTCAGCGGCCAAAGACATTGCTCGCTATGATTGGAGCAAATTTTGTAAATATATTTTGTGCAATTTGCATACCTAATGAAACTATTCACAAGAGATTAGTTGACATGTATTCTGATACTAAGGGAATGGTATTTGCTTCTTTTACAAGCTTAACGAATCCACATGTTTTGTACATTGTTCACAATTACTAGTTCCGGTATATATACATAAAGGCGATTTTAAAGATTAGTTCCTATGCAAACATCTATAAACGGCCTCTACAGTGAGTGATGTAACTGACAAAGTTGGTTATATTTCAAAAAGTAAAAGACTTCATGGAAAAAATATCTGTAGTGTCTGCACAGATGGTGCTCTAAGTATGCTTTAATGTCGGTCTGGATGTCAATGTTTCGTACCTTCAATGAAGTCCAGTTGGGCTTCGGCGCCGAAGGCGCCATTATCCCGTTGATGGTTAGAAAGGCTTTTATCCAACCACCAGGCCTGGACATGGGACTCTTCACCCCTGTCCTGTCTGAGGGCACCCAACGGTAGACGGTCATATCGGCTGACTGGGCAAAACCGGGCCGTGCCGTGTACACAGCGCTCCGTCCCCGTTCCTGTGTCCCACTCGCTACAAGTGGCCGAGGACAGGGATAACTGCGGGGAGCTTGTCTCATATTCCTATACTGTAACCGCCACTATTCCGTGCAGGGACCGCCACTCCAGCTAACGGGACACTGATGACGGCCCCCATATGGAACGGCGTGGCGGACTTTTTGGACTGGGTTGCAGGTTACTTGTTCCATCCCCACCCCGAGTGGGGTACAGAATTTGGTACAGTTTGGTACAGAATAAGTCACCATTAGAATCCATTGTAACACATTGTATGATTGATTCATCGATATATGTTAGCAACGCCAATAGCGATGCATATAAATATTTCTCTTCAATGTTAGTGACACAAATCTGGATAAACTGTTTGCAGTCCTTCTGTTGTTCTATGAGATATTTTCAAGACGTCCTCATCCATTTCCAGCACCGTATCTTTGTAAAACATGTTTTTTTGTTTCTGCCTGTCAGTTTTCAAGTTTTTAATACGAAAATAAACTCGATGTGAATTCCTAATCTAGTGACATAAACACAAGCTCAACCTTGGCACTAACTTTGGCGAGTTTCAAAATACTGTCGCAACGTTTTCCATGATAAGTAATACTTTCTAAATTGTAAAATATTTATTTACCGTATTATAAACACGCAATGAAAAAAGTAAATAAATAAAAAAATCATAAAATCTACTTTTTAAAGAAAATTAAAGCACACATTTTTTACACTTAATAAATATGATACGTTTCTAACAATTAAGTTAACATCATCTAAATTAGTTTTATACATGTTGATTTGGTCTATAGTGCAGATGATGTATAGGTCAACTGTTTCTGAGGGTTTTACGGGGATGTTATGTGGCCAGTACAACGATCAACCGCATTACTTTACTTTTCCCCAACTAATGTCAGGTACCCATTAGAGCTGGGTGGACTCAAAGGATCCCTAAACTGAAAATCCCAGTCTTCAACAGGATTTGAACCCGGGACTCTCGGTTCAAAAGCCAAGCGCTTTACCGCTCAGCCACCGCGCCTCCACATTTACTTAGACCTATGACAAAAAAAATATGGTTTGGGGTCGCCTCCTAGTAAAAAATTGTATTAGGGGTTCGCGGAGCAAACAAGGTTGAGAACCGCTGTTCTAGAGTCTACTCAGAGTCTCAATGTGGATCCAGGAGTGATAGATTCACCATAAACATGATATCCCCTCTACAACTATTGCAGAAGAAATTCCGAGAGAGAGAGAGAGAGAGACAGACTCCTTTTTTTATCGTTTTTGTTGATCTGACTAAAGCCTTTGACATGGTCAGCAGAAGTGACCTTGTTAAACTCATATGGAAAATAGGTTGCCCTCCCAAACTACTTAAGCTCATTGAGTGCTTTCACGAGGAAACAAAATGTACTGTCAAATTCAATGGAGCCCAATCAGCACCTTTTGAGGTTAGCAGTGGTGTCAAGCAGGGATGTGTGCTCGAACCTACTCTGTTTGGCATATTCGTCTCCTGTCTACTGCATTATGCGTACAACGACATAAACGAAGGCGTGTTTCTCCATACAAGATCCTCTGGAAAACATTACCTCAAACGACAACTTGTTTGTCTGCGACACTGCCGTCTCCGTGCAGCCGTTCTCAGAGGAATTGCGAATGCCAAAGGGAGAGACCAAATTGAGACCTAAAATGATGGTCGTTGAGCAGCGCTCTAATTAGTCTAAACCAAGACACTGTGTGTTGGTCTAACTCGTCCAGGGATGCATCGAATGCATCGAGACCATTATTAGTATACATCCATTTGGGTTAGAATATGGTCTCGGGTGAAGCTTATCGAATACAATATGTACTAAGACCGGCTCATGATTGCTGCTAACGTATCAATTCAAGCTATTTTAAACGCATGGCATGTGGAAGCATTTTGTAGATAGTGGAGCGCTTATATTCATAACCACTTCTGACAATCACAGCCTTGCGGAACCATCTGAAATGAAAAATGTCCAAAATGATGTGTAATCACATCAAAGGCATAGCGAAATTCCCTTCCGCAGCTAAGAAGGAACTCAAGGACCACATGTGATTCTTTCGTATTTTTTGACAATGACATAAACGTAATAAGGCCGCAACCAAGGCGTGCAAAGCCGGCTAGGCGTGGTGGATAAGATATGCCTTGTTTAGTTGTTGTTTTTTCTTTCTTCTAAACTACGTACAATGATATGAAGTACTCCGAAAGGAAACTAGGAGCAATAATGTGTTCCGAACTACAAAATTAAGAAATCCACTTCCTGTTATTCACGTTCAAAATTGGCTTTCTAAAATATTTAAATGTGCGTGGAACCCTCTTTTCGTCTGTAATAGTTATATATATATATATATAGTTTTAGTTTTCAAAATATAAATTCTTAAGAAAGAGACTTACACTTCTCATTGGGCCTTGTTAAGTGTAGACCTTTTTTGTGAGAGGCCGTATGCAATAATATGGGTCAAAACGTTTTGAAGAAAACATTTTAAAAAGTCTCCGTTAGTGTGATTCTTCTGGATATTTTTGTCTCTGAATAGTCGAATTTCTTACGACTATAGCACTTCATTATAGTGACGACCTTTGTGTGGAGAACTAAGGTCAACGACAGAGATGTACCTAACAGGAAGATGATCTTAAAAAAAAGATCACGACGTCCGCGCGCTACATGTACCTAGAATGTCCCTCGCATAATAGGCCTACTATTGACCAGCGCTACCTCTTTATTATTTTACTTACTATGGCCCTTAACTTTTTGTTATCACTAGGATGAATAGCGCATTCTGAAAGAAAACACATCACTATTGACCTTTTTGACCTTCTTACTACAAGACAAAAGGCTTGTAAATGTTAGGAGAAAGCTGAAAACGCCGCGCCGGGCCCCATTCCGAAATGAAACCCCTTACCGACTTGAGTGAAAACCTGCCGCATCTTCAATTTTGTCTCCAGAAAGAACATTTTAGAAAAGTTTAAAATTATATAGGTAACACTATTTCCAAAAATAGCAACGGACTCGTTTTGTGATATTTGGCTCTGTAAATTTGGATTGTAAAAATAGCGTTAAATTAATATACATGAAAAATAAAACCTAAAAATTGGGTTATTATTATGATTTTTTTTTCATTACTTTCTTGAAACTAAAACTCACGGACGTCACTGTGGGAGCCCACATCGCTCCTATAGATCCCCATCTTCTACGGAGGGCTCAAACGAAAATTGTGTGATGTAGGGTGTCGCACCCTGCCTTATTGTGTTTTATTTCCAATCATTGTATAAGTGAATTGTACTTGGATTATTTATTTTGTATTAATTCAAGAAAAATGATCAGCGCTAAGTTGCTTCATTTTGTCCTGTTGATATGTTGGATAAATTTGTAGGCACCTCCGAATCCGCGTAAGTCAGATGATTTGAAAAGAAACCTAAACAATTTGTTATAGAACGAATTATTATCGACAACGTTTCGCTTTTAGAGGATCCATGAAGAGTTTATTGAACACCAATACAAAAAGATTATTTTTATTAATTACTAAAGACGATTTCAAATTTTGAGTGAAATAGAAAAGGAAATCCTTGATATTGTTTAAGCACTCAAATATTTTCACACATAAAAATTAGATTAGATTCTACACCAGATATGTCTCATACCGAACTAATCTTTATTAATATTGCTTCTGTTTCTTATACATCTCATGTAGAAATACATGAACTGGAGAAGTGCTTTATAACATTGTAGTAGACAAAAATACAAAGTTAAAATTGTGGAAAAAAACAGCATTGAAGGATACAACATCGGCGCGATTATAAAAGGAAAACAAAACGATTGGTCTATAAACATGGTTTTAAATCAAAGACTTTAGGTACACCGTCCAGGCTCCAGCTCAGTCTTAATAAATTTTTTGTTTCTAGAAAAAAAAAGGGTAAGGTGGCGGCATTTTAATATTTCGCACGCAGGCGGCCACAACTCTCGCGGCGGCCCTATATATATATTAGGGGTGCACCGGATAGTACTTTTTGATATCCGGCCGGAGCCGGATATGACCGGATAGTAAAATTTGATATTCGGCCGGTGCCGGAGCCGAATACCTAAGTGTTTTGTAAATAGCTTGTATTGCTAAGCATTTTACGAAACTGTTAAATAACATACCTATATTTGTTGGTATTATTTTTTTCCTTTTATATACCTTATTGTTTTAAACTCTTTTGCTGGTTGATTTATTAAAGATTAACAGTATTTATAAACATAAATTAATCTGTGTAGCATGAGCGTGTCTGTGTGTATGTATGAGGCCACCAACTATAAAGGATGTGTGTTGGAGGGTCAATGTAAAATATGTTAGTATATATTTAACTAGTTACTAATGTAAATCTCTCATCTGGCTTGTATGGATGTTGAATGTATGTGTTCAATAATTTCTGACCAACAACTGGTCATCAGACTTGTAATTTTAAGTCCAAAGACTGCTTCTGGTTCTGGATTCAAGGGCTTATTACTGATAGCTGTTAGTTAATAGTTGGAATCTGAAGCGTAGTAGGTCATATATTTATTAATCCATTTGCGGCAAACGATATTTTATTAACAGCAGGAACATCTATTATACCTACTCATAGCCTGAGCTATGTTGCGAAGCATAGATTTAATTGTAGTCTGTAGGCCTATTATTGTTATCAATGTTTAGATTTACTGTTATATAGATCTAAGAGAATTAGGAAAACCAACTATAAAAGAAACAAAATCACCACACCCTCCCTACCAAAAAAACAACAACAACATAAATAGACTTTGTGTTCGACTGATTGTAACAACCTGGTCAGATAGACTTAGTGAGCCTACACATGTAGTCCTAGTGTAGTGTGTATAGTTGGTGTTGACCTTCACGCGTTTTTTTTTTCCTTGGGCATACGCAATAGTGTTTAGTGTGCAGGCAAAAAAAAGATAACACATTGGCATGATCAGTCAAGCATATAGATAAATTATCTCTGTACCTTAGTTACAGAGGTCAGGTGTTTCTTAACATTCCAGCATATTTGTTCTTTGTTTGCTAGATCTAATTGTGGTGCTTTAGATCAATTTATTTTCTGCGATGTTAAATTTAATTGTAAGGTTTTCCTTTATATATTAAGTCAATAGAATTAAACAATGAAATTAGTTTTCTTTCTAAAGGTTTTAATACAAGGGGAAAAATACATACACGCACACATGCACATATTAGTTTTATTTTATTGTTCAACGAACGTGTGTTCAGCGCCCTAAATGACATTTCTCTCCAAGTAAACAAACTTAGTGTCACCATCTAGTGACCTCTAGACAGTCTCAATATGTCTTAACAATTTGCGTTAATCCATTCTGGATTAAGAATGGTCAATGTCTATATTCTCTATCAATACATTGTCATGGATTAAACAAATAAGAAGTTGGGGGTGTTGAGTCTCTTGAGCCCTCCCTTTAAAGATACCTTTGGTCAGTGTCTGTTTGGCTTGTAGTCCTGACTCATACGTGAGACTTAACTCAAAGTAAACAAACTTATTACCCGTCCACTGGTATAAAAGGTGTGGTTTGTGGTCCAGACCCTTGATTGACAACCTATCTCATAATAAACTAACTCATACCAAATTAACCTTATAGAGATTTGGCCTGTAGTCCCGCCTCTAATAAAAATTCTAATCCAAGTAAACAAACTCAGTTCCCTCATAAGATGTGACCTCTAGACAGTGTCGACACGTTGACATCTGGCTTAATGTGGTCAGCTGCCTATTTGTGAACTCAATGTTATGGACTAAACAAACAAAAGGAGGTGGGGGTAGCTCATCTCTACCTCTGGAGATGCACCCGCACATCTTGACAGATTATCAGCGTGACGAAGTTAAGGAATATGACTTGTTTATTAGACCACTCAAAGGTCAAGACAAGCCAGTGTGCCAAACATCGCTGCTACGTATGTAATACGAATTTATAATGTTAAGTCTAGTCCCCCCCCCAATAACAAACCTAGTTCCCTCGTGTGACCTCTAGAGAGTGCTTACGTCCATCGTATCTGACTTGGGGTCACCTGTCAATCAATGAACTCAATGTGATGGGCTAAACAAATAAAAGGGGGAGGGTGTTGTTCATCTAGAAATATACCTGGTTACCTTAGAGGTGTGGCTCTTGTAGTCCAGCCCCCCCCCCCCAATAAAGATTAATTACTAAGTAAACAAACTCAGTTCCCTCGAAAGGTATGACCACTAGAGAGTGTCTATACGCTGACATTAAACCTACGTCCATTGTATTTAACTTGTGGTTACCTGCCTCAATGTGATGGACTAAACAAATAAAAGGGTGTGGGAGTTGTTCATCTCTACCTCTGGAGATATAACCGCACAGAAAGACAGACGTCTGGTCAGCATGACGTAGTCAAGGAATGTAACATTTTAAAATGTTAACTAACTTACTCAAAGGTCAAGACGAATTGAAAAAAGTGCCAGCCATTGCATCTCTGTATGTAAAGCGAATTTATGATGTAAAGTTTCATCTCTTTTTATATTAAGTTATTAACATGCCTTGTCTTTATAATAAACGATGTTTGGTGCATATTTATAATGGCTCTATTTTTAAGCACATTATTTTGTTTTCATATTAACATTAATACATTCAATAACAGACAGTAATGGAACGAGGTCCACCTTATGCATATTAAATAGGTGTATTTTTACTATCCGGTTTACTATCCGGTAGTGATATCCGACCGGAGCCGGATAGCACCGGATAGTAAAAAATGCCGGATATTCGCCAGAAGCCGGAGCCGGAGGGACTATCCGGTGCACCCCTAATATATATATCTATACTATAAAGTAGAATGTGAGGTGTATGTATGTGACTTATAGACATCAAAACCGCTTGACCAATCTCGATAAAACTTGGCAGGAATGTTCCTTGAGCACCAACTTAGACCGTAGTGTATTTATTGTAGCCCTAAAACAAACTTAAGACCCTAAAAAAAAAAAAAAGTTTCCGACTCTATTACAGCTATAGTATTTTATGGATCTAGGCCATGGTTAACAATGTTGACATGAGAAAAGATCGAAAGGATTTAGACCTATATCTCTAGATCTAATTTTTAGAAATACACTTTGCGCACATAGTATTTTACTTTGACAATGGAAAATACAAAAGAAGATCCATTGATTTCGTTATATAATAAAATTAACCTTCAATTTTGTGTTTCAAAAGCATTTTTTACATAAATTAGTTTCTTATATCTGTGACTACAGATTTACTGGCGAACATTCTTTCATTAGACATTACCAATTGGTTACACATTAACACATCTCTCTACTGAGTCTCTGCCTAGGTCTAGGTCTAAAACTCTTATTGAACTCTAAGATGATAAAACTTCTTTTCGCAAAGATAGTTTTGTGCTTTAACACATAAACATACTAATTATTGTCCATTCATTTCATATTTTAATCAAATTAACATTCAAATTTGTTTTTCTAAAGCATGTTTAATACATTCGTTCGCTGTTCGCTAAAACTGCGTAGCCGTGTTGAGATAGGCCTTTATTCATTCATGAAAAAAGGTCACGCATGCGCAACACAGAATGAACTCTATAAAAGCCAATTTTTCACTCTAGATTAGTGTACATTTAGATCTATGTCAACTTCAAGATCTACTTTATACTTTAACACATGAACATACAAAATTAAGTCTATTCATCTCAAATTTTAATCAAATATATGTAGGCCTACAAGCAATTATTTTAATTTGAAAAAATGGATTTAAGCCTATTAGCTATTTTGATTTGATAACTTCATTCACACTATTTTTACATTGACACATTCGCTTTACTTATTACATTATTATTTCGTTTAATTGTGACTATATCGACAGTAATGCGCAAAAAAAAAAAAAACCGCGGATCGCGGGTAACATATGTCTAGTATACTATAAAGTAGAATGTGAGGTGTATGTATGTGACATTTTAGACATCAAAATCTCCTTATTAATCTTGATAAAACTTGGCAGGAATGTTTCTTGGGTACCAATTTGGACCGTAGTTTATATATTGTAGCCCTAAAACAGTTGTGCGACTCTATTAAAGCTATAGTATTTTATGGATCTAGGCCATGTTTATAATGTTGACTTAGGAAACATTGAAAGGATTTAGATCTAGATCATTTCATATTTTGATCAAATTAACATTCAAAT
The DNA here is from genome assembly GCA_036873155.1 of Biomphalaria sudanica. Classification (NCBI taxonomy): domain Eukaryota; kingdom Metazoa; phylum Mollusca; class Gastropoda; family Planorbidae; genus Biomphalaria; species Biomphalaria sudanica. The sequence goes on from JAZGLO010002084.1 coordinate 24,673, forward strand.
TTGGTTTCCTATGGTGGTCACCTGCCTCAATGTGATGGACTAAACAAATAAAAGGGTGTGGGAGTTGTTCATCTCTACCTCTGGAGATATAACCGCACATTGTCCCATATGCTAGGACAAATTTGTACAAATACTCCTTCTTCCCTAGTGCTATTAGAGCATGGAATGGGTTGCCTGAGCTAGCCAGAAAAACCAGTGACTTGGCAGAATTTAAGTCATTGGTTAATATGCATGACTAAATGCATGACGCGTAGGACGTAATCATCTTCTTTTTTGAAGTAACGTCTGTATTATATAAGATAAGATAAGATATTTAATAGACTACATTTGTTTACGAAAGCTGCGAAGCGAGTTGAGATAGGAATTTTTTCGTTTAATTGTTTACTTTATAATCCCATTTATTTAACAAAGCTTTCACTCTTTTCATTTTTAATAGATATGAATGTATCGATTTCGGGTAAACCCATTTTTGTAGCGAAAGAGTAAAAGGATCATTATCTAAGTTTAACATACATCTAAATCTAATCCACTAGATTAGTAAACACAAACATAGACCCGTACGCAGGCCGCTAATTTTAACATCTTAAACCTGTAGTTTTATGTATTTATTGTTACATTAATGAGATAGACAAACTATTTTGTGTTGGTTATTAACACGTTTCTTAGAATTATAATAAAGCGTTGTCTTTGATTCAAAAGGTTAAGAATATGGCCAGCATTTAAGGTCAACAATTAAATTGCGACCTGCACCTTTTTTTTTTTTTTGGTTGCCATAAATAAAACAGACATTGTGATAATGATGTTGTTTTCTAGGGGGATCTGTTTAAGTTGTTGTCTTGGCCGTCTATACCTGTCTTTGCAAATAGCATGCTCAGAGCGCTTTTGGTCCAATCTCATTGTGGACCGGTGGGGGGGGGGGGAAGGGGTATCAAGGAGTTGGTTTTCCGTGCTGCCTTTGGGCACTCTGTACACACAACTTTGCCCGAGTCGGGTGTCGAACCTCGAACCTTCTAGGTAGCCAAGCCAAGCCAAGTTCAAGCGCACTTGGCCTCTCGACCACGCTTCCCACCATTCGCAGTAGTGGAATAATAAGTACTTCTTGTACACTCTACACCATCACTTAAAAGAATAGTAAAGATATCTTTTCAGCGTGTTACCATTATGTGGGCGAAGATATCTTCATGTAATTATTCAAAGAGACTTAAATATAGAATGCCCAGTTCTCAAAAACATACGAAAGTGGAACCACTACTTAATTTATATTAATATGCTGTCTAATAAAATCGACTCCGACATACTTTATTTTAGGAGGCGACCGAAAATGCAGCCAGACACTATAAGAAGGAGCTTTAGTTATAGATCTAGTATACCCGTGTCAGTAGGGCACTGTGTGTTACTTAATTTAGATTTGTAGGCTAAGGAATTTACTCCGACAAACTTTATTTTGGTTGGTGACATTATGCATACTTAAATCTAAAAATAAACACTCTACCAAAATGTTTACCTTGACAATACACTGGAATAAAACAAATAAAAAGTATCCACAAGAACATTGCACTTAGTTCAATTAAATCCAAAACATGTCGCTGTTAAGTATCTGTAACAAATAATTACCACTTGTGGACCATACAGAAACATTCAGAGTCAAACTTCTCTAACAACTTTACCAACGATACCAGGAAGTAAAATAAATTACTATTCAAAATCTATAAATAAAGTTTCAAAAAAAAGGCTAAGGAAAAATAAACGTAAGAGCCTTTGATAAACTACGATATTCATAACTGTTTGATAATATGTAGTGCTCATTTTTAATACTTTTCAAAATGTTTATTTTATTTTTAACTATAGATATATTCTTTTTTTATTGTTTAGATAGTGGAATCATTCTGCTTTATATTATGTAAAAAAGCATAAGGGATTATAATTTTATTGATACGTCTCGTTACCGATGCAAAACTCCAGAAAGTTGCTTAAACTTTTTCGGCCGACACTCGTGTCGCTGGCCACGTCTATAAAATAAATGGGGGCGGGGGAAGTTATTATTAAACTATTTTTATTTTATTGTTTGGTAAATATTCTCATCAATCCTCCATCCTAGGTGTAATCTAACATGTGCGTGTCAAATCAAGAATGGTTTCATAACGCTGTTGAATGTTTTGTATTTAAAAAACAGCCATTTTCTCTTTATAAAAAGAGATGGGGAGGTGGATGCGATTTATGCATGAGATATTGCTTCTACTAATGACCTTCTTTCATGAGTAAAAGAAGGCGTGATTTTTTTTTTCCTAAGGTTGGACCAAACATCGAAATGCTCATCTTATCTTTTATCTGATCTTATATTAGAGACTGTGGAAATGATTACGTAAAACATATAATTATGATCTTTATTTCCGAACTTATAAAAGAAACATTTTGCGCTTGACTTCTAGTGAGGTTTATTGTTTGATAGATCTGGTATTGGGACCACAAACTTACATATGAATTACTCTAGTAATACGACACTAGTTTCATAATTCATCATTGGAAATACATAATAGTTGATGTTCCGATGTTTCTCAATTACATTATACATTAAACTACATTTAATTGTAGTCGATATAAATTCAATTCGAATGTAAGTTAATCTACAACAATAAACAGAACTAGTAACAACTGCACACAGAACAACAAACACTATACATATTCCGTAATGGCAAACATATGAAATAAGCTGAGATATCTAATCGTGTGTCTAGTTAGTACATATATTATGTTAATTGCTGTTATTCATTACCTATTGTTTACTGGAAGTTTTAAAGCTTTAACAAATATTTGAGCCATTTCTATACGCTTAAGTAGTAATCAGGATGCGATGTGGCTGAGAAGTAAAGCGCTTGGCTTCCGAACAGGGGGTTTTGGGTTCGAATCCTGTTGAAATATGGGATTTTTAAGTTCGGGATCCTTTGGCGCCTCTGAGTTCACCCAGCTCTCATGGGTACCTGACACGTTTTGTTGGGGGTTGGTCGTTGTACTAGCAACATGACACCCTCGTAAACCATAGGCAACATAATCTGATGACCTTTGCATATAGGCTGAAAGGTCTGAAAGGAAGAAATTAACTAATCAGTAGTCGCAAAACGCGTCTGTCGAGCCCCACGAGGCTATTTGACTCTTTTGCTTAGGCTATTCCACAATCTGTTTAGTAAAGGTTTGCATTTGTTTTCTTATTAAAATACCTTGTTAGAGACCATTAAACCTTTTTGAATTTGAAGCAAAGAAAAGAGGTATACTTTTAGATAGAATGCAGGGATACACGCTTGTAAACATGTGTATCTTTACCTCCGTCATGTAGCGGCGATTCGAAATACTATTTAACTGGCCGCTATTCGACAAATACAGCAACCTATATGGGTTAATTGTAAAAAAAAATATATTGTTTTAACATTATGCCGTTGGTCAGGTGACTAGAACCACGACTGCGATGGGGAGGTGGATGCGATTTATGCATGAGATATTCCTTCCACTAAAGACCACTTAAATGACAAACACTTGAAGTAAATACAACAAATGCTTTATAACTGAGTGCTTGGGAAAACTAGGAAATTAAAAGTTAAAAGTATGTTTCTCGATTTTAAAAGATTGAGAGAAAAGTATGAAATAGAAGAAAAGCTTTTTTTTTAAAGAGAAAATTCGTCACGAGATAGAATCATTGTAGACGTATTATTCAGTAGCAAGCTTTACGTGAGCAGATATTTCCTGAAGAAAGTTGCCAAAGAATATTGCTGATTAAGATTTGAAGCTCCATTTTAGATAAAGGTCATTGCCATTGTAGAAGATGACATTAAAACGACAAACAGTGATTCACTTTTTAAGAGTATTGAATTGTTGTCAAGAAAATAATTACACTAATGACATTTGATCTGTCACCACAAATCTGTGAAATATAAAGGAAGTTTTTCTCAAGAGATTTCAATAAAAAAAAAGCGACGATATTAGCAGCTCTTAAATGCAGTTGCTAGACTTGTAAAAAAAAGGTGGAGTTCATATGTCTTGGAGTCTATGAGCAAATTTAAAGCTAATAGTGAAAAATAAATGGGTATTACTTTAGCTAACAAAACAATTTGTCTGTTCTAAAGATTTGGAGAATGGAGATTGATTTTTAATATGATGATACGAATCTCACTATCCAGGCTCTCTGCAAACTGCACCATACACCACCAACTTAAAGAACTTGACAACTCAGGGCTCCAAAGTAACGTAACACTTTAATGGTTGAATAAATAACAGCCAATACTGTACAATTGGCAACACATACACTTTACAAATATCTCTCCCATAACACCGTACCGCCGTATCAACTCTTGCAATGGCCTCTATGTCTCGTTCCGGGCTTGCACTGGGTTCAACAGTTCAGGACTGACTTCAAACACTAGGCTCGTTGTGTCGGACTCGATCACAGACCAAGATCAAGACGCCGTTCGTCTCAACTGTACTTGACAGTACTCCACACTGAACCGTCGTAATGCTCCGTACAGAACCACACCGTTGAACTGTGCTGTAGTCGACCGTGTTCTGAGCCCTGTCGTAGACCTTATGTCGTGAACTTTGCTGTATTGAGCTTCTTTTCTCGACCGTCTTGAGTGCGACACCTCCGCTCTTATATAGGGTCTCTACTGGCCTTCTCGAACCGTACAGAACGCCGCTCGACGTTTCCAGGTGGTCAGATGACTACAACTCTCGTGACGCTTCTGAGCTCTGTTCACGACGTCGATCCTTCCCGAACCGCCATGTTGACACTCGTCTCGGCTGACCGTCGTAACTCGTCACGGTTGACCGCTCCTCTAGCGCTGGCCTGGGGCGATTTGCGTCGGCTGACTACACTCACACCACTACCCCCATCTGTGCCACCACTAGGTTTATAACACTGCCCCCTTTTTAGATCTGTCCGTCCCCGACAGAATCAAGCTCATGACATTGGCTGTTAAGTTTCATCGCTGTAGGTGGAGGTCGATCGGTGGCGGTTGGCTTGCCTCTTGAGCTTGACGGAGCAATCCATGTTGCAGTCAGCAATGGTCGCTTCCTTCTTCTCCTCCAGTTTGCCTTGACCTGGTTGCCTCGCCGTCGTGCTTTCATCGCCATCCACGTTGAATTCAGAAAACGTTTTCTTCTCCTCCAGTTAGCCTTCATCTGGTTGTATCGACGTTGTGATCGCATGGTCTTCCATAATTAACTCAGCAAAAGTCGCCTTCTTCTTCTTCTCCGCCAGTTGGTCTTCATGTGGCTGCAGTAATATCGAGGTTTGTCACAGCCTGGTTTTGTTATAGGCGTGATGTCTCGAACGTCGTTTTGTGTTGTAGATACCTCTTGTAGATGCTAAAATATTCTTTGTCTTCTTAGTTAAATACTTTCACTCGCGCACTAGATTTGCTAGTGCATGAGAACACAAACATGCTGAACTCTCTAGCCACAACATTTAATATTATTAATAGACTCACTGGTAGCAGACATGGTTTTTATTCACATAATAATAAATCATGAAAGGTATTGGCGACTTCAGCCATCACAAATTACATCCAAGAAAATAAGTCCTGAATATAAATCAATTATAATAACTACTATACTTGTACATATTTGTTTATTGCTCTATTATCAAAAATATCCATAACACTCCTCTCCCTACAAGAGTCTAAGATCAACTTTTATATCTTTACATTATTACACTGGACAAGATATCCATAATATACCTTTCTCTACGAGAGTCCAAAATCAACTGAGGTGTCCACCTCGTGGTCAGTCCCCGACCAGAAAAAATCTCTTGCTAACGTGCACTGAATGGTTCAGTGGTTACTAGTCACAAAATATTACAGGGGTTCTAAAACTATACATATGTCATATATGACAAGGTTGCATCGTCATCCATCTTGTATTCAACAAAAGTAGCCTTCTTCTTCTCCGCCAGTTGGTCTTCATGTGGCTGCAGTGATGTCTTGGTCGCGTCGCTCTCTTGTCGTTCGGTATTGAGGGCAGCCGTTTGGCACATGGAGAGGTATAGGATGTAATGTCTCCAAATGATACCATAATGTTTGAATTTTGTTCAAGCATAACTCTCTCTCTATTCATCTCTCTCTCTCTCTCTCTATTATATATATATATATATATATATATATATATATATATATATATATATATATATATATATATATATATATATATATATATATAAATATATATATATATATATATATATATATATATATTTACAGTGCTTTTTTGGAAAAAAAGGTACCGGTACTCAGTTATTGATTGCCTAACTACCAACTACTAATAAATTAATAATATACGTTAAAATACAAGAAAAGTAATATTTTTTCCACAAATTCAAAAGATACAGGTACGCCGTATAGGTGCATACAATCACAAAAAAGCCCTATATATACACATATCTTTTAGTCTGTTGGACCGTCTTTCTCCATTCCTTTGTTTTTTTGTTGTTTTTTTTGGCCTTAGATAGAACCTCTTACATTGACAGTCCCGTCCATCCTTTTATGTTGTCTTCCCATAGCTTTCTCTGTTCTCTTCTGCTTTTTTCTGGTACTGTTCATTAACGGAAGAATTTTAGAGCCCCGTACACCTTGTTATAAGGTCATCGATTTTTCGTTTTCATTTAATTACAGTAGTGAGCAGGTCATCGTGGAATCCAATCGCTGTAGTAACCATGTCTCTAATCTCTTTGTCTGTGATGCGGTCTTTTAGTGTGATACCTAGCATCTAAATTCCGTTGCTAGGATCCTCCTCTCTAGCTCAGCAGTCAGCGTCCAAGACTCATAATGTGGCCATGACCAAGGAGCGCATAAGTTGCACTAGACTTTGGTTTCTAGGGCAAAGCCTTTGTCTTTATGTCTTGTTTTGAGTTTGGCAAGGGCTAGTGTGGACTGTGCAATACGGAACAGTAAGTCCGGTTTGGTATCTTCATCTGATCCGATAGCTCCGAGGTATGTAATATTACTGACGCTTCTCAACTTTTCACCTCCAAAGCTTATGCCTCTTTTAAAGCCCTGCTGGTTATTGGTCATAATTTGAGTTTTTCAGCATGTATTTGCATGCTGGCTGAGCGGTAAAGCGCTTGTCCGGGGTTCGAATCCTGGTGAAGACTGGGAATTTTTTATTTCTGGTTCCTCGAGCTTGTCCAGCCAGCTCTAATTGGTACCTGACATTAGTTGGGGAAAAGCAAAGGCAGTTGGTCGTGGTACTGGCCACATGACACCCTTGTTAACCGTAAGACACAGAAACAGATCATTATTTTTTTTCATTAATTTTAAACTGAGTACGGAAAAATAAAAATAAATTTAAAATTCATTAAAATCTCGAAATACTGCAAGATTTAACCTTTTAACTAAACATTTAATCTATAAATATTTAAAAAATCACAAACTAAACACATTTAGTCACTTTAAATTTCATAAAAGATGAACAAATGCACTAAGAAATTGTATGATTTACATTTTCGAGTCGGGTCCCGGGAAAGAAAGTAAAAAAGAGGAACCATTAACATAATGTTGTCTTTTTTTTTTTAAGTGTTGGTACTGCATCAAATTTATTATTAAAACAAAGAACAGTCACTCCCATATCCAGGAAGTTAAAAAAAGAGAGAGAAATAAAAAAATTAACATAAAAAAAAGATAGTGAAATAAATATTACAAACCAAGTTACTCGCTGAGAGTAACGCCGCACTGAAAGAGTTAATAGACCCTATAGACCACAATAGTTTTAAAGGGGAACCTTGTCTATGCTTTTGATCAGCTAGTTCATCTGTCCATGCTCTATGAAGTTATTAATTCATCTCCCTGACAGTACCTCCCAAGCCGTCGAAAGCTACTTCCATTATTCTTTCAAGTAAAGTGATGAAACGTTTTGGTGAGAGTAGGCAACCTTGGTTTGCCCCAACTGTGGTTTTAAACCAGTACCAAATTTCATTGTTTAAGTACCCAAAACTACTGTAGAGGTTCTGAATTAAAGATAAAGAAGATCCATCTGCTTATTTGTAACTTTGCCAGCATGTCGGCCGGTTCAGGTGTGGAAACTGTAAACTAATACCAAACGAGTCAGTAATATTTGTAAACAACAATGTGGTGTCTAATGAAAAAAAACGTATAGCTAAGAGTCTAGATTTATGTAACAAATGCAGAATACAATGAATTGATGTTTTATGTTCATTTTGTTTTTAGATGGAATAGTTGGATTTTTTTATTGATAGAGTTTGAAGGTTTTCAATTCAAGGAAATATTTTAACATTTTCGTAAACAAACATTTTTCAACTTAAGCTTACATATCTGAACACGCTAGATTTTTAAACTCTTACAATAACAATAGGAGGCGAAGTGGCTTCTGAACCGAGGGTCCCTAGTTCGAATCCTGGTGAAGACTAGCTTTTCCACTTTCGGGATTTGAGTCCAGCTCTTATGAGTACCTTGGGGAACTCGTACCATGTATACCACTGCATAACAGTCGATCGGTTAGTGATGTAATCAGTCAGCCTTCCCTAAGTGTACATTTTAAAGAGCACTTGACATTGTCTGCATTCAAACATCCGTATTATCAATAGCTGTAAGCTCCCAGATTCGCATTAGACTTTGATTAAACTAATAAAAAAAATCTTTTTACAGACATTTGTTTTTACTTCCTCTTTAATAATCGTATTCATTTTGTCTCTTTTAAATCTAAATGTTAAGCGAGACTTTCCAGTACCAAGCATGTTGTTTTATGTATAGGTGTAGAAGTAGATTACTGAATTGGCTTCCATGACACGATCCTTTGCATCGTTGCATTTATGTGTCACTTTTGAAATTAAGATCATAAAGACTGCTCATTGAAAGGAGTGTCCATTTCCTACTAAGGCCTGGAGTTGAGAACTGGTGACTTTAAGAACTATTTTACTAACGGCGGTTTTGAGATTAAGTTTTACTCGGCGTACCACATTACTCATTCGGTCTAAAAGTAAGAGGTGCCCAACCCTTATTAAATACTGAACCCCTGTTTGACCAACCCTTATTAAGTACTGAACCCAAATCAGAACCATACTTTTCTCCCCTGTTCGATTCTAAAGTAATTATTGCTATTTTTTCTTGTAGAGAACTCAAACCACGGATTCTTTAATAGCCGAAAACACCAATGTAACAAACTAACATCAGGCATGACATTTTGGCCTTTTAAATACAGATAGTCAACTAACCTGTATTATTTACCCAATATCTCGCATTTAGGAGACACTTCTTGATTTTAAAAAAGCCTCCAATAAGTGTTATAGGTTCATATTAGTTAGCTAGTTGGATAGATAGATAAATAGATAAAAATATAGATAATAGGTTGGTAGAAAGATAGAAAGATGATAGATAGATAGATAGCTCTGTCTCTGTGGCATTTAACGTCTCGAGAGACGATCTTTTCCCTTTGCAACTTCTTGTGTTACTAAAGAGGCCAATCCTTGATAACAGCTGCGATCGCATTTTGGGAATATATAAGATAGATAGATAGATAGATAAATAGATAGATAGATAGATGATAGATAGACAGATAGATTGATAAATAGATAGATAACATTTTAGAAATATTTCATTTAGAGAACCTTAAACTTCAAGCAATTTCATTTACTTCTGCTTCTTAAAGTATCTTGTATTTCCGGGATTTCCTCATCTAAAAATAGTACATTCACAGAAATTCTTAAAAAGGTAAAGAGAAGCGAACAGATTTAAATCTAGACTTGTCCCACTTCACTGAACACTTAGAGTAGACTAGAGCTTTTCACCTTTCTCCTGACTTAAGCAGGGTAAGACCTTAACAGGTAGGCATTGATAAAGACACATTCATACTTAGACAAAGACGCACGTACACATACACACGGATACAACAAGGGGAATATAGATACTATCGCTCATACACTCACACACACACACTTATACATGATCAGACCAGTAGTTTAAAAAAACCTCAACAAATACACATACCATTCACGCTCACACACACACATACACAAGCTTCAGCTAAACACAAAATAACAATTGAATGGACGGGCCTGCCATTGAAGGAGGTTATACTTAAGCCAAAACGGAGAAAGACTGTCGACAAATCTTGCATTGTACCCAAACGATCCAACAGACTAAAGGATAGGGAAAGGCAAATGTAAAAAAAAATATATATAATCATACATATTACAGAGCGTTCCTCTGGCCGTTTAAAACTTTAATCCAAAGATCAAAGTATTCTAGAATATCAATTTTTATAGAGCTTTATTTATTCAGAAATATAGTGTGACTGTTGACCTCTTAAACTAGAAAGATGTAATTTTATCAAGAGTGCAATCAGGAAACTAATTTACATGAATATCCGGCATGTTCAGTGTGATCTCATTCAATACAGAGCTGGAAATGTGAACACATAACTCATCTTTTTATGAAAATGCTGATAAAATCTAAAGCAGGGGCTACATTTAAGGGTTAACCCTTCACTTGACATCAACTAATGAGATTTGGACAATGACTATCACGAGGGATGAGGTCCTGGTCAACAGTAGCACGTGAAAGGTTATAGTGGTTTATGAGAGAAAGTTTGTTTAAGTTTTTGAGGAGCGTTTGAAACAGTTAGAGCTGCAGTAGTTGTAGTTAGGAAGTTAGAACGTGTGACTTGATTTTATTGAGAGAGAAGTTAGTTTTTACAAAGCTTAGATCAACTCTGTCTGTCTGTTTGTCTGTCTGGTTTGTACACGTAAATTCTTCGACACAATGTCGGATCAAGCTGAAATTTTAAACTTTTTCTTTTAACTGACATCAAAAGAATTAATGCAAAAAAATCCAATTAGTTAATTAACTACTTTGTTTGGTATCTCCGAAAAGGCCTTAACTAAAATAGTGATATAAGCTGGGTTAGTCCCCGTTTTAGGTCGCCGCCTTAAATTGTAATGAACAATATATAACTATAAAATCTTCTTTACTCATAAGTATCTCACTAGCAGACTGGAGGAGGCGTGGGCAACTCGGAGGAAATGCTCCCGTCGCCTCATCGTGGCACCTCCGTGGAAACGTTCGCCCGGGAAAGCTAAAAAAGAGAGCAAATATGTCTTCCAGTGAGCTACCACTGTATGCTCTAGCGAGGGTACCTGCACGTGGTGGAGATGTAAGAAAGGCCTGCTACCCTAATCCGACACACTCTGAACCGTTCGCCAGCGGGGTCTTACGGACGGTGATTACCCTCCCAAGGGAATCAACGGCTTATTATAGGCATGTGGAGACCCCCAGTGGGCTCGGCTTCCAGCCTCGCATGTGAGGAGGAACTCAAGTCGTTAGCTTAAGAGACCGTGTCTCATGACCAGACGTATGTGAAAAAATGATCATCTAGTCGCAGGGGGACTCCTGTCAAAGGGTTGGTGAAGAGCCGATTCCTAATCCTGGACACGGGATAATTTTTTTCCAGGCCACGGTTTATAAAAGGGATGCAGTCATCTTTAATTAAACGTGGACATCGCAACGGCGTAAGCTAAGAGTTCCAATTCAGGTTGTTCTCTTTAATTTTTTAAAAATCTTTTAAAAACCAATTAGGTTAAAATCCACCCAGATCTCCCATTCATTCTCCCCCCCCCTCCCCATTTCCCTAACTGGTCCAGACAAGTGATAGAATTGTAGCAGTTATCTATGTAACTGTATAGTAGAATTATTTTTCTAATTGATAGTGCGGCGTTGATCACTATATTGATGACGTCATTACACTATTAATATTTTACTTTGTAGACTATGGGACTGAGCTTTTGTTGCTTGTCACAACTTCTAGTGACGTAAAGTTAGTGTGTGTGTGTGTGGTTTGCGTCATTTATCGTCTAGTACAGTCTCTCCATTGTTTTGTACGTTGGTACAGATAGACGTGTCTTGAGAGCTCTTGAATTTCTTCTTGGTTATTGTTACTGGATAGCCTTAACATTTGCCTTGGACATTTTCTTGTTGGATTATCTTGACCCCTGTTTAGGGTGAGTTTTATTTTTCATTGTATAGTTTTTCTATTTGAATTCGTTCGTAGTTGTAAGTCTATAATTAGACTAGATCTAGATGATTAGAATAATCCTTTCTTTTATCTTCTATAGGATTTTAACGACAAGTCTAAGTTTTGGTCGTAGTCTCAGTTTAAGACTCTATTTCAAGTTTTAGCGTCAAGTCTAAGTTGTGATCTTAGCTTGGTGTCAAGTCTATGTGTTAGACTCAGTGTAAAGTCTTGGTGTCAAGACTTGTTTATCCAGTCTCAATTTTCTTTATTGAGAGTACAACTTTAGGTCTACAGTCTACAGGACTGAGGTCTTCATCTCACTAATCTCAGTTGGTCGTCTGGTGTTCAAGTTGTTTTTTTCATGAGTCTAAGGTTCAAGATTCCAAACTGCGGGTTGCCTTGGTCAGACCTGATGTTATAGTTTGAACTATAAACTTTTAGAATTGTCGTCAGTGAACAGTATCGATCTAGAGGCCAGATCTATGTGGATTACCAGTTGTTGTGTTGGAAGTCTATTTGAACAACTTGTAATGAATATATTAAGGTAATCATATTGTTCAAATAATGATCATTTATATGTCGCAAAGAGAATAACTGGGTCATTTTAGATTACATATTATTACACATATATCTATTGATATTGATACTACTATTATCATCCATCATACATCAGTTCATTTGTAAATATATCACTGGAATAAATTTTTATTGTTATTTAACATCATACACTTGGTTTATTAATTTATATACATCTGTATGTGTAGGGTGTGCTTGTCAGGCTGAGCTTGGGCCAAAATATTACAAGTTCAGAAAATAATAACAATAACACACATTGAAATAATATAAATTTTAAATAAATATTCACATTTGAAATATCTAATAATAGTTGATAAGTACAAGAACACAAGAACCTGACAAGAATCATAGCGTATATAGGCTACAGAGAGCACGAAATGGCACTGAATACAAACAATTGGTAACAATTGTGATAATCGAACAGATTTGTTGGTGCTGATCTAGATCTATTCCAAATTTAAATACATGACTGATCCAAACTAATTGATATAATAACACTTAGTATAAAGTTGTTGTTGTTTTTTTTAAGTTTTTTTTTTTAAGGTTTTCTTGTTTGTTTCAGAGCTGGGAAGTTTTCCTGAGATAGGTATTGAGTTTTCCGCTGTTGGATTAGTTAATTATTTATCTTGGTTTTGGATTGATTAGATGAGAAACATTGATTCTAATGTTCTTTCATATCCCTTTTTTCGTTGTTCTCTCCCTTGTTTTTTTTCCATTTTTTTTTTCTAAATTCTACTTATAGAATTTGGACGTGATCTAATGAAATCAAAGTGTAAACCATAGCAGATTACTATGAATAATTTTTAGCTTAAAACCCTCAATACCACATTGTTACTGTAACATTTATTGTGAACTTTGTATCCCAAGGTTAGCTTTTTTCCATAATGGAGATAGATAGGGGAACAAAAAAATGTTAATTCTCGTTTTTTGAAATCAATGATTTGTATAGTATAGTACTCTATATAATATGACTAAAATTAAGTGACTAATTAATCTGCTTCATCGTAAAGAATGGTCTGTCTTTATGTCTTAACGACATTCCTAAGTGAGCTATTAATGGGTATGGACTGTATAGAAAACAATAAACAGTATGCAGTCCTTTTGTCGAACGATTATTTAGTCCAAGCTGAATTAAGTTATAAATAATGTGGTTGTTGATTAGAAATAATTTACATGATCTAATCATGTAAAAACAAGCTCTTCCTTTAAATCATACTAAAACTTGCCATTATCCAGATGCTTGCTAAAGCGAACAGATTAAATAAGTGTTAATGCATATCCATTTAATGGAAGGGATTTAACCATCTGAAACATACCAAAACTTAAGCCATTTGAAAGTTAAGCCCACTGGACCTTAAACTGTTTAGATCTGAAGCTCACTGTACATCCCACTACACCTGAATTTATGCTAGATGTCTTTCTGCAACCGTGACATGGTGGCCATTGGCTTAGCTATCATGTTGTTTATGTCTTTATCCAGTAGAGTGTTGTTTGGATATGATGGAGCCAAGGTAACAAAAGTGATCAACAATTTCTAGTGATTGGCCATTTGAATCTGAAAAACAATTGGCCTGAAGCAGTAGGTAGGGGGGGGTGAGGGAAGGAATTTGAAAATCCCCGGGCCCCCACTTGAGGGAGGCCCCAAAAGAGTGTTTTTTGTATTAAATATTAAATACTACTCAAAATACAGGGGCACCCAAAGAGATCGAAAATTTCTAGCTACGCTCCTGGCCTAAATCACATTCGCATAAAGCAATATTGCTAAGCGTTTCTGGAAACTGCAAGAATCTGTTAATTCCAGTCATTCTCTTAATGCTATATTTCCATTATTACATTGTGTTGTGTATAATGTTCTTTACATTCCATTCCCCTATTTCATTAGATTTCTCATCTTCTGGTTAATATTTTCCAGCAAGTGAATATTTCTAGAAAGTTAATATTGGCCAAAAGTAAATACTATGTTTACTAACTTCTGACTTTTATTTTATCTATTTTTAGCAACTGATACGTTAAGATCATTTTATGAATTTTTATATGTGAGTAGACTTTCCTACTCTTCAATAAGCCAACACATCCTGTTTAATTAAGGCTGCAAACATTGTATATGTTAATAACTTCTAGAGTCTCAGTCTGTTTTTAAGCAGAAATACTGTAATGTGTTATTGAAAGCTGAACAAAAAGTATAGTTAGACTTATCGTACCTTAGTAGATGTAGTATGATAATTAAAGACGTCAAGGATGTAGATCTACTTTCTCTTCTTTCGTTAAGGTCGGTCAAGTGTATCAATACATCTAACTTCTGTGGCATTTTACGTCTCGAGAGACGATCTTTTCCCTTTGCAACTTCTTGTGTTGACTAAAGAGGCCAATCCTTGATACACAGCTGCGATCGCAGGTTGGGCATATATAATCACCAGGCGCCGTTGCATTTTCACCCTTCTTTCTGCTTCTGTTGTGTATGGCATCTGCAATCTTTGACCCTTCCTTTATGCTCTCTCTCCATGAGGATCTGTCCAGTGCCACCTCTTCCCAGTTGCCAGTGTCGATTTTGAAGAGCTTCATGTCGCGTTTGCATACATCCGTATAACGTATAAAGTGGGCGACCAGCGGCTCTCCTGCCTTCTATTAGATCGCCATACAGAATGTCCTGTGGAAGTCAACCTACTGGCATTCTATAAACATGGAAAAACCAGCAAAGGCGTCTGCGGCAGATAACAGAGCGGACGTCCTGGCACCCTGCTCTTTGTAGCACTTCCTCATTGGTTATCTTATCTTGCCAACTTATTTTAAAGATGTGCCTTATGCATCGGAGGTGGAAGACATTCAGCTTTTTTTTCCTGCAGTGAGTAGGTTGACCATGTTTCACTTCCATACAGCAAGGTGCTCAACACATAGGTCCGGTACTGTTAGTCAGCAATATGTTGTCCCAGACTCTTTTCTGCAACCGTGACATGTTGGCCATTGCCTTGGCTATCCTGTTATTAATGTCTTAATCCAGTAGAGTGTTGTTGGATATGATGGAGCCAAGGTAACAAAAGTGATCAACAATTTCTAGTGGTTGGCCATTAATGCTTACTTGAGATGCAGTGTTTGTGTTTTGGACAAGTATCTTAGTCTTGCTTTGACTGATGTTTAAGCCGAACTTCTGCAAGCAGCAGATAGTTTGTCAACCAGTGACTGTAGCTGACGAGTAGCTTTCTAACCTTGGTTTTTGCCCGCAGTCTTGATACATTAAATAGTTTTCCAGAGGATCTTGTATGGAGAAACACACCTTCGTTTATGTCGTTGTACGCATAATGCAGTAGACAGGAGAAGAATATGCCAAACAGAGTAAGTGCGAGCACACATCCCTGCTTGACACCACTGCAAACCTCAAAAGGTGCTGATTGGGCTCCATTGAATTCGACAGTACATTTAGTTTCCTCGTGAAAACACTCAATGAACTTCAGTAGTTTGGGAGAGCATCCTATTTTCCTCAGGAGTTTGAAAAGGCCACTTCTGCCGACCATGTCAAAAGCTTTAGTCAGATCAACAAAAACGATGTAAAGGCGTCTGTCTCTCTCTCTCTCTCTCTGAATTTCTCCTGCAGTAGTCGTAGAGAAGATATCATGTATATGGTGGATCTACCACTGCTGAATCCACACTGAGACTCTGGGTAGACTCTAGAAGCTATCACTTGCAGCCTGGATAGTGCCACTCCAGCAAAGATCTTACCCACTATACTGAGGAGAGAGATACCCCTGTAATTGTTGCAGTCAATCCGATCCGTTTTATTCTTGTAAATTGTGACTATAGTTGCGTCACGCATGTCCTGTGGGACATGACCTGCTTCCCAACAGTGGCAGAGGAGAATATAGAATTCAGGGAGCAGGAGTGATTCGTTGACTTTCCCTACTTCCACTGGGATACCATCACTCCCAGGAAATTTTCTATTTTTTATGAAGTTAATTGCTTTTTTGAGATCACTAAGGCTCGGAAGCTCATCTAGGCATTCCAGTACTGGAAGATCTGGTAAAGAAGCCAGGGCAACATCGTCTACTGTATTCTGTGTGGCCTAGACTTCGAGGTAGTTTTCTGTCCATCGTTCTAGCTGCTTGGTTTCATCTGTAATTTTTTCTTCTGATTTGGATAGAAGAGGGCCAGGCTTAGACACTGTTGAACCCAGGGCAGCTTTAATACCATCAAATAGAGCTTTGCTATTTTCTGATTGGAGACTGTTTTGGATTCTGTTGCAGGTATCCCTCCAAAAGTTGTTTGCACATTTTCTAACCATTTGTTACGCCTCTTTATTGGCACTTTTGAAGGCCTCCAAAGATTTAGGACTAGGCTTTGTCTTGTGAACGTGGTGTGCAGATCGCTTTTTCTCCATGCAAGGTTCCATATGTGCTAGATTCGCCTCAAACCAGTCTACATTTGTGTGTTTTTGAGGCCCAAAGGCGCTGATTGGCGAACTGTAGATTACATCTCTTAATTTATTCCATCTGATAGAGATGTCTTCTTCATCACTTTAAGAGGGGATTGAACTGTTCAGGAGCTCGCCAAAGAGTGCACACTTCTCTGGGTAACGTACATGGTTGACGTTAATTCGCCTAGTTTTAGGTTGAGTGTAAGTATAGGCCTTCTTGAGAAGTAGTTTGATTTTGCTTAGCACTAGTGAATGGTCTGAGTTGCAGTTCGCACTATTGTATGAACGGGTGTGGATGACACTTTTCAGATCCATCCTTCTGGTGATGTAGATGTCAAGCTGGTGCAACCTTTTTGAGCGTGAATGCTGTTAAGAGACTTTATGACGTTCCTTGCCAGAGAATGTATTTGTTACACACAGTTCATGAGAGCTACAGAACTCGAGTAGCCTTTGGCCATTGTCATTGATTTTGCCAACACCATGAGGTCTCAAGCATTTTGGCCAAGCATCATTTTCATCACCAACACGGGCATTAAAGTCTCCATTTATATAGAGGTGCTCGGATTTTGGAATACTTTTAATTATGTCCCCTAGAGCTTGAAAGAATCTGTCTTTGTCCTCTTCCGGTGCAGCAAAGGTTGGTGAGTAATCACAGATTATATTAACTTTGATTGCGGTGATGCAAATTTCATGTGTGCTACTCTTTCATTCCCAATGGGAAACATCGCAATGCAGGGGACGAGACTGTTTCTTATTGCGAAGGCTTTGTTCTGATTTTCCTTGGCAGTAGAATGTATAGTTGCTTTCTGCCAGTCTGGTTTCTTGTAGGCAGGCCACATCAATGTTTAGTCTGGTGAGTTCTCTGTCGATGATAGCTGTTTGACGCATGTCGGTGACGAGTTCAGGGTCAGTATTGAAGCCAGGACACATTGTCCGTATGTTCCAGCTTGCTAAACGCATTAATGTTGAGGATTTTCTTTTGATTGTATTTGCAGGTGCGGGTGAGCAGCTTGCTTTTTGATTTTGTCTTAGTACCAAGCACATAGTGGTGCGGCAAGCTTTGGCGGGATAGCACTTTATTGTCCGAGGACTGCTCGGCTTAAGGCAGGCAGTAATTATCCAGTGAGGCTAAAAAGCCCCTTTTACCGTCAAGAGTGGTCCCTGGCGTTCCAGCTTACGCCAATCAGCTAGGAACTTATCATCGGTAACTACAAATCTCCGTTTTTTTTCAAAGACATAACTGTCAGAGATGGAGTGACCTCTCCATTGCTGGGGGAAAGCCTGGGTGGTAAATTTGCGAGTGTTGGGCTGCCCACACGTCGGCACACGCCTCTCTTCCATACTGACAGGGTCCAAAGGGACTGCGAGCCATCACAATTTGGGTGGCTGCAGGAGTTTGCCAGAGAGCAGTAGTCTTACTACTGTCCCCCCGCCTACAGGG
This sequence comes from Biomphalaria sudanica, assembly GCA_036873155.1. NCBI lineage: Eukaryota > Metazoa > Mollusca > Gastropoda > Planorbidae > Biomphalaria > Biomphalaria sudanica. The sequence continues at coordinate 43,098 of JAZGLO010002084.1, forward strand.
CTCCAGGATCGGATTTTCTGTTAGGGTTTACTCCCTTAGCCTTATACCTTACAGGGACACACCAACAAGGCAGTGCGGCTATTGACCTATAGCTAGGGGTTTGGTTTGTGGGCAACAGGGCGTGTCCGCACGCCGACGGGCCATGCCTGCCTCACATCTTGGGGCCAAACCTCCTCCGAGACCCTTGCAGTTTAGCCTGAGGCTTCGCAGCCTCAGTTTCCATCTGCCACGACGAGGAGGTACTGCATAGGGCTTGCTGTGGAGAGGTTATGTACTGGCAAGAGAGAGTTACAAAATTGCTCCACTTTCACAGATGCTAACCAGCGGTGGCAACAAGTCAAGCTACCACACTAGATGCTTCACACAGCCATTGGACAGACATCTAACTTAGTTGCTTCGCAAACACTAGCAATCAGACCAACATCGTCAGATTTGTATTAGGAAGTATTGCCACTGTATACACAATACAGAGATAGAATAAGAGTCTTACTTTTTATCACAAATGAAACATCTTCGATTTCAAATACATAGTTATCTTAGAAGCGATAAGACTAAGATTAAGACTGATTCATTGATTTTTTTTTTTACTTTAAAATCATCTATAAAAATCTATTAAAGAGAACAGACCTACCACATAGAGAATTTCACTTTCCCTAGTTTACAAGTAGCGCTGATACAGTCTGACAGAGTATGAAGCAAGCGAGTTGTTGTAGTGTTCGGCTCTTGCCACATTGGACAGGAATCACCCACTACGAGTCGACTTGACATAGTATTGAATGAACTGGTGGCGATTGCTTTAGACATTTTCAAAATTTTACATTTCTTTATATAAAAATATTTCTAATATCAAACCCTGTAGGTAAGGTACTAAAATTCAAATGGCAATTTCGAATTAAAAAAAGGTTTGATACTGCATTTTTTCGAATCGTTTTGGATTGGTATGATTTAGAATTGCAATGTGTATGCGGTAGAATGTTTTTGTCACGACGAATTCCAGGCTTTCTAGTACTCTAACTTGTATTAAAAAGGGTGGTTATTATCGTGCATGTATTTGTGTATTTTATGGTAAAGCCATATCCAGCAGACTTTTGTGTTTCTTTTTTGAATTTGCGATCTTTGGTCTGACAAATGTGTTGATGTGTGTTTTATATAGGTTGCACCAATCGGTGTTTGGGAGTAACATCCCTTGTAACTGTTGTTGTCAACCAAGTTGGCGTTAGATTAAACAGCTGATTTCATGTCTTATAATTTATATCCAGAGTCTTGTTATTATTCGTTCATGATAATCAACATGGTGGCAGCGGTAAAAAGAATTATATTTAGGTTTATATCAGTGATATAAAACTAGTTTAAAAAAAAACAATAGATCTAAAGTGTAGATCTAGAGTCTAGTAGATTCCAGAGTCTCAGTCTCAGTCTAGAGAGCAGATATAGAGACAAAGAGAGGCTCGGGGTTATTCAGTTACGGTAGATATACTATAGTAAAGTTTTAATTAAAGATGGCAGAAGGTCTACTTAAACCACCAACAGAGTTAAATGTGACTGAAGGTAATGTCAGTGAAAACTTTCGTCAGTGGAGAAGACAAGTGGAACTGTTTCTGTTAGCAATAGGAGCTGAAGAAAAACCTAAAATCAGACAAAAAGCAATAATACTACATTGTGCTGGACCTCAGGCCCAAGAGATTTGTGAGCAGTTGCAGTATGATGAGAATGAAGACGTGAACGACCCGCAAATATTACTAAAGAAATTACACGACTATTGCAACCCCAGAAAAAATGAAGTTCTGGAAAGTTTCAGATTTTGGAACATAGAAAAGGTGTCATCCTGTGATGTGTTCATTACGCAGCTAAGAGCTCAGGCTGAAAAATGTAATTTCAAGGAAAAGGATAGAATGATTAGAGACAAAATCGTATTCTCCGTGGAGAAAAGACTGCAGGAGAGATTATTGAATCACGATGATCTTACATTGAAGAAGTGTTTCGATATATGTCAAACATATGAGCAAACTGCAAAAGGATTGGCAGAGATAAATAAGGAAACTGTTGTGAAGATAGATAAGATAGAACAAAAGAAAACTGACAACAGAAACAACCTAATAGATTGCTGGTTTTGTGGAGGCAGACATGCAGTGAACAGAACATCATGTCCGGCTTGGGGAAAAATTTGCAACAAATGCAAAGGTAAAAATCATTTTGCAGTTAAGTGTAAAACTAAGAATAAAATACAAATGCATAATGCTATGGATGAATTTGACCAAGAGGAACACTTAAACTCAATAAATGTGTGGAACATCAATAGGGACAGAATGACAGCACTATTCATGATAAATGGTCAACAAATAAGATTTCAACTGGACACAGAAGCTGATGTTAACATTATATGTAAGAAATATGTAAAAAAGACCCAAATTAAGAAGACTGTTCAAACATTAACAATGTGGAATAATTCCAAATTAAAAACAGAGGGCACTGCTAACTTAATAATAACAAATCCTAAAAACAAAAAGAACTATTTGGTAACATTCACAGTTGTAGAGAACCACTATCAATGCTTATTAGGCCGTAAAACATGCCAAAGTTTAAGTCTGATCACATTAAATGAAGATAGATTCATATCACAAGTAAACACTATTGATTGTCATCTGGGCTATTTAGGTGAAACGTCATTAACTGTCAATGAGAACATATCTCCGGTGGTATCACCTTGTCGTAATATACCATTTGCATTTCAAAAGAAAGTGGAAGCAGAAATAGAGACATTAGTAAAAAGGAAAATATTAATTCCTGTAAATGAACCAGCAGATTGGGTCAGCCAGATGGCTGTGGTTCAAAAGCCAAATGGGGATTTAAGGATCTGCATTGACCCAAGACATCTTAACACTGCTTTAAAAAGAGAACATTAGAAGTTACCAACTTTGGAAACTGTAATGCCACAGTTTCTAAATGCTAAAATATTTTTAAATTAGATGTAAAGGAGGCTTACTGGCATGTACGTCTAGATGAAAAGTCTAGTCTACTAACAACCATAATCACACCTTATGGGCGGTACAGATGGTCAAGACTTCCTTTTGGACTAAGTATAAGTGGAGAAATATTCCAGAAGAAGTTAACAGAAGCATTGTTGGGATTAGAAGGATGCATTAATGTGGCTGATGATATCGTGATTGTGGGATGTGGGCAGTCCAAAGTAGAAGCAGAAAAAGATCACTCTGACAAACTGAAGAGATTAAGAGAGAGGTGCAAAGAGAAGTGCATTAAATTAAATGAAACAAAAACAGTAGAGAAACAAGACCAGATAAGTTTCATGGGACACTGCATTAGTGTGCAAGGCATAAAGCCTGACATAAAGAAGATCAAAGCTATTCTGGAAATGAAGAAACCAGAAAATAGCCAGGAAGCAAGAAAATTATGTTGAATGGTGCAGTATTTGTCAAAATTTTTGAACAATCTAGCCGAAGTGTCTCAATTATTAAGAGAACTAACAAAGAAAGATTGCAATTTTAGATGGACTGAAAAATGTGAAGAGGCATTCAACAAGATAAAAACATTGATTACAAATACTCCAGTCCTTATATTCTACAACCCTGACAAGAAACTTGAAATACAAGTGGACAGTAGTCAACATGGACTTGGAGCTGTACTAATGCAAGAAGGACAACCATTAGAATTTGCCTCTAGAGCATTGACACCAACAAAAAAACGGTGGGCTCAGATTGAAAAAGAACTACTTGCCGTTGTTTTTGGGCTGGAAAGATTTAATCAATATACATTTGGAAGACATGTCATAATAATGAATGATCATAAGCCACTTGCAAACATCTTAAAGAAGCCTCTAAACCAGGCTCCAAGAAGATTACAAAATTTGATGTTGAGGAGCAATCGTTATAATTTCTCATTTCAGTGGGTAGAAGGAAACAGTTTACACATTGCTGTCACATTATCACGACTGTGCAATCAAGAGGAGAAGCAAGATGAAGTTTTTAACATATGTCAGACACAAGTTGTGGACATACCAGATCCGTTATTAGAAAGAATAAAACAAGAAACAGACTTAGATGACACATTAAGTAAATTATCAAAGCAAATTATGAATGGATGGCCTCAAAGAAAACAAGATTTAGACAACAGGATAAAACCATATTTTGATTTTGCTGATACTTTAGGACTTAGTAATGGAGTAATTTTGAAAGGAGAAAGGGTAGTCATACCTTTCAGTATGCGTCAAGAAATGAAGAAAAACCTGCACACAGCACACATTGCATACGATGTTCTGGCCCGGAATGGCTGATGAAATAAAGCAGATGGCAGAGACATGCACTACTTGTCAAGAAAGAAAACCTATGAACCAGAGAGAAACACTTATACAACATGATGAAGGAAATGTTCCATGGGAAAAAGTTAGAACTGACCTGATGGAAGTGGATGGAAGACAGTATCTAATTACTGTTGACTTTTACTCTAATTTTATTGAGTATGATTATCTTTCAACAACAACATCTCAAGATGTGATTAGAAAATTGAAAGGACAATTTGCTCGTTTTGGTGCTCCAAAAATGTTAATAACAGATGGCGGTCCACAATTTAGTTCAAATGAGTTTTTGAGATTCACAAGGCGATGGAACATCAATCACATCAGATCAGATCCTGGTTATCCGAGAACAAATGGGAAGGCGGAAGCTGCTGTAAAGAAAATGAAGAATATAATACTGAAAACTAAACACAATGGTGATGATCCATATGAAGCTTTACTGGAACTCAGAAATACACCTCGGCAATGTACCGGATTTAGCCTAGCTGAAATGTGTCTCAAAAGAAGTCCTCGGACATTGATTCCCAGCACCTCAAAGTGTTTAAATGAACATGGTGTAGCTGAGAAGAAAGAGAATTACAAACAACAAGTAAAAAGACAATAGGATAAGCAAGCTCGGGATTTACCAAAACTCCATCTAGGGCAAACTATTTATTACCAAAACCCAGGTCAAACAGGATGGTATCCTGAAATGATCAGGGAACAACTATCTCCAAGATCTTATAAGATCAAGGGAGATAATGGAGGACTATACATACGCAACAGATTTCATATTAGGCCAAGGAAAACTAGTTTGAAAGACACTGACACTGATGTCTATGATGGGAATGTCTTGGATGATGATGATGATAATGAAAGGCCAGATTTCTCTGATAACTGTTCTCAGCATGCATCACAGTCTGAAGTAGTTTCTCATGTACCAGACAATAATTGTGATAGAAATATGCCAGCAAGAATTAGAACTCGAGAAACAAATAGACCTGTGTGGCATAGGGATTATGATATGTACTAAGAATTTTTATGACAATATTAATATTCATGTTGAAATATTTATTCTATATGTGACACACTCTCACTTTGAAATTGATTGTTATTTTTAGTTGTTATAATATTCATAAAATAAGATGAGTTATTAATGTTTGTTATTTTAATTGCAAATATTTCTGATATGTGTTTTGTTAGCTATAGAAAGGGAAGGATGTTGATGTGTGTTTTATATAGGTTGCACCAATCGGTGTTTGGGAGTAACATCCCTTGTAACTGTTGTTGTCAACCAAGATGGCGTTAGGTTAAACAGCTGATTTCATGTCTTATAATTTATATCCAGAATTTTGTTATTATTCGTTCATGATAATCAACAAAATGCTTTTAAGAGGTCCTTGACATTGAATGTTTTGTCGAAGGCTACAAGGAGAGGACAATAAAATAAGTATGACTCTGTCATATCTTGAAACTCTTGCGTTTTTCTCAGCAGACTAGTATCTGTACCATAAAGGAAAATGGCTATATATGTTTTTCTTCTATGTTATTTGCTTGTTTTTATTTGCTAAATAGATTCAGGTGTAACCAGAAGTAAGTACATTGCAGTTGAGGTTATAAATAAATAGGCTGAATCTAGAAGTTGAGAGTTTCATGTGGCCAGCACAACGACCAACCGCCTTTACTTTCCCCCAACTAATGTCAGATACCCATTTGAGCTGGGTGGACTCAGAGGCGCCCGAATATCCCGAAATAAAAAATCCCAATCTCAATCCGGATTTGAACCCCTGACCCAGTTTCGGAAGTCAAGCGCCTTACCACAGAAACAAAGATGTGGTTTTAAAGTGAGTTGTACATTCTCAAATTATTTAAAACAACTTTTTCAGTTGCTATTCTACACATCTATTTCTATGTCTCTGTCTCTCTCTCTAAAAACATATAATATATATTAGATATATTTATAGTCCTTTTTTTAAAGAAAGGTGCCGATACCTAGTAATTAGGTGCTGGTACTCAGTGATTGATTGCCTAACTTTTAACTATTAATAAATTCATACTATATTTAAAAAATACAAGAGTAATAATTTTTCCCAATATTCAAAAAGGTGCCGGTACGCCGTACCATTACCTACCGTCACAAAAAAAAAAAGCTCTCTCTCTCTCTCTCTCTCTCTCTCTCTCTCTATATATATATATATATATATATATATATATATATATATATATATATATATATATATATATATATATATATATATATATATATATATATATATATATACACATTTTCCTTCGTGGTCGGAGATGAACACGTTTCTCATTACCAACGAACTCGAAGATGACTTTCAAAAGCTGGCTGCATAACCATTTTTTCAAATTAAAACATTTGCTTGTAGGCCTACATATATTTGATTAAACTTTGAGATGAATAGACTTAATTTTGTATGTTCATGTGTTACAGTATAAAGTAGATCTTGAGGTAGACATAGAGTAAAGTGCGAAGTTCGAGCACATTAAGCCCGCTGGCAGCAATTTTCAGGTTTGGATTTTTATAGCACCGTAACGGTCTGACCTATGAAAAAAACGATAGTATCTCTGAATTCCTCGTCCTTTTTTCTATAAAAATAGATTGGATTTAATGTATCACTAGGCTTAGTTAAAATTAAATACGAAGTCAAAGAGGTGTAGGGTAAGTATCGCCAAGCGTACTTTTCCTCGAGCGGATTTTTCCCCAGTTAATAACCTCGATCGGGTTGGTGGAAGGTTCGAACAGATCAAAGGAAATATATCTAAAAACATGTTTTAATATTTTATTTTCACTATAAAGTCATTTTCTTTTTACTCCAGCGCAAGAACACCATCCATTGCACCATTTCCCACCCTCCACAACTTCAAATAGTCTCTTTAAGCTGATGAGCAATCAGACTTAAAAATACCCTTAAGCCCATTGCCCATTTCCTTCACTACCGGGTAGTAAAAAAGAATAACTCCACACCTCCTGAGTTTGACCTCACCATGAACTTAGCCTTTACAAGGAAAAGAAAATAGTATGTGTCGGAAGTAAAGAAAAAAGGTGCATACGCAGTAGCAATATAGTAGTAATTTGGTAAACATTCAAATAAAAAAGTTATAGCAATAAAAAGTGAACTGTTCGAACCTCCTGACAAATCGGGGCTGCTCGAACTTCGCACTTTCCTATAGATCTAAATCTACACTAATCTAGAGTCAAATATTGGCTTTTATAGAGTTCATTCTGTGTTGCGCATGCGTGACCTTTTTTCATGAATGAATATAGGCCTATCTCAACACGGCTAAGCATCTTTAGCGAACAGCGAACGAATGTATTAAAAATGCTTTAGAAAAACAAATTTGAATGTTAAATTGATTAAAATATCAAATGAATGGGCAATAATTAGTATGTTTATGTGTTAAAGCACAAAACTATCTTTGCGAAAAGAAGTTTTATCATCTTAGAGTTCAATAAGAGTTTGAGACCTAGACCTAGGAATAGAGAGTTGTGTTAATGTGTAACCAATTGGTAATGTCTAATGAAAGAATGTTCGCCAGGAAATCTGTAGTCGCAGATATCAGGAACAAATTTATGTAAAAAATGCTTTTGAAACACAAAATTGAAGGTTAATTTTATTATATAATGAAATCAATGGATCTTCTATTGTATTTTCATGTGTCAAAGTAAAAAACTGTGCGCAAAGTGTATTTCTTAAAATTAGATCTAGGTCTATATTATTTCAATCTTTTCTCATGTCAACATTGTTAACCATGGCCTAGATCCATAAAATACTATAGCTGTAATAGAGTCGGACAACTTTATTTTTTTTGAGGGTCTTAAGTTTGTTTTAGGGCTACAATACATACACTACGGTCTAAGTTAGTACCCAAGGAACATTCCTGCCTAGTTTTATCAAGATTGGTCAAATGGTTTTGATTTCTATTCGGCACATACATACATACATACATACATACATACATACATACATACATACATACATACATACATACATACATACATACATACATACATACATACATACATACATACATACATACATACATACATACATACATACATACATACACCTCACATTCTACTTTATAATATAGATTTATTATTTGTATTTATTGTTTGTGTAGCTTTATTGTTTGAATTCATAGTTTGTATTTGAATCTCTGGTATAGCGATCAAATTTGAGTGTCCAGTAATTGTTTATAAGTAGAAACTTGCACTAAATTATAACATCAGAAACGCATTGTCTGACCAACATAACGTCATCGTAACAACAAGACATCGTTAAATCAAGCACCAAAAAACAAAAGATTGTCACATCTGGCACTCTAATACTATTGATGGTTACACTCACCTAGATATTTCAAACGTGTCCACAGTATTAACCATGCTGTAAACTTTGTTAAGAACCCCATTGAGTCGTCCTGTAGATTGAGTAGAATTTAATCTGATTCCATGGTAAAAGAACATATCCACTTCGGAACAATGAAATGCAAGCTGAATGCAGCACAAGTGATAAAGCACCATACATACAGCACCATACATACAGCACCATAAATACAGCAACATACATACAGCAATAAACATACAGCACAATACATACAGCATACATACATACAGCACAATACATACAGCACCATAATTACAGCAACATACATACAGCACCATACATACAGAACCATACATATAGCAACATACATACAACACAATACATACAGCAACATACATATAGCACCATACATACAGAACCAAACATACAACACAATACATACAGCAACATACATATAGCACCATACATAGTGAACCAAACATACAGCACCATACATACAGCGCCATACATACAGCACCATACACACAGCACCATACATACAGCAACATATATACAGCAACATACATACAGCACCTTACATACAGAACCATACACACAGCATCATACATCCCGCACCACACATATAGCACCATACATACAGCACCATACATACAGAACCATACATACAGCACCTTACATACATAACCATACACACAGCATCATAAATACAACACCATACATACAGCACCATACATACAGCCCCATAAATACAGAAAAGTATTTTGCACTTACCCAATTCCGAGTTTGTTGTCTTGAACTTTGCTACATCAAGACTATAGAAGACAGAGATACACTTCCACACTTTTACCAATAAAGTCCCAACTTGAAATGTCGTCATAATAAATCAAAAAGAGAGAACATCCAACGGAGCTGCGCATTAAAACCATGTACATCAAAAATTTCGGCGTATTACATTTTAATACGCACAGGCAATATAGCAGGACAAAAACGATATTAATTTTTAGCGCCCCGAAAGGGAAATAACGCTATTAGTTTTGTGTGGCCTGTCCGTCTGTCTGTCCGTCCGTCCAGTTTAGATCTCAGAAACTAGAACAGAAAATAAAAATCGGACAACAGGATATTTTAGATCATTCAATGTTCTGATGCAACGGCTATATTTTTTCTTTTCCGAAAGTGAACCATCTAATTTTTTAAATTATATATGTAAGCAGATTTTTTAAAAATTACATCACTTTTCAATGAAAAACTTCAGGGGAAGTAACTCTTTAAAAAAGTTAATGGACTTCTTCATTAATAACTCAATCTTCATTCAAAGATTCACGCATTGGTACAAAAATTTACATCTAAGTTCACAATGATTAAAGTGTCAATGGATCATTATCAAATATATTTTCAATTTATTAACTAACACATTGAATAGAATACTAATTCAAATGTTGCTTTTAAAAAATAATTTTGATATTATTTAAAGAGCTATTGAAAAATATAATTTAATACATATATCAATGTTGTATACATGAAAACTTTTCACTAATAACTACACGAATTCAGTTAACACACAGAACATAAGACTACATTTTTATTAACTAAACACAAAACGCTTGCATTTAAGAGTACGTGTACAAGTTAAATCCACATATAACACACATATATCACAAATGGTAATATGTGACTTTTGCTTAATATAATATGAGTATATTTGAGTAAGACAATATTACAGTACTTATTATAATTAATTCTGCACTTGAAAAATGGCCATGCAATTAAAAAATCCAGTAAAACAATCTTTGATACAAGAATTTCAAAACAAAAAGTTTTTTGCTTCTGATTTAAAAATTATTTTGAACTCGCCTGTTTTACAACCAGGTATATCTAGGTATCCATCTTCATAACACGTTCCTTTGTCCTGCTGGCAAGAGTTCCTACATTCTACGGGGCATGGATTGACACACGAGAGTCCCCAGGTGCCTAGTTCACAGTCTAAATATTTTTTAAAAAGCATTAAACTATATATATATATATATATATATATATATATAAAACAAGGTATATACGAAGTGTATTGGTCTAGATTCGTCATGTAATTCATTTTGTAATGTATCTATTCATAATTAAATATATGGAAAATTGTACTTAATAAGTGATGCACTTTTTCTTAATAGATTTAAACATGTATGCAAATGTAGCCATATCTTTGAATGCTAGAGGATTAGTTTTCTTTGTTGGTATCAAACAAAATAGTTAATTACCAGTAATTAATTGACTGATTGGTTACTTTTTTATTGATTTATATTTGGTCTACGCCAATGCAAAGTTTCAACTTGATCCGACAATGGATGTGGGAGAAATAACGTGTGCACAATTTTAATAGACAGACAGACTAATAGACAGACAGACAGAGACAGTTGATATAAGCTTTGTAAAAATCAAATTTCGTAAATAAGAAGTTTTTTTACAAAATTTTTTTGGCCCCATTTTAACCTTGCAATTTTTAAACGAAAAATGCATACCTCCAAATACTAACACTTCACATAAGGTGAGTATAGGGAAATGCGAATAAGAATCATTCAATGTGGCTGAGATTCGAATTGTCTTGACAGGTTTCTGCTGCATTATGTTTAACGAATAGACACGCAATACTCTAGCTGGATCATCGTATGTCCACACAGTGTGGTTGTTAGTGTCTAGTGTTTCAAGTTTAAATCTTGACAGTCTATAACTGAAACTGTCTGCTGAAAAATGAAAAAAACAAAATTATTTGAGATGCATCTAGAACAGGGGTGGGCAAAATACGGCCCGCGGGCCACATGCGGCCCGCCGGAGTGTTTTAAGCGGCCCGCGGACACTTACAGAAATCATGTGTGAACACAGTATACACATAAAAACGGCGATTATATTATTAATAATATCTAGATAAATTATTGAAACTATAAAAAGTGAAAAGTAAACGAAGATTAAGCTAATTGGCACAATAACAGGTCAATATTTATGCTATGAAGGATTCTGTTAAGTGTTGGGTATGCTTTCATAGGACTCGCTGTGGAGAGGCTAGAGTGACAAAATGTCTTTAAGCTACTTACAGCCTTTGAACAAAAATTGCAAAGGGAAAAGATTGCCTCACGAGACATAAAATGCCACACATTTGGGTATGCTTGGAACAAGATGGCAAGTGTAGCTATTGTTAGAGCTCGATCTTTCACTGTAGGAAACTATATATATATTTATATATATATATATATATATATATATATATATATATATATATATATATTTAATAAAGAATATCCAACCACAAACTCTAAACTGAAAAGGTTGTTCAAAGCTGCATAAAATATTAACACATTATTGGTTACGAAGCTGTAGTGATCATTATTATCAAAACCAGGGGTCTTAACCGCACGCAATTCCGAAAAGTACTTGAAGATTTTGAAATAAAATATTCCGATGTAGGGATGCATGGTTCTGCAAGGTTGTCATTGTCTGAATTCGTAATGGATGTAAGCACTCCACTACCTAGAAAATGCTTCGTAATGGCATGCGTCTCAAATAGCCTCTGACAGCCAGTCCAACTCCTGGCCTTCACCGTTCACGTGTGGCTCAGATATTGAGTCCGTCGGAACTGTTCTCACTAACAGTAGAAGGGGCAAATCGAGTAACTGGCGCCTTAAGCTTCGGACCATGGCTGGCTACCCACCTAGGAGAAGGAAAACTCTGAATTCAAACCTCTGTTGCCTTGCCGCTATCATGGGAAAGGCTTCGGGAGTCAACCCTGAGGAAAAATCAGGAGCTGGCTACCATAAGGCAGTTTGAAGCACCCAGTGCTACGCCCTGGCAGAACCTGCGACGCCGCTGACCCCAAACTGCCGTTCCTTAGGATACATCAGCTGCTTGGAGAGGGGGGAATCGACGTGTGGGCGACATCGTTCCGACCACAGCTAATGCCCAGGCATTCATCTCGTTTCCATGAAATGATACATATGCGGCCCTCCATTCCGAACATTTTTTTTAAATGCGGCCCTCGATACAAAAAGGTTGCCCACCCCTGATCTAGAAGAAATCTTCATAAGCAAGTTAATCACAGTTCTGTTCTGTGTCTGCGAATGAGATATAAATTTCAGGTTTTCAGGTTTTTTAAAGGATTTAAAAAAAAATAATATTTTTCTTGTTTTTACAATAAATAATTTGAACTGAAGGTTTATCGAAGAAAGGTGACTCTATAATAACATAAAGAACTCTACCTCTATTGTATATTGTAATCCTGTTGATCAGTCTCACGGTGTCGAGTGTCAATGTCCAGCTAGCTGGGTACACACTTTGTGCTAGCTTGTCCGTTGTATGAGAGCAGGTGTTGTTGTAAAAGAAAGAATTGGTATTACCGTCCACGGCCAGGGAGGCTCGATACAAAACATTGCCCTCCGAATAGGTTCCTGTCTGCTCCGTCGTTTGTTTTAAAGCAACGTTGCGACCTTAAAAGCCATAAAGAAAATAATTAAATATTGTTTAGAAAAGAGATACAGGAATAGATCTCTCTTTCTTTTCAATCTTTTTCTCTCTTTCTCTTTCTATCTGTCACTTAACTACTTAGACTTAGATCAGGGGCTCTCAACCTGTGGGTCGCGACCCCCATTTGGGGGGTCGATTGACGATTTGCCAGGGGTCGCCTAAGACCATCGAAAATATGGATTGTTTTTGTCGATTCTTCTATTGCTGTGTGTGTGAGGGTGGGGGGTCGCGGCAAAGTGAGGAATTGTAAAAAGGGGTCGCCGAGCTTAAAAGGTTGAGAACCGCTGACTTAGATCCTCCAGTGCCGTTCAGCACATTGGCGGCAAGCGGTCTCCATAAATATCTGTCACTGGCAATGTCTTAAGCCTCTTCCCACCTGATGTCCACTGCTCTGATATTCTCCATAAATATCTGTCACTGGCAATGTCTTAAGCCTCTTCCCACCTGGTGTCCACTGCTCTGATATTCTCCATAAATATCTGTCACTGGCAATGTCTTAAGCCTCTTCCCACCTGGTGTCCACTGCTCTGATATTCTCCATAAATATCTGTCACTGGCAATGTCTTAAGCCTCTTCCCACCTGGTGTCCACTGCTCTGATATTCTCCATAAATATCTGTCACTGGCAATGTCTTAAGCCTCTTCCCACCTGGTGTCCACTGCTCTGATATTCTCCATAAATATCTGTCACTGGCAATGTCTTAAGCCTCTTCCCACCTGGTGTCCACTGCTCTGATATTCTCCATAAATATCTGTCACTGGCAATGTCTTAAGCCTCTTCCCACCTGGTGTCCACTGCTCTGATATTCTCCATAAATATCTGTCACTGGCAATGTCTTAAGCCTCTTCCCACCTGGTGTCCACTGCTCTGATATTCTCCATAAATATCTGTCACTGGCAATGTCTTAAGCCTCTTCTCACCTGGTGTCCACTGCTCTGATATTCTCCATAAATATCTGTCACTGGCAATGTCTTAAGCCTCTTCTCACCTGGTGTCCACTGCTCTGATATTCTCCATAAATATCTGTCACTGGCAATGTCTTAAGCCTCTTCCCACCTGGTGTCCACTGCTCTGATATTCTCCATAAATCGATTTTGTTTTAATGGAAAAAATGGAATTTTCCGGAACGAAGACAAATTTTCAAAGGGGGGGGGGTGAGTTACTAAAACAACTTTAACTTTTTATTTTATTAAATGATCTAACATATTTGATTTTTTTTTAAATGGAAAATGAATGGGCTACAAACGTTTAGTAAATCAAATAAATTATTCAAACAAAATATTTTTTCATGAATTTGAGTACGGGAAAAGAAAATAATTTTAAAATTCATTAAAAAATATTGAAAGATTTAACCTTTTAATTAAACATTTAATCTATAAATATTTTTAAAAATCACAAACTAAACACATTTAAACACTTTACATTTCATAAAAGATGAACACATGCACTTAAGAAATTGTATTATTTACATTTTTTTCGGGTCCCAGGAAATAAACTATAAGAGAGAAACCATTAACATAATGTGGTCTTTTTTTTTTTTAAAGTGTTGGTACTGCATCAAAATTACTATCAAAACAAAGAACAATCACTCCCACATCCAGGACAGTTTAACTTCCGATAAAATAGATTGTCAATAGATATTTCGATCTGAAATTGAGGTGCATTTTTTCCTTGAAAAAGGTGATGAGGAAATAAAAACAACATTTATGAGATGGGACTCTAGAATCTACAAGTAAAAGTGAACGGATTCTTTACTTGTTTGCGCATGATTAGAAAAAGTCAACAAGTTTGTTTCGTAATGAGAGTGTGGCTGTTTGAATAAGAACAACAACATACAATCGGCATTCTTGATTTGAGCCTCGAATAAAAAGATTGTTAAACCACGGGTGTATTTTATTGTTAAACTACGGGTACTATTGTTAAACTACGGGTGTATTTTATTGTTAAACTACGAGGGTATTTTATTGTTAAACTACGGGTACTATTGTTAAACTACGGGTACTATTGTTAAACTACGGGTACTATTGTTAAACAACGGGTACTATTGGTAAACTACGGGTACTATTGTCAAAGTACGGGTACTATTGTTAACTACGGGTACTATTGTTAAACTACGGGTACTATTGTTAAACTACGGGTACTATTGTTAAACTACGGGTACTATTGTTAAACTACGGGTAATATTGTTAAACTACGGGTACTATTGTTAAATTATGGATATTATTGTTAAACTACGGATACTATTGTTAAACTACGGATACTATTGTTAAAGTACGGGTACTATGGTTAAACTACGGGTACTATTGTTAAACTACGGGTACTATTGTTAAACTACGGGTACTATTGTTAAACTATGGATATTATTGTTAAACTACGGATACTATTGTTAAACTACGGGTACTATTGTTAAACTACGGGTACTATTGTTAAACTATGGTAATAAATCCCTAGGTTTCTACTTTAAAATAGTTACAGGTGAATTACATTTTGCTTCTGTATCTTTTGTTGGTGTGGCCCACGATACAAGTGTTGAATATGAAAAGGAAGAGTGTGGTTGGGCATCAGTGATCTAAACAAGTAAAAATATTTTTATATGTTGATCTTTTGGTATAGAGCATTTTAAACATGCATACCTCCACTGATATATAAGGAGCATAACATATGGATACTAGGCCCTGTGACTGTCATTTGTATTACAGTTTCGTTGATTCCAAATCTGTAGTCAGCTGTGGCTGTGTCAACATTAGCTACAAGTTGGTGTATACAGCTGTACGATTTGTTTAAAGTTGTTGTAAATACAAAATTTAGTTGCAAATTAGCTGTGGAAAAATACAAAAGAGAAAAATTCAGTAAATCTAGACTATAGGTATGTTCACAACTATGCGATAATGTTAAATGCCTTGATACGGCCTGTTTTAGATGCAAAGCAAATATGGATTATGTCATATGTGATGTGAATGAGAAAAAAGCGTGGGCAGTTGATATTGTTGAAGTAAAAAAATTCCCCTTTCAGACCTTGTGGTCTATAGGGCAGATGATGTAAGATTTCTGTGGCCAATTGTAAACGAGGGCGTCATATGGCCAGAACAACGACCAACTGTCTTTACTTTTCCATAACTAATGTTAGGTATCCATTAGAGCTGGGTGGACTCAGAGGCGCCCGATTATCCCTAAATCCTTGTCTTCACTTGGATTTGAACCCTGGACCTCGGTTCAGAAGCCAAGCGCTTAAATTTTTTCTCAAGGTTGACTCCCGAACCCTTGTCCTTGCATGGGTAGGGCCTAAACCCGACAGGGGCTGACTTATAGAATTTTACTGTCATCTTCTTTTGTATAATGTATTTTCTAGTAAACAATGCGGCATAGTCAAGGATTAGCTGAAAATTAGATTGTTGAAATTTTCTTAATTATTCAACTTTATAAAAGAAACATGTCACAAAACAAATTTTCGAAAATGGCTGTAACAATTTTATATCAAATCTCAAGGTCCATGAGAGAAAATTATCGACACATTGGCCACAAGGACAAAACTCGAAGACGACCGTTATGTTGGTTTGAAAATGTTTAATTATAGAAAATTTAATTTTGGCTAAAATGTTTTATAAATGAAAATTTTTCATGACGTCAAAAGACTTACAGTCGGCCTACCGCAAGGAAGGGAAAAAAATTGACACCGCTTATTTCTGTGGCTTGCAGCAGTACACTCAAAACATTTCTTTGCAAACATGAACAGGTTTTAATGAATCAATAGACCTAATTAAACATTTGCGCACCATCTTGGTAGCTGAAAGCAGGTTTTCGTCCTGCCTTTAAACGCTCAGCAAACATAACTCTGCTCGAGTCGGGATAAAAACTCGAGTCCACTTGATAAGTGTCACTCTCAACCTCTCAATTTCCAACCCCTCTATGGGTCTAAGTCAACTGAAACATGGGTACTGAACAGAAGCAGCTAAGACTCCTTGAACGCTTTCACCAAAGATGTTATCACTCCACCATGAACATACGGTAGCAAGACAGTACTATAAACAGCGATTTTTTTTGCGAATGTCGGTATGGACAGTAATGATGGAATTCTTATAGTCCGACGCTTGCGCTGGTCAGGACACGTATCCCGTATCCCTTTATGAAAGCATAAATTAATATAATTTAAATATGGCTAAAATACTAAAAACTATCTCGGACTCAGAAGTTTTCGGGTATTTCTGCATGTAAGCTTTCTATCATTCAAAAGTGAAATAAATAAATTAAACGTCTGGAACATTATTTATAGAAAAAAAAATGTGGTACGCAAAACGTTCCTGAATAGTAATTTATTAAACTCTAGAATGAATAGGGCCTACATGCGGAAATACCCAAAGGCGTAATGTAATCAAGATAAAGATTTTCTTGTGCTCTTGCCACATAAAAGTTGTTTTTTTTTACTTAGAAAAATTATAACATTCAAACTAGAGTTTTCCAAAGTGTGGCCGATAAGCTATTAATTCTTTTCTTACGATAATCATCAAATAACAAATTTCCAGAAAAATCATTAGAGCAATTTTCGAGAGTCGTGTAATGCCATCTGATTTTTCTCAATGAAAGTGATACCTAAATAGAGGAATGGAAAACAAAGATTTAGATTTATGGGGCACACATAATTATTGGCAAATCAGAACATATTTACATGCATTTTTAGCTTGTATCCTTAACCACGTGAAAGGATAAGGTCTATCCCATTGTACTGTAATAGAGTTCAGACTCGGATCTTCATTGCATGTCGTCACGTCTCGATCTGTCAACCATGACGTAGAACTAGTGCCAGCAGACGACGAGATTTGCGCGTCATTGACAGTTGCCAGGTCCTCTGAGAAATGTTATCATAATGAGAATATAGTAATTAACTAGAAGTGCAATGTGAATAAAAACAAAAGGTATAAGTAATAGGTTATTTAATGTAGTTATTAATTACACAGCGTGCTATATGACAAAAATACTTCATATCAAGAAATATTATAAAGTAAGATTTAATGTGATATAAAACAAGAAGAAGAAAAATTACATAAAAAACCCAACATAGCTTTATATTAAGCGTACTTGTATCAATTAGTTTTGGATCAATTATGTAGTTAAATTTTTAAAAAGATCTAGACTAACAATTATAAAAAGCATTTAGAAAAATAATAGCGAAATAAAGTAGAACGACCTGAATTCGAACTCAGGAAGAAGCTTTCTCACGCCAACGCGGTAACCACTCAGCTAGTGAAGAGTCTATGAACATGGAGGATTGTTGAGTTTATTGTTTCTATTTCATGTTTGTGTTCACTGAGCCTGAGATGGCATCCTAATATGAAGAGGACTAGATCAGCTTATACTATCATTTCAGTCAAGTACTATTTCATTCCCTTGTTTGAGATACCAAACAAAGTAATTTATAACCAACAGTAAATTAAATAATTGGTAATTTTTTTCTTATTGATTTTTGAGTCGTCAGGTAAAAGAGATCATTGTGCAAAATTTCTGATTGATCCGAGATTGGGTGTAGGAGAAATAACATGTACAATCTTTTGGCCAGACAGACAGACAGACAGACAGAGTGAGTTGATATAAGCTTTGTAAAAAATATAATGAACATTTTTGTACTTTCTTTCTTACCGTATTGACATTTCTGGCCGAACCAGCCAGCGTTACATTTTGTTGGACACTGACCTTCAATGTCACACTTTGAATTTTTGTCACAGTGGCACATAAACTGACACTTGGAACCAAACCAGCCGTCAGGACATTGAGACGCTAGTAAGAAAAAAATAAAACTATAAAAACTCTCTTATGAAATACTAGAGTACCCATCGGATACGACGGTGATTTGTTCCTAAGCTTTTATTGTTTATTATGGCCGGAACTACTACTCTTTTTATCTAAATAAAAGGGCTCACATTTTAACGATCAACCTAACTTATTTTTTTTTGCCCGTGAATTAAAGTATCTGTTACAATGAAATTTCACGGCCCACTCTGTCTCCCTCCTTCACTCTCAGAAATTCCAATTTTGTAATTTTTTTTACCTGCGCATCGTAATTTCTCCCACATAGACTTTTGACTTGATTTGGAAACACCCACTTCATAATGCGCCCTGACACATACACACTCTCATATTTTGGGCACGTTAACTTTAGTAGCCCTTTTAGTTATTCTCTCCCTCCCGCCCCCTCGCCAACAACAAATAGTTAGTTCTTCCTACACATTCCCGTTTCTCTATTTACATTTTGTTCTCTATAAATAAAAAAAGAATAATCATTTTGTTTTTATTAATGGACTTCATTCACCAATCGTAAACAAACAACAAATTACGTAATACACACATGCTGTCACGTGTTTTATTTTCATTGTTTTATCAATATTATCACGTGGCTAAATGTTGTTTGTTTACGATTGGTGAATGAGGTCCATTAAAATCACTTTTTATATGCCCCTTTTGAATGTAGCTAATTAACGATAGATCGAGATTTATCTTTTCAATGCTATTAGGATTTAGTTGTTGGTACAAAGTACCATTCTTTGCTCGCTCTTTCTCTCTCCTCTTTTCTCTCTCCTCTCTTTCTCTCTCCTTTCTCTCTCCTCTCTTTCTCTCTCCTCTCTTTCTCTCTCCTCTCTTTCTCTCTCCTCTCTTTCTCTCTCCTCTCTTTCTCTCTCCTCTCTTTCTCTCTCCTCTCTTTCTCTCTCCTCTCTTTCTCTCTCCTCTCTTTCTCTCTCCTCTCTTTCTCTCTCCTCTCTTTCTCTCTCCTCTCTTTCTCTCTCCTCTCTTTCTCTTTTCTCTCTTTCGAAAAAAAAAAATTTTTTTTAGAGCTATCTTATATATGTTATTAGGATTGGCTTTACTTTTCTTTTTAATTAGCCTGCGCTTCAAAAGAAGTGAGGAGCGGTAAAAAAAAGTAGTCTTAGGGAAATAAGTAAAACTAGTCAACCCACTAGTCAACCCACGTAGCATACGCCGTTATTTTGCAGGACCGGCCTTAGGCCCCTATGTGACCGCACTTTCAAAAGACCCGCGTTAATTCTAGGTGTAAATTATTAAATTAAACCATTTTATAACTTATAACAAAATATACGAAAAAGGCATGGAAATAACCGGAAATTATAAAAATCATTGAAAACTCAAAAAAAAAAAAAAAACTGCAGAAATAAGAGAGTGATTTTTCCTTTACTTCTTCTTCTCGTCCAAACTCTTGAGGGAAGAAGAGAATTATATATATATAGATTGCTATACAAATACGAAATTTGTGACATATTTCCATTTATGCTTTCTAAATAGACCGAGCCCTTTTTGGGGAAAAAACGAAATTAAACTACAAAGGCTTAAGAGAGCTTTGCGTTTTTCTTTTCGCGAACAGCGGTTGTCAGGTTTTGAATCAGTCAGAAACCGCTCTTAATGAGGAGGTAAAAGGAACCTGTGTACGAAATTTGATGCGGATAGGTACGACAGTTGAGGAGATCTCATGATGAGTAAGTAAGTCAGTGACTGGTAGTTTACAAATGTATACTTGATTACAATTATGTGTAATTTGGGTGGCTGCCTGATTGTGCGAAATGCGCGCTGGACCAGTCGATGGTCCCGGGTTCATACCCTGCCCGTTCCCATCCCCCGTCATCCAGTTGGAGGTATAGACTAGGAAGTAAATTATCTTCAACTCTGAAGGAACATCCGAAACGTGGAAAACATTTTACAAACAACAAACATGTAACCGCGGCCCGCGTATCACTGTCGATGTAGCCACTGAGAGTGTTTTGTAAACAATTAAACGAAATAAAAATGTTATAAGTAAAGCGAATGCGGAATGCGTGAATGTACAAATTTTATGAATGAAGCCATCAAAATAACTAATCGACCTAAATACGTTTTTTTTTTTTAAAGTAAAAACGTTTGCTTGTAGGCCTACATATATTTGATTAAAGTATGAAATGAATAGACTTTATTTTTGTACCAGTTTATCTGCATTTGACCTGGTGTCGACTGTTATTGAAGAGTGTATTTTTTTTTTAAATTATTATTTATAAAGTATAAGTTAATAAGTAGATCTAGACTTTCTAGATCTAGATATTTCTAGTGTAAGTATCATCTAAAGGCTACATAGATGACAGAGATAGATGGTTTACCCAAGCGGAGAATAAATGTGTACAGATCTATATTCTAGATCTACTTATAAAATAAATAAGTTTTTGTTTCTTTTAACTAAGCTATATGTAGACCAATAGTAGCTACCAATAGAAGTTGAAATGTTTTCTGTATAATAGTGTAGATCTATAATTAGTGAAGATCTAGTATAGATCTCGCTGTTTTGTTTACGTTTTATAAAATGAAAGTAGGTTTTGGATTTATTTTTAAAATGTGTACTCTTCATTAAAAGTATAGTCAAATATATATTTAAGAGAGTAAAATATTGAACTCTCAATGATTTAAATCTATAAATAACGTAAAATAGATTTTATTCAATTTATAAGTCAAAAGCCAACATCTGTTTTTAATTTTATCTAGAGCCGAAAGTTCATGATCTCAATACGCGTTGCCTTGGTGAATACTGTAACCTGTAGGTGACAAAATGCAAATTAAAATATATTTAATAATTAAATCGACGAGCGAATGTAATTGTTTATATAACATTGTTAGTTTAATTTTATTTAAAAATAGATCTAGAATGTAAACAATATGAATGCCACAGTTATCTAGTAAATAAATAAAAACTTTCAGCCTATTACAGTAAAAGACTATACACTTTGTGTTGCCCTAGGTAAAGTAGGCTGTAGTGTTGACCTAGGTAAAGTAGGCTGTAGTGTTGACCTAGGTAAAGTAGGCTGTAGTGTTGACCTAGGTAAAGTAGGCTGTAGTGTTGACCTAGGTAAAGTAGGCTGTAGTGTTGACCTAGGTAAAGTAGGCTATAGTGTTGCCCTAGGTAAAGTAGGCTGTAGTGTTGACCTAGGTAAAGTAGGTTGTATTGTTGCCCTAGGTAAAGTAGGCTGTATTGTTGCCCTAGGTAAGGTAGGCTGTAGTGTTGCCCTAGGTAAAGTAGGCTGTAGTGTTGACCTAGGTAAAGTAGGCTGTAGTGTTGCCCTAGGTAAAGTAGGCTGTAGTGTTGACCTAGGTAAAGTAGGCTGTAGTGTTGCCCTAG
>JAZGLO010002087.1:0-58603 GCA_036873155.1 Biomphalaria sudanica
GTCAACACTACAGCCTACTTTACCTAGGGCAACACTACAGCCTACTTTACCTAGGGCAACAGGCAACACTACAGCCTACTTTACCTAGGGCAACACTACAGCCTACTTTACCTAGGGCAACACTACAGCCTACTATACCTAGGGCAACACTACAGCCTACGTTACCTAGGGCAACACTACAGCCTAATTTATCTAGGGCAACACTACAGCCTACTTTACCTAGGTCAACACTACAGCCTACTTTACCTAGGGCAACACTATAGCCTACTTTACCTAGGTCAACACTACAGCCTACTTTACCTAGGTCAACACTACAGCCTACTTTACCTAGGTCAACACTACAGCCTACTTTACCTAGGTCAACACTACAGCCTACTTTACCTAGGTCAACACTACAGCCTACTTTACCTAGGGCAACACAAAGTGTATAGTCTTTTACTGTAATAGGCTCAAAGTTTTTATTTATTTACTAGATAACTGTGGCATTCATATTGTTTACATTCTAGATCTATTTTTAAATAAAATTAAACTAACAATGTTATATAAACAATTACATTCGCTCGTCGATTTAATTATTTTAATTTGCATTTTGTCACCTACAGGTTACAGTATTCACCAAGGCAACGCGTATTGAGATCATGAACTTTCGGCTCTAGATAAAATTAAAAACAGATGTTGGCTTTTGACTAATAAATTGAATAAAATCTATTTTACGTTATTTATAGATTTAAATCATTGAGAGTTCAATATTTTACTCTCTTAAATATATATTTGACTATACTTTTAATGAAGAGTACACATTTTAAACATAAATCCAAAACCTACTTTCATTTTATAAAACGTAAACAAAACAGCGAGATCTAAACTAGATCTTCACTAATTATAGATCTACACTATTATACAGAAAACATTTCAACTTCTATTGGTAGCTACTATTTGTCTACGTATAGCTTACCTAATTGAAACAAAAACTTATTTATTTTATAAGTAGATCTAGAATATAGATCTGTACACAATTATTCTCCGCTTGGGTAAACCATCTATCTCTGTCATCTATGTAGCCTTTAGATGATACTTACACTAGAAATATCTAGATCTAGAAAGTCTAGATCTACATATTAACTTATACTCTATAAATAATAATTTAAAAAAAAAATACACTCTTCAATAACAGTCGACACCAGGACAAATGCAGATAAACTGGTACAAAAATAAAGTCTATTCATTTCATACTTTAATCAAAAATATGTAGGCCTACAAGCAAACGTTTTTACTTTAAAAAAAAAAAACGTATTTAGGTCGATTAGTTATTTTGATGGCTTCATTCATAAAATGTGTACATTCACGCATTCCGCATTCGCTTTACTTATTACATTATTACTTCGTTTAATTGTTTACAAAACACTCTCAGTGGCTACATCGACAGTGATACGCGGGCCGCGGTTACATGTTTGTTGTTGGTAAAATGTTTTCCACGTTTCGGATGTTCCTTCAGAGTTGAAGATAATTTACTTCCTAGTCTATACCTCCAACTGGATGACGGGGATGGGAACGGGCAGGGTATGAACCCGGGACCATCGACTGGTCCAGCGCGCATTTCGCACAACCAGGCAGCCACCCAAATTACAAATAATTGTAATCAAGTATACATTTGTAAACTACCAGTCACTGACTTACTTACTCATCATGAGATCTCCTCAACTGTCGTACCTATCCGCATCAAATTTCGTACACAGGTTCCTTTTACCTCCTCATTAAGAGCGGTTTCTGACTGATTCAAAACCTGACAACCGCTGTTCGCGAAAAGAAAAACGCAAAGCTCTCTTAAGCCTTTGTAGTTTAATTTCGTTTTTTCCCCAAAAAGGGCTCAGTCTATTTAGAAAGCATAAATGGAAATATGTCACAAATTTCGTATTTGTATAGCAATCTATATATATAATTCTCTTCTTCCCTCAAGAGTTTGGACGAGAAGAAGAAGTAATGGAAAGATCACTCTCTTATTTCTGCAGTTTTTTAATATTTTTTTTTGAGTTTTCAATGATTTTTATAATTTCCGGTTATTTCCATGCCTTTTTCGTATATTTTGTTATAAGTTATAAAATGGTTTAATTTAATAATTTACACCTAGAATTAACGCGGGTCCTTTGAAAGTGCGGTCACATAGGGGCCTAAGGCCGGTCCTGCAAAATAACGGCGTATGCTACGTGGGTTGACTAGTGGGTTGACTAGTTTTACTTATTTCCCTAAGACTACTTTTTTTTACCACTCCTCACTTCTTTTGAAGCGCAGGCTAATTAAAAAGAAAAGTAAAGCCAATCCTAATAACATACATAAGATAGCTCTAAAAAAAATTTTTTTTTCGAAAGAGAGAAAAGAGAGAGAGAGAGGAGAGAGAAAGAGCGAGCAAAGAATGGTACTTTGTACCAACAACTAAATCCTAATAGCATTGAAAAGATAAATCTCGATCTATCGTTAATTAGCTACATTCAAAAGGGGCATATAAAAAGTGATTTTAATGGACCTCATTCACCAATCGTAAACAAACAACATTTAGCCACGTGATAATATTGATAAAACAATGAAAATAAAACACGTGACAGCATGTGTGTATTACGTAATTTGTTGTTTGTTTACGATTGGTGAATGAAGTCCATTAATAAAAACAAAATGATTATTCTTTTTTTATTTATAGAGAACAAAATGTAAATAGAGAAACGGGAATGTGTAGGAAGAACTAACTTTTTGTTGTTGGCGAGGGGGCGGGCGGGAGAGAATAACTAAAAGGGCTACTAAAGTTAACGTGCCCAAAATATGAGAGTGTGTATGTGTCAGGGCGCATTATGAAGTGGGTGTTTCCAAATCAAGTCAAAAGTCTATGTGGGAGAAATTACAATGCGCAGGTAAAAAAAATTACAAAATTGGAATTTCTGAGAGTGAAGGAGGGAGACAGAGTGGGCCGTGAAATTTCATTGTAACAGATACTTTAATTCACGGGCAAAAAAAATAAGTTAGGTTGATCGTTAAAATGTGAGCCCTTTTATTTAGATAAAAAGAGTAGTAGTTCCGGCCATAATAAACAATAAAAGCTTAGGAACAAATCACCGTCGTATCCGATGGGTACTCTAGTATTTCATAAGAGAGTTTTTATAGTTTTATTTTTTTCTTACTAGCGTCTCAATGTCCTGACGGCTGGTTTGGTTCCAAGTGTCAGTTTATGTGCCACTGTGACAAAAATTCAAAGTGTGACATTGAAGGTCAGTGTCCAACAAAATGTAACGCTGGCTGGTTCGGCCAGAAATGTCAATACGGTAAGAAAGAAAATACAAAAATGTTCATTATATTTTTTACAAAGCTTATATCAACTCACTCTGTCTGTCTGTCTGTCTGGCCAAAAGATTGTACATGTTATTTCTCCTACACCCAATCTCGGATCAATCTGAAATTTTGCACAATGATCTCTTTTACCTGACGACTCAAAAATCAATAAGAAAAAAATTACCAATTATTTAATTTACTGTTGGTTATAAATTACTTTGTTTGGTATCTCAACCAAGGGAATGAAATAGTACTTGACTGAAATGGTAGTATATGCTGATCTAGTCCTCTTCATATTAGGCTGCAATCTCAGGCTCAGTGAACACAAACATGAAATAGAAACAATAAACTCTACAATCTTCCATGTTCATAGACTCTTCGCTAGCTGAGTGGTTACCGCGTTGGCGTGAGAAAGCTTCTTCCTAAGTTCGAATTTAGGTCGTTCTACTTTATTTCGCTATTATTTTCTAAATGCTTTTTATAATTGTTAGTCTAGATCTTGTTAAAAATTTAACATGAATAATTGACCCAAAACTAATTGATACACCTAACCCAAAAAGTAAGCAGACAGCTGCAGAGTGAATACATAAACAATGTAATATCTAAAGATAACAACAAAAACCTATGGTCTTACATTAAGTCTAAGAAAATGGAAACAACAGGCATAGCGCCATTAAAAGATGAACATAACATAATACATAATGATAATGAAACTAAAGCAAACATCCTAAACAAATACTTTGCATCAGCATTCTCAGCCCCAGGAGACAAAGACATATTTCTTAATTTGAACCAAGTAGACAACATAGAAGATTTAGTAGTACAAGAAAATGGAATTAAAAAACTATTAGCCAACACCAAACCAAATAAAGCGTCTGGACCTGATGGTATTCCAGCTAGATTACTCAAAGAACTAAGCAATGAGCTAGCCCCAGTGTTCAAAATACTCTTTCAGGCATCGCTTAACCAGGGCAGAGTACCAAAGGACTGGAAAGAAGCTAATGTCACCCCCCCTATTTAAAAAAGGAGAAAAATCTGATCCAGGAAACTACAGACCAGTATCACTTACCAGCATCACATGTAAAATACTAGAACACATAATATGTAGCAACATCATAAACCACTTAGACAAACATAATGTCCTCACCCCATACCAACATGGCTTTAGGAAATATAGATCATGTGAAACACAACTAATAGGACTAATTGATGATTTCTCAAAAGGTTTAGATAATAGTGAACAAATAGATGCTATCTTACTAGACTTTTCCAAGGCTTTTGACAAAGTTCACCACCATAGTTTGCTTAAAAAATTAAAATATTTCGGCATTAACGGTCCACTGCATCAGTGGATTAAAGATTTTCTGATAGGGAGAGAACAAACTGTAATAATAAATGGCTCTAAATCAACACCAATAACAGTAAACTCAGGTGTACCTCAAGGAACAGTCTTGGGTCCACTACTATTTTTAATTTACATAAATGATTTACCAAATTGCATTAGTTCAGGAACAAAAGTCAGATTATTTGCAGACGATTGCATAATATATAGAACAATAAAAACAAAACAAGACACAGATATTTTACAAAGAGAATTAGATGAATTACAGAAATGGGAATCAAATTGGAGCATGTCTTTCCACCCAGAAAAATGTCAGTTGTTAAGAGTAACAAAAAAACTAAAACAAATTAATTCCACTTATCTTATTCATGGCAAACCAGTAACACAGACTAAAAACTCAAAATACCTAGGTGTTATAATAAATGAAAAACTGTCATGGAATCCACATATTGATGAAACTATGAAAAAATCCAACAAAGCATTAGGGTTTATTAAAAGAAATTTCTATAAATCAAATAAGAACATAAAACTAAAATGTTATTTAACCTTGGTTAGGCCAATAATAGAATATGCATCCACCGTGTGGGACCCCTCAACTCAAGAAAACATTAAGAAACTGGAACAAACACAAAATAGAGCAGTGAGATTCATAACAAACGAATATTCACATTTGACTAGGGTAACACCATTAGTAAAATCACTAAATTTAGAAAGCCTTCAGGACAGAAGACTCAAAAGTAAAGTAGCAATTATACATAAAACACTGAACCATAATCTTCAAATAGAAAAACAAAATTTAATAAAATACTCTGAAAGACACAAAAATAAAGGCACATTCCTCGTCCCATATGCTAGGACAAATTTGTACAAATACTCCTTCTTCCCTAGTGCTATTAGAGCATGGAATGGGTTGCCTGAGCTAGCCAGAAAAACCAGTGACTTGGCAGAATTTAAGTCATTGGTTAATATGCATGACTAAATGCATGACGCGTAGGACGTAATCATCTTCTTTTTTGAAGTAACGTCTGTATTATATAAGATAAGATAAGTACGCTTAATATAAGCTGTCACGTACACAGTATTTATTTTTAGCTCGTCAAGTACCTCGGGTTTTTTCCCACGTGGAGATATGTTAATTAGTGTAACTTGGGCTGCATTTATTGGTTGGCACTGCAATGAGCTGCCTGGGAGACGTGACGTAGCTGGAGCTCGGGAAAAGTTCTGTTTTTTTTAGTCAGTCATTGTATGGAACTTGGAAGTGGAAACATCTACTAATGTCTTGTATTAGAACTCAATTATATTATTGTGTAGATCTATCATTTTATTCAAGTACATTTAACCATTGTAATTATTTGTGAATAGCTTTTTCAAGTTCTGAATTAAAGTAATTGTTTTAGACGAAGAGAAGTTTCTTCATTGAATATAGTAACATACTTAGATCGACTTAGCGAATGACAACTTCTAGATGATCATGGCAACATTTTGAATGATCGTATTATCAACTAGATCTAGCTACTTCTATACGATCATCTTATTAAAAGAAGATTTCAAGATCCTCGGCAATCACGATCATCGTTAGTGTGATACAGGTCAAGATAATCTTCAACGTGACATCTATCATTGCACCTTCATAGATCTTGACATCTGACATCCATATTAATTGATGATTGTGATAGCTATGTTGCGTTTTTTAAGTATTTTTTTTTCTTGTTTTATATCACATTAAATCTTACTTTATAATATTTCTTGATATGAAGTATTTTTGTCATCTAGCACGCTGTGTAATTAATAACTATATTAAATAACCTATTACTTATACCTTTTGTTTTTATTCTAATTGCACTTCTAGTTAATTGCTATATTCTCATTATGATAACATTTCTCAGAGGACCTGGCAACTGTCAATGGCGCGCAAATCTCGTCGTCTGCTGGCACTAGTTCTACGTCATGGTTGACAGATCGAGACGTGACGACATGCAACGAAGATCCGGGTCTCGACTCTATTACAGTGCAATGGGATAAACCTTATCCTTTCACGTGGTTAAGGATACAAGCTAAAAATGCATGTAAATATGTTCAGTTTTGCCAATAATTATGTGTGCCACATAAATCTAAATCTTTGTTTTCTATTCCTCTATTTAGGTATCACTTTCATTGAGAAAAATCATATGGCATTACACGACTCTCGAAAATTGCTCTAATGATTTTTCTGGAAATTTGTTATTTGATGATTATCGTAAGAAAAGAATTAATAGCTTATCGGCCACACTTTGGAAAACTCTAGTTTGAATGTTATAATTTTTCTAAGTAAAAAAAAACAACTTTTATGTGGCTAGAGCACAAGAAAATCTTTATCTTGATTACATTACGCCTTCGGGTATTTCCGCATGTAGGCCCTATTCATTCTAGAGTTTAATAAATTACTATTCAGGAACGTTTTGCGTACCACATTTTTTTTTCTATAAATAATGTTCCAGACGTTTAATTTATTTATTTCACTTTTGAATGATAGAAAGCTTACATGCAGAAATACCCGAAAACTTCTGAGTCCGAGATAGTTTTTAGTATTTTAGCCATATTTAAATTATATTAATTTATGCTTTCATAAAGGGATACGGGATACGTGTCCTGACCAGCGCAAGCGTCGGACTATAAGAATTCCATCATTACTGTCCATACCGACATTCGCAAAAAAAATCGCTGTTTATAGTACTGTCTTGCTACCGTATGTTCATGGTGGAGTGATAACATCTTTGGTGAAAGCGTTCAAGGAGTCTTAGCTGCTTCTGTTCAGTACCCATGTTTCAGTTGACTTAGACCCATAGAGGGGTTGGAAATTGAGAGGTTGAGAGTGACACGAGTCACGTGACTACTTATCAAGTGGACTCGAGTTTTTATCCCGACTCGAGCAGAGTTATGTTTGCTGAGCGTTTAAAGGCAGGACGAAAACCTGCTTTCAGCTACCAAGATGGTGCGCAAATGTTTAATTAGGTCTATTGATTCATTAAAACCTGTTCATGTTTGCAAAGAAATGTTTTGAGTGTACTGCTGCAAGCCACAGAAATAAGCGGTGTCAATTTTTTTTCCTTCCTTGCGGTAGGCCGACTGTAAGCCCTTTGAGGTCAAGAAAAATTTTCATTTATAAAACATTTTAGCCAAAATTAAATTTTCTATAATTTAACATTTTCAAACCGACATAACGGTCGTCTTCGAGTTTTGTCCTTGTGGCCAATGTGTCAAGAATTTTCTCTCATGGACCTTGAGATTTGATATAAAATTGTTACAGCCATTTTCGAAAATTTGTTTTCTGACATGTTTCTTTTATAAAGTTGAATAATTAAGAAAATTTCAACAATCTAATTTTCAGCTAATCCTTGACTATGCCCGCATTGTTTACTATAAACTACATTATACAAAAGAAGATGACAGTAAAATTCTGTAAGTCAGCCCCTGTCGGGTTTAGGCCCTACCCATGCAAGGACAAGGGTTCGGGAGTCAACCTTGAGAAAAAATTTAAGCGCTTGGCTTCTGAACCGAGGTCCAGGGTTCAAATCCAAGTGAAGACAAGGATTTTGGGATAATCGGGCGCCTCTGGATACCTGGCATTAGTTATGGAAAAGTAAAGACAGTTGGTCGTTGTTCTGGCCACATGACGCCCTCGTTTACAATAGGCCACAGAAATCTTACATCATCTGCCCTATAGACCATAAGGTCTGAAAGGGGAAATTTTTTACTTCGACAATATCAACTGCCCACGCTTTTATCTCATTCATATCAAATAGGACATAATCCATATTTGCTTTGCATCAAAAACAGGCCGTATCAAGGCATTTAACATTATCGCATAGTTGTGAACATACCTATAGTCTAGATTTACTGAATTTTTCTCTATTGTATTTTTCCACAGCTAATTTGCAACTAAATTTTGTATTTACAACAACTTTAAACAAATCGTACAGCTGTATGCACCAACAAGTAGCTAATGTTGACACAGCCACAGCTGACTACAGATTTGGAATCAACGAAACTGTAATACAAATGACAGTCACAGGGCCTAGTATCGATATGTTATGCTCCTTATATATCAGTGGAGGTATGCATGTCTAAAATGCTCTATACTAAATGATTAACATATAAAAATATTTTTACTTGTTTAGATCTGTGATGCCCAACCACACTCTTCCTCGGGCCATTTTCATATTCAACACTTGTATCGCGGGCCAGATCAACAAAAAGATACAGAAGCAAAATGTAATTCATCTGTAACTATATAAAATACACCCGTAGTTTAACGATAGTACCCGTGGTTTAACAATAAAATACACCTGTTGTTTAACAATAGTACCCGTAGTTTGACATTAGTACCCGTGGTTTAACAATAAAAATACACCCGTAGTTTAACAATAGTACCCGTAGTTTAACAATAGTATCCGTTATTTGACAATAGTACCCGTAGTTTAACAATAGTTCCCGTACTTTAACAATAAAATACACCCGTAGTTTAACAATGGTACTCGTAGTTTAACAATAGTACCCGTAGTTTGACAATATAATACACCCGTTGTTTAACAATACTACCCGTAGTTTAACAATAGTACTCGTTGTTTGACAATAGTGCCCGTAGTTTAACAATAGTACCCGTGATTTAATAATAGTACCCGTAGTTTAACAAAAAAGTACCAGTAGTTTAACAATAAAATACGCCCGTAGTTTAACAATAGTACCCGTAGTTTAACAATAGTACCCGTAGTTTCACAATAGTACCCGTAGTTTAACTATAGTATCCGTAGTTTAACTATAGTATCCGTAGTTTAACAACAGTACCCGTAGTTTAACAGTGAAATACACCCGTTGTTTAACAATAGTACCCGTAGTTTGACAATAGTGCCCGTAGTTTAACAATGAAATACACCTGTTGTTTAACAATAGTACCCGTAGTTTAACAATAGTACCCGTAGTTTAGCGAAAGTATCCGTAGTTTAACAGTATAATACACCCGTTGTTTAACAATAGTGCCCGTAGTTTAACAATAGTGCCCGTAGTTTAACAATGGAATACACCCGTACTTTAACGATAGTACCCGTTGTTTAACAATGAAATACACCTGTTGTTTAACAATAGTACCCGTAGTTTAACAATAGTACCCGTAGTTTTACAATAGTATCCGTAGTTTAACAAAAGTACCCCTAGTTTAACAATAAAATACGCCCGTAATTTAACAATAGTACCCGTTGTTTAACAATAGTACCCGTAGTTTAACAATATAATACACCCGTTGTTTAACGATAGTGCCCGTAGTTTAACAATAAAATACACCTGTAGTTTAACAGTAGTTACCGTTGTTTTTCAATAGTACCCGTAGTTTGACAATAAAATACGCCCGTAGTTTAACAATAGTACCCGTTGTTTAACAATAGTATCCCTAGTTTAACAATTTTAAACACCCGTTGTTTAACAAAACTACTCGTAGTTTAACAATAGTACCCTATGTTTGACAATAGTACCCGTAGTTTTACATAGTACCCGTAGTTTAACAATAAAATACACCCGTAGTTTAACGATGGTACCCGTAGTTTAACAATAGTACCCGTAGTTTGACAATATAATACGCCCGTTGTTTAACAATACTACCCGTAGTTTAACAATAGTACTCGTTGTTTGACAATCGTACCCGTAGTTTAACAATAGTACCCGTTGTTTAACAATAGTATCCCTAGTTTAACAATTTAAAACACCCGTTGTTTAACAAAACTACTCGTAGTTTAACAATAGTACCCTATGTTTGACAATAGTACCCGTAGTTTTACATAGTACCCGTAGTTTAACAATAAAATACACCCGTAGTTTAACGATGGTACCCGTAGTTTAACAATAGTACCCGTAGTTTAACGATACAATACGCCCGTAGTTTAACAATGGTACCCGTAGTTTACACATATTGCCCGTAGTTTAACAATAAAATACACCTGTAGTTTAACAATCGTACCCTTAGTTTATCAATAGTACCCGTAGTTTAACATTAAAATACATTCGTAGTTTAACAATAGTATCCGTTGTTTAACAATAGTACCCGTTGTTTTGCAATAAAATACACTCGTTGTTTAACAATAGTACCCGTAGTTTAACAATAGTACCCGTAGTTTAACAATAGTACCCGTGGTTTGACAATAGTACCCGTAGTTTAACAATAGTACCCGTAGTTTAACAATAGTACCCGTAGTTTAACAATAAAATACACCAGTGGTTTAACAATCTTTTTATTCGAGGCTCAAATCAAGAATTCCGATTTTATGTTGTTGTTCTTATTCAAACAGCCACACTCTCATTACGAAACAAACTTGTTGACTATTTCTAATCATGCGCAAACAAGTCAAGATCCGTTCACTTCTACTTGTAGATCCCATCTCATAAATGTTGTTTTCATTTCCTCATCACCTTTTTCAAGGAAAAAATGCACCTTAATTTCAGATTGAAATATCTATTGACAATCTATTTTATCGGAAGTTAAACTGTCCTGGATGTGGGAGTGATTGTTCTTTGTTTTGATAGTAATTTTGATGCAGTACCAACACTTTAAAAAAAAAAGACCACATTATGTTAATGTTTTCTCTCTTATAGTTTATTTCCCGGGACCCGAAAAAAACGTAAATTATACAATTTCTTAAGTGCATGTGTTCATCTTTTATGAAATTTAAAGTGTTTAAATGTGTTTAGTTTGTGATTTTTTAAAATATTTATAGATTAAATGTTTAATTAAAAGGTTAAATCTTTCAATATTTTTTAATGAATTTTAAAATTAATTTTCTTTTCCCGTACTCAAATTCATGAAAAAATATTTTGTTTGAATAATTTATTTGATTTACTAAACGTTTGTAGCCCATTCATTTTCCATTTTAAAAAAAAATCAAATATGTTAGATCATTTAATAAAATAAAAAAGTTATAGTTGTTTTAGTAACTCACCCCCCCCCCCCCCCCATGGAAAATTTGTCTTCGTTCCGGAAAATTCCATTTTTTCGATCAAAAAAAATATCGATTTATGGAAAATATCAGAGCAGTGGACACCAGGTGGGAAGAGGCTTAAGACATTGCCAGTGACAGATATTTATGGAGACCGCTTGCCGCCAATGTGCTGAACGGCACTGGAGGATCTAAGTCAGCGGTTCTCAACCTTTTAAGCTCGGCGACCCCTTTTTACAATTCCTCACTTTGCCGCGACCCCCCACCCTCACACACACAGCAATAGAAGAATCGACAAAAACAATCCATATTTTCGATGGTCTTAGGCGACCCCTGGCAAATCGTCAATCGACCCCCCAAACGGGGGTCGCGACCCACAGGTTGAGAGCCCCTGATCTAAGTCTAAGTAAATAAGTGACAGATAGAAAGAGAAAGAGAGAAAAAGATTGAAAAGAAAGAGAGATCTATTCCTGTATCTCTTTTCTAAACAATATTTATTATTTTCTTTATGGCTTTAAGGTCGCAACGTTGCTTTAAAACAAACGACGGAGCAGTCAGGAACCTATTCGGAGGGCAATGTTTTGTATCGAGCCTCCCTGGCCGTGGACGGTAATACCAATTCTGTCTTTTACAACAACACCTGCTCTCATACAACAGACAAGCTAGCACAAAGTGTGTACCCAGCGAGCTGGACATTGACACTCGACACCGTGAGACTGATCAACAGGATTACAATATACAACAGAGGTAGAGTTCTTTATGTTATTATAGAGTCACCTTTCTTCGATAAACCTTCAGTTCAAATTATTTATTGTAAAAACAAGCAAAATATTATTATTTTTTTAAATCCTTTAAAAAACCTGAAATTTATATCTCAATCGCAGACACAGAACAGAACTGTGATTTACTTGCTTATGAAGATTTCTTCTAGATCAGGGGTGGGCAACCTTTTTGTATCGAGGGCCGCATTAAAAAAAAAATGTTCGGAATGGAGGGCCGCATATGTATCTTTTCATGGAAACGAGATGAATGCCTGGTCGGAACGATGTCGCCCACACGTCGATTTCCCCTCTCCACGCAGCTGATGTATCCTAAGGAACGGCAGTTTGGGGTCAGCGGCGTCGAAGGTTCTGCCAGGGTGTAGCACTGGGTGCTTCAAACTGCCTTATGGTAGCCAGCTCCTGATTTTTCCTCAGGGTTGACTCCCGAAGCCTTTCCCATGATAGCGGCAAGGCAACAGGTTTGAATTCAGAGTTTTCCTTCTCCTAGGTGGGTAGCCAGCCATGGTCCGAAGCTTAAGGCGCCAGTTACTCGATTTGCCCCTTCTACTGTTAGTGAGAACAGTTCCGACGGACTCAATATCAGAGCCACACGTGAACGGTGAAGGCAAGGAGTTGGACTGGCTGTCAGAGGCTATTTGAGACGCATGCCATTACGAAGCATTTTCTAGGTAGTGGAGTGCTTACATCCATTACGAATTCAGACAATGACAACCTTGCAGAACCATGCATCCCTACATCGGAATATTTTATTTTAAAATCTTCAAGTACTTTTCGGAATTGCGTGTGGTTAAGACCCCTAGTTTTGATAAGTTTGATCACTACAGCTTCGTAACCAATAATGTGTTAATATTTTATGCAGCTTTGAACAACCTTTTCAGTTTAGAGTTTGTGGTTGGATATTCTTTATTAAATATATATATATATATATATATATATATATATATATATATATAGTTTCCTTCAGTGAAAGATCGAGCTCTAACAATAGCTACACTTGCCATCTTGTTCCAATTATACCCAAATGTGTGGCATTTTATGTCTCGTGTGGCAATCTTTTCCCTTTGCAATTTTTGTTCAAAGGCTGTAAGTAGCTTAATGAAATTTTGTCTCTCTAGCCTCTCCACAGCAAGTCCTATGAAAGCATACCCAACACTTAACAGAATCCTTCATAGCATAAATATTGACCTGTTATTGTGCCAATTAGCTTAATCTTCGTTTACTTTTCACTTTTTATAGTTTCAATAATTTATCTAGATATTATTAATAATATAATCGCAGTTTTTATGTGTATACTGTGTTCACACATGATTTCTGTAAGTGTCCGCGGGCCGCTTAAAACACTCCGGCGGGCCGCATGTGGCCCGCGGGCCGTATTTTGCCCACCCCTGTTCTAGATGCATCTCAAATAATTTTGTTTTTTTCATTTTTCAGCAGACAGTTTCAGTTATAGACTGTCAAGATTTAAACTTGAAACACTAGACACTAACAACCACACTGTGTGGACATACGATGATCCAGCTAGAGTATTGCGTGTCTATTCGTTAAACATAATGCAGCAGAAACCTGTCAAGACAATTCGAATCTCAGCCACATTGAATGAATCTTATTTGCATTTCCCTATACTCACCTTATGTGAAGTGTTAGTATTTGGAGGTATGCATTTTTCGTTAAAAAATTGCAAGGTTAAAATGGGGCCAAAAAAATTATGTAAAAAACTTCTTATTTACGAAATTTGATTTTTACAAAGCTTATATCAACTGTCTCTGTCTGTCTGTCTATTAGTCTGTATGTCTGTCTATTAGTCTGTCTGTCTATTAGTCTTTTTGTCTGTCTATTAGTCTGTTTGTCTGTCTATTAGTCTGTCTGTCTGTCTATTAGTCTGTCTGTCTGTCTATTAGTCTGTCTGTCTGTCTATTAGTCTGTCTGTCTGTCTATTAGTCTGTCTGTCTGTCTATTAGTCTGTCTGTCTAATAGTCTGTCTGTCTATTAAAATTGTGCACACGTTATTTCTCCCACATCCATTGTCGGATCAAGTTGAAACTTTGCATTGGCGTAGACAAAATATAAATCAATAAAAAAGTAACCAATCAGTCAATTAATTACTGGTAATTAACTATTTTGTTTGATACCAACAAAGAAAACTAATCCTCTAGCATTTAAAGATATGGCTACATTTGCATACATGTTTAAAGCTATTAAGAAAAAGTGCCTCACTTATTAAGTACAATTTTCCATATATTTAATTATGAATAGATACATTACAAAATGAATTACATGACGAATCTAGACCAATACACTTCGTATATACTTTGTTTTATATATATATATATATAGTTTAATGCTTTTTAAAAAATATTTAGACTGTGAACTAGGCACCTGGGGACTCTCGTGTGTCAATCCATGCCCCGTAGAATGTAGGAACTCTTGCCAGCAGGACAAAGGAACGTGTTATGAAGATGGATACCTAGATATACCTGGTTGTAAAACAGGCGAGTTCAAAATAATTTTTAAATCAGAAGCAAAAAACTTTTTGTTTTGAAATTCTTGTATCAAAGATTGTTTTACTGGATTTTTTAATTGCATGGCCATTTTTCAAGTGCAGAATTAATTATAATAAGTACTGTAATATTGTCTTACTCAAATATACTCATATTATATTAAGCAAAAGTCACATATTACCATTTGTGATATATGTGTGTTATATGTGGATTTAACTTGTACACGTACTCTTAAATGCAAGCGTTTTGTGTTTAGTTAATAAACATGTAGTCTTATGTTCTGTGTGTTAACTAAATTCGTGTAGTTATTAGTAAAAAGTTTTCATGTATACAACATTGATATATGTATTAAATTATATTTTTCAATAGCTCTTTAAATAATATCAAAATTATTTTTTAAAAGCAACATTTGAATTAGTATTCTATTCAATGTGTTAGTTAATAAATGGAAAATATATTTGATAATGATCCATTGACACTTTAATCATTGTGAACTTAGATGTAAATTTTTGTACCAATGCGCGAATCTTTGAATGAAGATTGAGTTATTAATGAAGAAGTCCATTAACTTTTTTAAAGAGTTACTTCCCCTGAAGTTTTTCATTGAAAAGTGATGTAATTTTAAAAAAATCTGCTTACATATATAATTTAAAAAATTAGATGGTTCACTTTCGGAAAAGAAAAAATATAGCCGTTGCATCAGAACATTGAATGATCTAAAATATCCTGTTGTCCGATTTTTATTTTCTGTTCTAGTTTCTAAGATCTAAACTGGACGGACGGACAGACAGACGGACAGGCCACACAAAACTAATAGCGTTATTTCCCTTTCGGGGCGCTAAAAATTAATATCGTTTTTGTCCTGCTATATTGCCTGTGCGTATTAAAATGTAATACGCCGAAATTTTTGATGTACATGGTTTTAATGCGCAGCTCCGTTGGATGTTCTCTCTTTTTGATTTATTATGACGACATTTCAAGTTGGGACTTTATTGGTAAAAGTGTGGAAGTGTATCCCTGTCTTCTATAGTCTTGATGTAGCAAAGTTCAAGACAACAAACTCGGAATTGGGTAAGTGCAAAATACTTTTCTGTATTTATGGGGCTGTATGTATGGTGCTGTATGTATGTTGCTGTATGTATGGTGTTGTATTTATGATGCTGTGTGTATGGTTATGTATGTAAGGTGCTGTATGTATGGTTCTGTATGTATGGTGCTGTATGTATGGTGCTATATGTGTGGTGCAGGATGTATGATGCTGTGTGTATGGTTCTGTATGTAAGGTGCTGTATGTATGTTGCTGTATATATGTTGCTGTATGTATGGTGCTGTGTGCATGGTGCTGTATGTATGGCGCTGTATGTATGGTGCTGTATGTATGTTGCTGTATGTATTGTGCTGTATGTATGTTGCTATATGTATGGTTCTGTATGTATGGTGCTGTATGTATGTTGCTGTAAGTATGGTGCTGTATGTATGGTGCTGTATGTATGTTGCTGTATGTATTGTGCTGTATGTTTATTGCTGTATGTATGTTGCTGTATTTATGGTGCTGTATGTATGGTGCTGTATGTATGGTGCTTTATCACTTGTGCTGCATTCAGCTTGCATTTCATTGTTCCGAAGTGGATATGTTCTTTTACCATGAAATCAGATTAAATTCTACTCAATCTACAGGACGACTCAATGGGGTTCTTAACAAAGTTTACAGCATGGTTAATACTGTGGACACGTTTGAAATATCTAGGTGAGTGTAACCATCAATAGTATTAGAGTGCCAGATGTGACAATCTTTTGTTTTTTGGTGCTTGATTTAACGATGTCTTGTTGTTACGATGACGTTATGTTGGTCAGACAATGCGTTTCTGATGTTATAATTTAGTGCAAGTTTCTACTTATAAACAATTACTGGACACTCAAATTTGATCGCTATACCAGAGATTCAAATACAAACTATGAATTCAAACAATAAAGCTACACAAACAATAAATACAAGTAATAAAACTATATTATAAAGTAGAATGTGAGGTGTATGTATGTATGTATGTATGTATGTATGTATTATGTATGTATGTATGTATGTATGTATGTATGTATGTATGTATGTATGTATGTATGTATGTATGTATGTATGTATGTATGTATGTATGTATGTATGTATGTATGTATGTATGTATGTATGTATGTATGTATGTATGTATGTATGTATGTATGTATGTATGTATGTATGTATGTATGTATGTATGTATGTATGTATGTATGTATGTATGTATGTATGTATGTATGTATGTATGTATGTATGTATGTGCCGAATAGAAATCAAAACCATTTGACCAATCTTGATAAAACTAGGCAGGAATGTTCCTTGGGTACTAACTTAGACCGTAGTGTATGTATTGTAGCCCTAAAACAAACTTAAGACCCTCAAAAAAAATAAAGTTGTCCGACTCTATTACAGCTATAGTATTATATGGATCTAGGCCATGGTTAACAATGTTGACATGAGAAAAGATCGAAAGGATTTAGACCTAGATCTAATTTTAAGAAATACACTTTGCGCACAGTTTTTTACTTTGACACATGAAAATACCATTGATTTCATTCTGTAATAAAATTAACCTTCAATTTTGAGTTTCAAAAGCATTTTTTACATAAATTAGTTCCTGATATTTGTGACTATAGATTTCCTGGCGAACATTCTTTCATTAGACATTACCAATTGGTTACACATTAACACAACTCTCTACTGAGTCTATTCCTAGGTCTAGGTCTCAAACTCTTATTGAACTCTAAGATGATAAAACTTCTTTTTGCAAAGATAGTTTTGTGCTTTAACACATAAACATACTAATTATTGCCCATTCATTTGATATTTTAATCAATTTAACATTCAAATTTGTTTTTCTAAAGCATTTCAAATACATTCGTTCGCTGTTCGCTAAAGTTGCTTAGCCGTGTTGAGATAGGCCTCTATTCATTCATGAAAAAAGGTCACGCATGCGCAATACAGAATGAACTCTATAAAAGCCAATATTTGACTCTAGATTAGTGTAGATTTAGATCTATGTCTACCTCAAGATCTACTTTATACTGTAACACATGAACATACAAAATTAAGTCTATTCATCTCAAAGTTTAATCAAATATATGTAGGCCTACAAGCAAATGTTTTAATTTGAAAAAATGGTTATGCAGCCAGCTTTTGAAAGTCATCTTCGAGTTCGTTGGTAATGAGAAACGTGTTCATCTCCGACCACGAAAGAAAATGTATATATATATATATATATACAGAGAGAGAGAGACAGGGCTTTTTTTTTTTGTGACGGTACGTACTGGTACAGCGTACCGGCACCTTTCTGAATATTGGGAAAAATTATTACTCTTGTATTTTTTACATATAGTATGAATTTATTAATAGTTAAAAGTTAGGCAATCAATCACTGAGTACCAGCACCTAATTACTAGGTATCGGCACCTTTCTTTAAAAAAAGGACTATAAATATATCTAATATATATTATATGTTTTGAGAGAGAGAGACAGAGAAATAGATGTGTAGAATAGCAACTGAAAAAGTTGTTTTAAATAATTCGAGAATGTACAACTCACTTTAAAACCACATCTTTGTTTCTGTGGTAAGGCGCTTGACTTCCGAAACGGGGTCAGGGGTTCAAATCCGGATAGAGATTGGGATTTTTTATTTCGGGATATTCGGGCGCCTCTGAGTCCACCCAGCCCAAATGGGTATCTGATATTAGTTGGGGGAAAGTAAAGACGGTTGGCCGTTGTGCTGGCCACATGAAACTCTCAACTTCTAGATTCAGCCCATTATTTATAACCTCAACTGCAATGTACTTACTTCTGGTTACACCTGAATCTATTTAGCAAATAAAAACAAGCAAATAACATAGAAGAAAAACATATCTAGCCATCTTCCTTTATGGTACTGATACTAGTCTGCTGAGAAAAACGCAAGAGTTTCAAGATATGACAAGAGTCAACATTATTTCATTGTCCTCTCCTTGTAACCTCCGACAAAACATTCAATGTCAAGGACCTCTTAAAAGCATTTTGTTGATTATCATGAACGAATAATAACAAGATTCTGGATATAAATTATAAGACATGAAATCAGCTGTTTAACCTAACGCCATCTTGGTTGACAACAACAGTTACAAGGGATGTTACTCCCAAACACCGATTGGTGCAAAAGTATATGGATTAAATCTTTCTAGCCCAAAAACAACGGTAAGTAGTTCTTTTTCAATCTGAGCCCACCGTTTTTCTGTTGGTGTCAATGCTCTAGAGGCAAATTCTAATGGTTGTCCTTCTTGCATTAGTACAGCTCCAAGTCCATGTTGACTACTGTCCACTTGTATTTCAAGTTTCTTGTCAGGGTTGTAGAATATAAGGACTGGAGTATTTGTAATCAATGTTTTTATCTTGTTGAATGCTTCTTCACATTTTTCAGTCCATCTAAAATTGCAATCTTTCTTTGTTAGTTCTCTTAATGGTTGAGACACTTCGGCTAGATTGTTAAAAAATTTTGACAAATACTGCACCATTCCACTTAATTTTCTTACTTCCTGGCTATTTTCTGGTTTCTTCATTTCCAGAATAGCTCTGATCTTCTTTATGTCAGGCTTTATGCCTTGCACACTAATGCAGTGTCCCATGAAACTTATCTGGTCTTGTTTCTCTACTGTTTTTTGTTTCATTTAATTTAATGCACTTCTCTTTGCACCTCTCTCTTAATCTCTTCAGTTTGACAGAGTGATCTTTTTCTGCTTCTACTTTGGACTGCCCACATCCCACAATAACGATATCATCAGCCACATTAATGCATCCTTCTAATCCCAACAATGCTTCTGTTAACTTCTTTTGGAATATTTCTCCACTTACACTTAGTCCAAAAGGAAGTCTTGACCATCTGTACCGCCCATAAGGTGTGATCTTGGTTGTTAGTAGACTAGACTTTTCATCTAGACGTACATGCCAATAAGCCTCCTTTACATCTAATTTAAAAATATTTTAGCATTTAGAAACTGTGGCATTACAGTTTCCAAAGTTGGTAACTTATAATGTTCTCTTTTTAAAGGAGTGTTAAGATGTCTTGGGTCAATGCAGATCCTTAAATCCCCATTTGGCTTTTGAACCACAGCCATCTGGCTGACCCAATCTGTTGGTTCATTTACAGGAATTAATATTTTCCTTTTTACTAATGTCTCTATTTCTGCTTCCACTTTCTTTTGAAATGCAAATGGTATATTACGACAAGGTGATACCACCGGAGCTATGTTCTCATTGACAGTTAATGACGTTTCACCTAAATCTCCCAGATGACAATCCATAGTGTTTACTTGTGATATGAATCTATCTTCATTTAATGTAATCAGACTTAAACTTTGGCATGTTTTACGGCCTAATAAGCATTGATAGTGGTTCTCTACAACTGTGAATGTTACCAAATAGTTATTTTTGTATTTAGGATTTGTTATTATTAAGTTAGCAGTGCCCTCTGTTTTTAATTTGGAATTATTCCACATTGTTAATGTTTGAACAGTCTTCTTAATTTGGGTCTTTTTTACATATTTCTTACATATAATGTTAACATCAGCTCCTGTGTCCAGTTGAAATCTTATTTGTTGACCATTTATCATGAATAGTGCTGTTATTCTGTC
The DNA here is from genome assembly GCA_036873155.1 of Biomphalaria sudanica. Classification (NCBI taxonomy): domain Eukaryota; kingdom Metazoa; phylum Mollusca; class Gastropoda; family Planorbidae; genus Biomphalaria; species Biomphalaria sudanica. The sequence continues at coordinate 20,576 of JAZGLO010002087.1, forward strand.
CCTATTGATGTTCAACACATTTATTGAGTTTAAGTGTTCCTCTTGGTCAAAATCATCCATAGCATTATGCATTTGTATTTTATTCTTAGTTTTACACTTAACTGCAAAATGATTTTTACCTTTGCATTTGTTGCAAATTTTTCCCCAAGCCGGAAATGATGTTCTGTTCACTGCATGTTTGCCTCCACAAAACTAGCAATCTATTAGGTTGTTTCTGTTGTCAGTTTTCTTTTGTTCTATCTTATCTATCTTCACAACAGTTTCCTTATTTATCTCTGCCAATCCTTTTGCAGTTTGCTCATATGTTTGACATATATCTAAACACTTCTTCAATGTAAGATCATCGTGATTCAATAATCTCTCCTGCAGTCTTTTCTCCACGGAGAATACGATTTTGTCTCTAATCATTCTATCCTTTTCCTTGAAATAACATTTTTCAGCCTGAGCTCTAAGCTGCGTAATGAACACATCACAGGATGACACCTTTTCTATGTTCCAAAATCTGAAACTTTCCAGAACTTCATTTTTTCTGGGGTTGCAATAGTCGTGTAATTTCTTTAGTAATATTTGCGTGTCGTTCACGTCTTCATTCTCATCATACTGCAACTGCTCACAAATCTCTTGGGCCTGAGGTCCAGCACAATGTAGTATTATTGCTTTTTGTCTGATTTTAGGTTTTTCTTCAGCTCCTATTGCTAACAGAAACAGTTCCACTTGTCTTCTCCACTGACGAAAGTTTTCACTGACATTACCTTCAGTCACATTTAACTCTGTTGGTGGTTTAAGTAGACCTTCTGCCATCTTCAATTAAAACTTTACTATAGTATATCTACCGTAACTGAATAACCCCGAGCCTCTCTTAGTCTCTATATATGCTCTCTAGACTGAGTCTGAGACTCTGGAATCTACTAGATTCTAGATCTACACTTTAGATCTTTTTTTTTTTTACTTTAACTAGTTGTATATCACTGATATAAACCTAAATATAATTCTTGTTACCGCTGCCACCATGTTGATTAACATGAACGAATAATAACAAGACTCTGGATATAAATTATAAGACATGAAATCAGCTGTTTAATCTAACGCCATCTTGGTTGACAACAACAGTTACAAGGGTGCAACCTACCGGTATATAAAACACACATCAACACATTTGTCAGACCAAAGATCGCAAATTCAAAAAAGAAACATAAAAGTCTGCTGGATATGGCTTTACCATAAATACATGCACGATAATAACCACCCTTTTTAATACAAGTTAGAGTACTAGAAAGCCTGGAATTCGTCGTGACAAAAACACACTACCACATACACATTGCAATTCTAAATCATACCAATCCAAAAAGGTTCGAAAAAATGCAGTATCAAACCTTTTTTTAATTCGAAATTGCCATTTGAATTTTAGTACCTTACCTACAGGGTTTGATATTAGAAATATTTTTATATAAAGAAATGTAAAATTGTGAAAATGTCTAAAGACAATCGCCACCAGTTCATTCAATAATATGTCAAGTCGACTCGTAGTGGATGATTCCTGTTCAACGTGGCAAGAGCCGAACACTACAAAAACTCGCTTGCTTCATACTCTGTCAGACTGTATCAGCGCTACTTGTAAACTAGGGAAAGTGAAAAAGATTAGAATCTGTATGTAGTCCCTCAGTGAACTTCTCTATGTGGTAGGTCTGTTCTCTTTAATAGATTTTTATAGATGATTTTAAAGTAAAAAAAAATTAATGAATCAGTCTTAATCTTAGTCTTAGCGCTTCTAAGATAACTATGCATTTGAAATCGAAGTTGTTTCATTTGTGATAAAAAGTAAGACTCTCATTCTATCTCTGTATTGTGTATACAGTGTCAATACTTCCTAATACAAATCTGACGATGTTGGTCTGATTGCTAGTGTTTGCGAAGCAACTAAGTTAGATGTATGTCCAATGGCTGTGTGAAGCGTCTAGTGTGGTAGCTTGACTTGTTGCCACCGCTGGCTAGCATCTGTGAAAGGGGAGCAATTTTGTAACTCTCTCTTGCCAGTACATAGCCTCTCCACAGCAAGTCCTATGCAGTACCTCCTCGTGGCAGATGGAAACTGAGGCTGCGAACCCTTAGGCTAAACTGCAAGGTTCTCGGAGGAGGTTTGGCCCCAAGATGTGAGGCAGGCATGGCCCGTCGGCGTGCGGACACGCCCTTTTGCCCACTAACCAAACCCCTAGCTATAGGTCAATAGCCGCACTGCCTTGTATGTGTGTACCTGTAAGGTCTAAGGCTAAGGGAGTAAACCCTAACAGAAAATCCGGTCCTGGAGCCCCGTAGGCGGGGGGACAGTAGTAAGAATACTGCTCTCTGGCAAACTCCTGCAGCCACCTGTCCCCAAATTGTGATGGCTCGCCATCCCTTTAGACCCTGTTAGTATGGAAGAGAGGCGTGCGCTGACGTGTGGGCAGCCCAGCACTCACAAATTTACCGCCCAGGCTTTCCCCTAGCAATGGAGAGGTCACTCCATCTCGGACAGTAATGTCTTTGAAAAAAACACGGAGAGTGGTAGTTACCGATGATAAGTTTCTAGCTGATTGGCGTAAGCTGGAACGCCAGGGACCACTCTTGACGGTAGGAGGGGCTTTTTAGCCTCACTGGATAGTTACTGCCTGCTTTAAGCCGAGCAGCCTTCGGACAATAAAATGCTATCCCGCCAAAGATTGCCGCACCACTGGGTGCTTGGTACTTAGATAAAATAAAAAAGCAAGCTGCTCACCCGCACCTGCAAATACAATCAAAAGAAAATCCTCAACATTAATGCGTTTAGCAAGCTGGAACATACGGACAATGTGTCCTGGCTTCAATACTGACCCTGAACTTGTCACCGACATGCGTCAAACAGCTATCATAGACAGAGAACTCAGCAGACTAAACATTGATGTGGCCTGCCTGCAAGAAATCAGACTGGCAGACAGTGGATCTCTTACAGAAAGCAACTATACATTCTACTGGCAAGGAAAACAAGAACAAAGCCTTCGCAATAAGAAACAGTCTCATCCCCTGCATTGCGATGTTTCCCATTGGCAATGAAAGAGTTCACACATGAAATTTGCATCACCGCAATGCAAAGTTAATATAATCTGTGATTACTCACCAACCCTTGCTGCACCGGAAGAGGACAAAGACAGATTCTTTCAAGCTCTAGAGGACATAATTAAAAGTATTCCAAAATCCGAGCACCTCTATATAAATGGAGACTTTAATGCCCGTGTTGATGATGAAAATGATGCATGGCCAAAATGCTTGGGACCTCATGGTGTTTGCAAAATCAATGACAATGGCCAAAGGCTACTCGAGTTCTGTAGCTCTCATGAACTATGTGTAACAAATACATTCTTCTCTGGCAAGGAACGCCATAAAGTCTCTTGGCAGCACCCACGCTCAAAAAGGTGGCACCAGCTTGACCTCTGCATCACCCGAAGGATGGATCTGAAAAGTGTCATCCACACCCGTTCATACCATAGTGCGGACTTCAACTCAAACCATCCACTAGTGCTAAGCAAAATCAAACTACTTCTCAAGAAGGCTTATACTTCCACTCAACCCAGAACTAGGCGAATCAACGTCAACCATGTAGGTGACCCAGAGAAGTCTGCACTCTTTGGCGAGCTCCTGAACAGTTCAATTCCCTCGTTAAGTGATGAAGACATCTCTATTAGATGGGAGAAATTAAGAGATGTAATCTACAGTTCAGCAATCACCGCCTTTGGGTCTCAAAAACACAAAAATGTAGACTGGTTTGAGGCGAATCTAGCACATATGGAACCTTGCATCGAGAAAAAGCGATCTGCACACCCCGCTCACAAGACAAAGCCTAGTCCAAAATATATGAAGGCCTTCAAAAGTGCCAATAAAGAGGCGAAACAAATGGTTAGAAAATGTGCTAACAACTTTTGGAGGGATACCTGCAACAGTATCCAAAACAGTATCTACTCAGAAAATAGCAAAGCTCTATTTGATGGCATTAAAGCTGCCCCCTTTCTATCCAAATCAGGAGAAAAAATTACAGATCAAATCAAGGATCTAGAACGATGGACAGAACACTACCTAGAAGTCTATGCCACACAGAATACAGTAGACGATGTCGCCCTGGCTTCTCTACCAGATCTTCCAGTACTGGAATGCCTAGATGAGCTTCCGAGCCTTAGTTACCTCAAAAAAGCAATTAACTGCATAAAAAATAGAGAATCTCCTGGGAATGATGGTATCCCAGTGGAAGTAGTGAAAGTCAACAAAACACTCCTGCTCCCTGAATTCTATATTCTCCTCTGCCGCTGTTGGGAAGCAGGTCATGTCCCACAGAACATGCGTGACGCAACTATAGTCACAATATACAAGAACAAAGGGGATCGGAGTGACTGCAACAATTACAGGGGTATCTCTCTCCTCAGTATAGTGGGCAAGATCTTTGCTAGATTTGCACTATCCAGGCTGCAAGTGATAGCTTCTAGAGTCTACCCAGAGTGTCAGTGTGGATTCAGCAGTGGTAGATCCACTATAGACATGATATCTTCTCTACGACTACTGTAGGAGAAATTCAGAGAGAGAGAGAGAGACGGAACCCTTTACATCGTTTTTTTTTATCTGACTAAAGCTTTTAACATGGTCAGCAGTGGTCTTTTCAAACTCCTGAGGAAAATAGGTTGCCCTCCCAAACTACTGAAGTTCATTGAGTGTTTTCACGAGGAAACTAAATGTACTGTCAAATTCAATGGAGCCCAAATCAGCGCCTTTTGAGATTTGTAGTGGTGTCAAGCAGGGATGTGTGCTCGCACCTACTCTGTTTGGCATATTCTTCTTCTGTCTACTGCATTATGCGTACAACGACATAAACGAAGGTGTGTTTCTCCATACTAGATCCTCTGGAAAACTATTTAATGTATCAAGACTGCGGGCAAAAACCAAGGTTAGGAAGCTACTCGTCAGGGAACTCCTGTATGCTGATGATGCAGCTAGTGTGGCTGATTCTGATATTCAGCTACAGTGCCTGGTTGACAAATTATCTGCTGCTTGCCAGAAGTTCGGCTTAAACATCAGTAAAAGCAAGACTAAGATACTTGTCCAAAACACAAACACTGCACCTCAAGTAAGCATTAATGGCCAACCAGTAGAAATTGTTGATCACTTTTGTTACCTTGGCTCAATCATATTCAACAACAGTCTGCTGGATTAAGACTTTAATAACAGGATAGCCAAGGCAATGGCCACCATGTCACGGTTGCAGAAAAGAGTCTGGGACAACATATTGCTGACTAACAGTACTAAAGCCCTAGTCTACAGGACCTGTGTATTGAGCACTTTGCTGTACGGAAGTGAAACATGTTCAACCTACGCATTGCAGGAAAAAAAGCTGAATGTCTTCCACCTCCGATGCCTAAGGCACATCTTTAAAATAATGTATCAAGATAAGATAACCAATGAGGAAGTGCTACAAAGAGCAGGGTTCCAGGACATCCGCTCTGTCATCAGCAGCAGACGCCTTGGCTGGCTTGGCCACGTTCGTAGAATGCCAGTAGGTCGACTTCCACAGGACATCCTGTATGGTGATCTAATAGAAGGCAGGAGAGCCGCTCGTCGCCCACTTTTACGTTATACGGATGTATGCAAAAGTGACATGAAGCTCTTCGAAATCGACATTTGCAACTGGAAAGAAGTGGCACTGGACAGATCGACATGGAGAGAGATCATAAAGGAAGGGTTACAAATTGCAGATGTCATACACAACAGAAGCAGAAAGAAGGGTGAAAATGCAACGGCGCCTGGTGATTATATATGCCCACCTGCGATCGCAGCTGTGTATCAAGGATTGGCCTCTTTAGTCACATAAGAAGTTGCAAAGGGAAAAGATCGTCTCTCGAGACGTAAAATGCCACAGAAGTTAGATGTATTGATACACTTGACCGACCTTAACGAAAGAAGAGAAAGTAGATCTACATCCTTAAGGTCTTTAATTATCATACTACATCTAGTTAGGTCCGACAAGTCTAACTAGACTTTTTGTTCAGCTTTCAATAACACATTAGAGTATTTCTGCTTAAAAACAATGACTAGAAGTTATTAACATCTACAATGTTTGCAGCCTTAATTAAACAGGATGTGTTGGCTTATTGAAGAGAAGGAAAGTCTACTCACTTATAAAAATTCATAAAAGGATCTTAACGTATCAGTTGCTAAAAATAGATGAAATAAAAGTCAGAAGTTAGTAAACATCGTATTTTCTTTTGGCCAATATTAACTTTCTAGAAATATTCACTTGCTGGCAAATATTAACCAAAAGATGAGAAATCTAATGAAATAGGGGAATGGAATGTTAAGAACATTATACACAACACAATGTAATAAGGGAATTATAGCATTAAGAGAATGACTGGAATTATCTGATTCTTTCAGTTTCCAGAATCGCTTAGCAATATGGCTTTATGAAAATGTGATTTAGGCCAGGAGCGTAGCTAGAAATTTTCGATCTCTTTGGGTTTCCCTGTATTTTGAGTAGTATTTAATATTTAATATAAAAAACATTCTTTTGGGGCCTCTCTAATGTGGGGGCCCGGGGGATTTTCAAATTCTTCCCCTCACTCCCCCCCCAGCTACTGCTTTAGGCCAATTGTTTTTCAGATTCAAATGGCCAACCACTAGAAATTGTTGATCACTTTTGTTACCTTGGCTCCATCATATCCAAACAACACTCTACTGGATAAAGACATAAACAACATGATAGCTAAGCCAATGGCCACCATGTCACGGTTGCAGAAAGACATCTAGCATAAATTCAGGTGTAGTGGGATGTACAGTGAGCTTTAAATCCAAACAGTTTAAGGTCCACTTTCAAATGGCTTAAGTTTTGGTATGTTTCAGATGGTTAAATCCCTTCCATTAAATGGATATGCATTAACACTTATTTAATCTGTTCGCTTTAGCAAGCATCTGGATAATGACAAGTTTTAGTATGATTTAAGGGAAGAGCTTGTTTTTACATGATTAGATCATGTAAATTATTTGTAATCAACAACCACATTATTTATAACTTAATTCAGCTTGGACTAAATAATCGTTCGACAAAAGGACTGCATACTGTTTATTGATTTCTATACAATCCATACTCATTAATAGCTCACTTGGGAATGTCGTTAAGACATAAAGACAGACCAATTTTTACGATGAAGCAGATTAATTAGTCACGTAATTTTAGTCATATTCTATAGAGTACTATACTATACAAATCATTGATTTCAAAAAACGAGAATTAACATTTTTTTTGTTCCCTATCCTATCTCCATTATGGAAAAAAAGCTAACCTTGGGATACAAAGTTCACAATAAATGTTACAGTAACAATAGGTTTTGAGGGTTTCAAGCTAAAAATTAATCCTAGTAATCTGCTATGGTTTATACTTTGATTTCATTAGATCACGTCCAAGTTCTATACGTAGAATTTAGAAAAAAAAATGGAAAAAAAAACAAGGGAGAGAACAAAGAAAAAAGGGATATGAAAGAACATTAGAATCAATGTTTCTCATCTAATCAATCCAAAACCAAGATAAATAATTAACTAATCCAACAGCGGAAAACTCAATACCTATCTCAGGAAAACTTCCCAGCTCTGAAACAAACAAGAAAACCTTAAAAAAAAAACTTAAAAAAAAACAACAACTTTATACTAAGTGTTATTTATTATATCAATTAGTTTGGATCAGTCATGTATTTAAATTTGGAATAGATCTAGATCAGCACCAACAAATCTGTTCGATTATTACAATTGTTACCAATTGTTTGTATTCAGTGCTATTTCTCACTCACTGTAGCCTGAATACGCTATGATTCTTGTCAGGTTCTTGTGTTCTTGTACTTATGAACTATTATTAGATATTTCAAATGTGAATATTTATTTAAAATTTATATTATTTCAATGTGTGTTATTGTTATTATTTTCTGAAATTGTAATATTTTGGCCCACGCTCAGCCTGACAAGCACACCCTACACATACCGATGTATATAAATTAATAAACCAAGTGTATGATGTTAAATAACAATAAAAATTTATTCCAGTGATATATTTACAAATGAACTGATGTATGATGAATGATAATAGTAGTATCAATATCAATAGATATATGTGTAATAATATGTAATCTAAAATGACCCAGTTATTCTCTTTACGACATATAAATGATCATTATTTGAACAATATCATTACCTTAATATATTCATTACAAGTTGTTCAAATAGACTTCCAACACAACAACTGGTAATCCACATAGATCTGGCCTCTAGATCGATACTGTTCACTGACGACAATTCTAAAAGTTTATATTTCATACTATAACATAAGGTCTGACCAAGGCAATCTGCAGTTTGGAATCTTGAACCTCAGACTCATGAAAAACCAACTTGAACACCAGACGACCAACTGAGATTAGTGAGATGAAGACCTCAGTCCTGTAGACTGTAGACCTAAAGTTGTACTCTCAATAAAGAAAATTGAGACTGGATAAACAAGTCTTGACTCCAAGACTTGACACTGAGTCTAACACATAGACTTGACACCAAGCTAAGATCACTACTTAGACTTGACGCTAAAACTTGAAATAGAGTCTTGAACTGAGACTACGACCAAAACTTAGACTTGTCGCTAAAACCCTATAGAAGATAAAAGAAAGGATTCTTCTAATCATCTAGATCTAGTCTAATTATAGACTTACAAATACGAACTAATTCAAATAGAAAAAACTATACAATGAAAAATAAAACTCACCCTAAACAGGGGTCAAGATAATCCAACAAGAAAATGTCCAAGGCAAATGTTAAGGCTATCCAGTAACAATAACCAAGGAGAAATTCAAGAGCTCTCAAGACACGTCTATCTGTACCAACGTACAAAACAATGGAGAGACTGTACTAGACGATAAATGACGCAAACCACACACACCTAACTTAACGTCACTAGAAGTTGTGAAAAGCAACAAAAGCTCAGGCCCCTAGTCTACAAAGTAAAATATTAATAGTGTAATGACGTCATCAATATAGTGATCAACGCCGCACTATCAATTAGAGAAATAATTCTACTATACAGTTACATAGATAACTGCTACAATTCTATCACTTGTCTGGACCAGTTAGGGAAATGGGGAGGGGGGGGGGGAGAATGAATGGGAGATCTGGGTGGATTTTAACCTAATTGGTTTTTAAAAGATTTTTAAAAAATTAAAGAGAACAAACCTGAATTGGAACTCTTAGCTTACGCCGTTGCGATGTCCACGTTTAATTAAAGATGACTGCATCCCTTTTATAAACCGTGGCCTGGAAAAAAATTATCCCGTGTCCAGGATGAGGAATCGGCTCTTCACCAACCCCTCTGTCAGGAGTCCCCCTGCGACTAGATGATCATTTTTTCACATACGTCTGGTCATGAGACACGGTCTCTTAAGCTAACGACTTGAGTTCCTCCTCACATGCGAGGCTGGAAGCCGAGCCCACTGGGGGTCTCCACATGCCTATAATAAGCCGTTGATTCCCTTAAGAGGGTAATCACCGTCCGTAAGACCCCGCTGGCGAACGGTTCTGAGTGTGTCGGATTAGGGTAGCAGGCCTTTCTTACATCTCCACCACGTGCAGGTACCCTCGCTAGAGCATACAGTGGTAGCTCACTGGAAGACATGTTTGCTCTCGTTTTTAGCTTTCCCGGGCGAACGTTTCCACGGAGGTGCCACGATGAGGCGACGGGAGCATTTCCTCCGAGTGGCCCACGCCTCCTCCAGTCTGCTAGTGAGATACTTATGAGTAAAGAAGATTTTATAGTTATATATTGTTCATTACAATTTAAGGCGGCGACCTAAAACGGGGACTAACCCAGCTTATATCACTATTTTAGTTAAGGCCTTTTCGGAGATACCAAACAAAGTAGTTAATTAACTAATTGGATTTTTTTGCATTAATTCTTTTGATGTCAGTTAAAAGAAAAAGTTTAAAATTTCAGCTTGATCCGACATTGTGTCGAAGAATTTACGTGTACAAACCAGACAGACAAACAGACAGACAGAGTTGATCTAAGCTTTGTAAAAACTAACTTCTCTCTCAATAAAATCAAGTCACACGTTCTAACTTCCTAACTACAACTACTGCAGCTCTAACTGTTTCAAACGCTCCTCAAAAACTTAAACAAACTTTCTCTCATAAACCACTATAACCTTTCACGTGCTACTGTTGACCAGGACCTCACCCCTCGTGATAGTCATTGTCCAAATCTCATTAGTTGATGTCAAGTGAAGGGTTAACCCTTAAATGTAGCCCCTGCTTTAGTTTTTATCAGCATTTTCATAAAAAGATGAGTCATGTGTTCACATTCCCAGCTCTGTATTGTATATGATCACACTGAACATGCGGATATTCATGTAAATTAGTTTCCTGATTGCTCTCTTGATAAAATTACATCTTTCAAGTTTAAGAGGTCAACAGTCACACTATATTTCTGAATAAATAAAGCTCTATAAAAATTAATATTCTAGAATACTTTGATCTTTGGATAAAAGTTTTAAACGGCCAGGGGCACGCTCTGTAATATGTATGATTATATATATTTTTTTTACATTTGCCTTTCCCTATCCTTTAGTCTGTTGGACCGTTTGGGTACAATGCAAGATTTGTCGACAGTCTTTCTCCGTTTTGGCTTAAGTATAACCTCCTTCAATGGCAGGCCCGTCCATTCAATTGTTAGTGTTTGTGTTTAGCTGAAGCTTGTGTATGTGTGTGTGTGAGCGTGAATGGTATGTGTATTTGTTGAGGTTTTTTTAAATTACTGGTCTGATCATGTATAAGTGTGTGTGTGTGTGAGTGTATGAGCGATAGTATCTATATTCCCCTTGTTGTATCCGTGTGTATGTGTACGTGCGTCTTTGTCTAAGTATGAATGTGTCTTTATCAATGCCTACCTGTATAGCTCTCTGTGTTAAGGTCTTACCCTGCTAAAGTCAGGAGAAAGGTGAAAAGCTCTAGTCTACTCTAGGTGTTCAGTGAAGTGGGACAAGTCTAGATTTAAATCTGTTCGCTTCTGTTTACCTTTTTAAGAATTTCTGTGAATGTACTATTTTTAGATGAGGAAATCCCGGAAATACCAGATACTTTAAGAAGCAGAAGTAAATGAAATTGCTTGAAGTTTAAGGTTCTCTAAATGAAATATTTCTAAAATGTTATCTATCTATCTATCAATCTATCTGTCTATCTATCATCTATCAATCTATCTGTCTATCTATCATCTATCTATCTATCTATTTATCTATCTATCTATCTATCTTATATATGCCCAAAATGCGATCGCAGCTGTTATCAAGGATTGGCCTCTTTAGTAACACAAGAAGTTGCAAAGGGAAAAGATCGTCTCTCGAGACGTTAAATGCCACAGAGACAGAGCTATCTATCTATCTATCTATCATCTTTCTATCTTTCTACCAACCTATTATCTATATTTTTATCTATTTATCTATCTATCCAACTAGCTAACTAATATGAACCTATAACACTTATTGGAGGCTTTTTTAAAATCAAGAAGTGTCTCCTAAATGCGAGATATTGGGTAAATAATACAGGTTAGTTGAATATCTGTATTTGAAAGGCCAAAATGTCATGCCTGATGTTAGTTTGTTACATTGGTGTTTTCGGCTATTAAAGAATCCGTGGTTTGAGTTCTCTACAAGAAAAAATAGCAATAATTACTTTAGAATCGAACAGGGGAGAAAAGTATGGTTCTGATTTGGGTTCAGTACTTAATAAGGGTTGGTCAAACAGGGGTTCAGTATTTAATAAGGGTTGGGTACCTCTTCCTTTTAGACCGAATGAGTAATGTGGTACGCCGAGTAAAACTTAATCTCAAAACCGCCGTTAGTAAAATAGTACTTAAAGTCACCAGTTCTCAACTCCAGGCCTTACTAGGAAATGGACACTCCTTTCAATGAGCAGTCTTTATGATCTTAATTTCAAAAGTGACACATAAATGCAACTAGGGAATACAATTTAAAAATGTTTAATAAAGGATCGTGTCATGGAAGCCAATTCAGTAATCTACTTCTACACCTATACATAAAACAACATGCTTGGTACTGGAAAGTCTCGCTTAACATTTAGATTTAAAAGAGACAAAATGAATACGATTTTTAAAGAGGAAGTAAAAAAAAATGTCTGTAAAAAGATTTTTTTAATTAGTTTAATCAAAGTCTAATGCGAATCTGGGAGCTTACAGCTATTGATAATACGGATGTTTGAATGCAGACAATGTCAAGTGCTCTTTAAAATGTACACTTAGGGAAGGCTGACTGATTACATCACTAACCGATCGACTGTTATGCAGTGGTATACATGGTACGAGTTCCCCAAGGTACTCATAAGAGCTGGACTCAAATCCCGAAAGTGGAAAAGCTAGTCTTCACCAGGATTCGAACTAGGGACCCTCGGTTCAGAAGCCACTTCGCCTCCTATTGTTATTGTAAGAGTTAAAAAATCTAGCGTGTTCAGATATGTAAGCTTAAGTTGAAAAATGTTTGTTTACGAAAATGTTAAAATATTTCCTTGAATTGAAAACCTTCAAACTCTATCAATAAAAAATCCAACTATGCCATCTAAAAACAAAATGAACATAAAACATCAATTCATTGTATTCTGCATTTGTTACATAAATCTAGACTCTTAGCTATACGTTTCATTCATTAGACACCACATTGTTGTTTACAAATATTACTGACTCGTTTGGTATTAGTTTACAGTTTACACACCTGAACCGGCTGACATGCTGGCAAAGTTACAAATAAGCAGATGGATCTTCTTTATCTTTAATTCAGAACCTCTACAGTAGTTTTGGGTACTTAAACAATGAAATTGGGTACTGGTTTAAAACCACAGTTGGTGCAAACCAAGGTTGCCTACTCTCACCAAAACATTTCATCACTTTACTTGAAAGAATAATGGAAGTAGCTTTCGACGGCTTGGGAGGTACTGTCAGGGAGATGAATTAATAACTTCATAGAGCAAGGACAGAAGAACTAGCTGATCAAAAGCATAGACAAGACTTCCGAAGCATAGAAAAGGTTCCCCTTTAAAACTATTGTGGTCTATAGGGTCTATTAATTAACTCTTTCAGTGCGGCGTTACTCTCAGAGAGTAACTTGGTTTGTAATATTTATTTCACTATCTTTTTTATGTTAAACTTTTTATTTCTCTCTTTTTTTTAACTTCCTGGATATGGGAGTGACTGTTCTTTGTTTTAATAATAAATTCGATGCAGTACCAACAATTAAAAAAAAAAAAGACAACATTATGTTAATGGTTCCTCTTTTTTACTTTATTTCCCGGGACCCGACCCGAAAATGTAAATCATACAATTTCTTTTATGAAATTTAAAGTGACTAAATGTGTTTAGTTTGTGATTTTTTTAATATTTATAGATTAAATGTTTAGTTAAAAGGTTAAATCTTGCAGTATTTCGATATTTTAATGAATTTTAAATTTATTTTTATTTTTCCGTACTCAGTTTAAAATTAATGAAAAAAAAATAATGATCTGTTTCTGTGTCTTACGGTTAACAAGAATGTCATGTGTCCAGTACCACGACCAACTGCCTTTGCTTTCCCCCAACTAATGTCAGGTACCCATTAGAGCTGGCTGGACAAGCTCGAGGAACCAGAAATAAAAAATTCCCAGTCTTCACCAGGATTCGAACCCCGGACAAGCGCTTTACCGCTCAGCCACCGCGCTTCTTCAACAGCATATGTTATGCAAATACATGCTGAAAAACTCAAATTATGACCAATAACCAGCAGGGCTTTAAAAGAGGCATAAGCATTGGAGGTGAAAAGTTGAGAAGCGTCAGTAATATTAAATACCTCGGAGCTATCATCTCAGATGAAGATACCAAACCGGACTTACTGTTCCGTATTGCACAGTCCACACTAGCCCTTGCCAAACTCAAAACAAGACGGAAAGACAAAGGCTTAGCCCTAGAAACCAAAGTCTAGTGCAACTTATGCGCTCCTTGGTCATGGCCACATTATGAGTCTTGGACGCTGACTGCTGAGCTAGAGAGGAGGATCCTAGCAACGGAATTTAGATGCTAGGTATCACACTAAAAGACCGCATCACAGACAAAGAGATTAGAGACATGGTTACTACAGCGATTGGATTCCACAATGACCTGCTCACTACTGTAATTAAACGAAAACGAAAACTCGATGACCTTATAACAAGGTGTACGGGGCTCTAAAATTCTTCCTTCAATGAACAGTACCAGAAAAAAAGGAGAAGAGAACAGAGAAAGCTATGGGAAGACAACATAAAAGGATGGACGGGACTGTCAATGTAAGAGGTTCTATCTAAGGCCAAAAAAAAAACAACAAAAAAACAAAGGAATGGAGAAAGACGGTCCAACAGACTAAAAGATATGTGTATATATAGGGCTTTTTTGTGATTGTACGCACCTATACGACGTAGCGGTATCTTTTTGAATTTGTGGAAAAAATATTACTTTTCTTGTATTTTAACGTATATTATTAATTTATTAGTAGTTGGTAGTTAGGCAATCAATAACTGAGTACCGGTACCTTTTTTTCCAAAAAAGCACTGTAAATATATATATATATATATAATAGAGAGAGAGAGAGAGATGAATAGAGAGAGAGTTATGCTTGAACAAAATTCAAACATTATGGTATCATTTGGAGACATTACATCCTATACCTCTCCATGTGCCAAACGGCTGCCCTCAATACCGAACGACAAGAGAGCGACGCGACCAAGACATAATTGCAGCCACATGAAGACCAACTGGCGGAGAAGAAGAAGGCTACTTTTGTTGAATACAAGATGGATGACGATGCAACCTTGTCATATATGACATATGTATAGTTTTAGAACCCCTGTAATATTTTGTGACTAGTAACCACTGAACCATTCAGTGCACGTTAGCAAGAGATTTTTTCTGGTCGGGGACTGACCACGAGGTGGACACCTCGGTTGATTTTGGACTCTCGTAGAGAAAGGTATATTATGGATATCTTGTCCAGTGTAATAATGTAAAGATATAAAAGTTGATCTTAGACTCTTGTAGGGAGAGGAGTGTTATGGATATTTTTGATAATAGAGCAATAAACAAATATGTACAAGTATAGTAGTTATTATAATTGATTTATATTCAGGACTTATTTTCTTGGATGTAATTTGTGATGGCTGAAGTCGCCAATATCTTTCATGATTTATTATTATGTGAATAAAAACCATGTCTGCTACCAGTGAGTCTATTAATAATATTAAATGTTGTGGCTAGAGAGTTCAGCATGTTTGTGTTCTCATGCACTAGCAAATCTAGTGCGCGAGTGAAAGTATTTAACTAAGAAGACAAAGAATATTTTAGCATCTACAAGAGGTATCTACAACACAAAACGACGTTCGAGACATCACGCCTATAACAAAATCAGGCTGTGACAAACCTCGATATTACTGCAGCCACATGAAGACCAACTGGCGGAGAAGAAGAAGAAGGCGACTTTTGCTGACTTAATTATGGAAGACCATGCGATCACGACGTCGATACAACCAGATGAAGGCTAACTGGAGGAGAAGAAAAGTTTTCTGAATTCAACGTGGATGGCGATGAAAGCACGACGGCGAGGCAACCAGGTCAAGGCAAACTGGAGGAGAAGAAGGAAGCGACCATTGCTGACTGCAACATGGATTGCTCCGTCAAGCTCAAGAGGCAAGCCAACCGCCACCGATCGACCCCCACCTACAGCGATGAAACTTAACAGCCAATGTCATGAGCTTGATTCTGTCGGGGACGGACAGATCTAAAAAGGGGGCAGTGTTATAAACCTAGTGGTGGCACAGATGGGGGTAGTGGTGTGAGTGTAGTCAGCCGACGCAAATCGCCCCAGGCCAGCGCTAGACGAGCGGTCAACCGTGACGAGTTACGACGGTCAGCCGAGACGAGTGTCAACATGGCGGTTCGGGAAGGATCGACGTCGTGAACAGAGTTCAGGAGCGTCACGAGAGTTGTAGTCATCTGACCACCTGGAAACGTCGAGCGGCGTTCTGTCCGGTACGAGAAGGCCAGTAGAGACCCTATATAAGAGCGGAGGTGTCGCACTCAAGACGGTCGAGAAAAAGGGGCTCAATACAGCAAAGTTCACGACATAAGGTCTACGAGAGGGCTCAGAACACGGTCGACTACAGCACAGTTCAACGGTGTGGTTCTGTACGGAGCATTACGACGGTTCAGTGTGGAGTACTGTCAAGTACAGTTGAGACGACTGGCGTCTTGATCTTGGTCTGTGATCGAGTCCGACACAACGAGCCTAGTGTGAGAAGTCAGTCCTGAACTGTTGAACCCAGTGCAAGCCCGGAACGAGACATAGAGGCCATTGCAAGAGTTGATACGGCGGTACGGTGTTATGGGAGAGATATTTGTTAAGTGTACGTGTTGCCAATTGTACAGTATTGGCTGTTATTTATTCAACCATTAAAGTGTTACGTTACTTTGGAGCCCTGAGTTGTCAAGTTCTTTAAGTTGGTGGTGTATGGTGCAGTTTGCAGAGAGCCTGGATAGTGAGATTCGTACCATCATATTAAAAATCAATCTCCATTCTCCAAATCTTTAGAACAGACAAATTGTTTTGTTAACTAAAGTAATACCCATTTATTGTTCACTATTAGCTTTAAATTTGCTCATAAACTCCAAGACATATGAACTCCACCTTTTTTTACAAGTCTAGCAACTGCATTTAAGAGCTGCTAATATCGTCGCTTTTTTTTTTTATTGAAACCTCTTGAGAAAAACTTCCTTTATATTTTACAGATTTGTGGTGACATAGCAAATGTCATTAGTGTAATTATTTTCTCAACAACAATTCAATAGTCTTAAAAAGTGAATCAGTGTTTGTCGTTTTAATGTCATCTTCTACAATGGCAATGACCTTTATCTAAAATGGAGCTCCAAATCTTAATCAGCAATATTCTTTGGCAACTTTCTTCAGCAAATATCTGCTCACGTAAAGCTTGCTACTGAATAATACGTCAACAATGATTCTATCTCGTGACGAATTTTCTCTTTAAAAAAAAACAAACTTTTCTTCTACTTCATACTTTTCTCTCAATCTTTTAAAATCGAGAAACATACTTTTAACTTTTGATTTCCAGGTATTCTCAGGTACTTAGTTAAAAAGCATTTGCTATATCTACTTCAAGTGTTTGTCATTTAAGTGGTCATTAGTGGAAGGAATATCTCATGTATAAATCGCATCCACCTCTCCCTCACAGTCGTGGTTCTAGTCACCTGACCAACGGCATAATGTTAAAACAATATATTTTTTTTTTACAATTAACTCATAAAGGTTGCTGTATTTGTCGAATAGATGCCAGTTAAATAGTATTTCGACTCGCCGGTACATGACGGAGGTAAAGATACACATGTTTACAAGCGTGTATCCCTGCATTCTATCTAAAAGTATACCTCTTTTCTTTGCTTCAAATTCAAAAAGGTTTAATGGTCTCTAACAAGGTATTTTAATAAGAAAACAAATGCAAACCTTTACTAAACAGATTGTGGAATAGCCTAAGCAAAAGAGTCAAATAGCCTCGTGGGGCTCGACAGACGCGTTTTGCGACTACTGATTAGTTAATTTCTTTCTTTCAGACCTTTCAGCCTATATGCAAAGGTCATCAGATTATGTTGCCTATGGTTTACGAGGGTGTCATGTTGCTAGTACAACGACCAATCCCCAACAAAACGTGTCAGGTACCCATGAGAGCTGGGTGAACTCAGAGGCGCCAAAGGATCCCGAACTTAAAAATCCCATATTTCAACAGGATTCGAACCCAAAACCCCCTGTTCGGAAGCCAAGCGCTTTACTTCTCAGCCACATCGCATCCTGATTACTACTTAAGCGTATAGAAATGGCTCAAATATTTGTTAAAGCTTTAAAACTTCCAGTAAACAATAGGTAATGAATAACAGCAATTAACATAATATATGTACTAACTAGACACACGATTAGATATCTCAGCTTATTTCATATGTTTGCCATTACGGAATATGTATAGTGTTTGTTGTTCTGTGTGCAGTTGTTACTAGTTCTGTTTATTGTTGTAGATTAACTTACATTCGAATTGAATTTATATCGACTACAATTACATGTAGTTTAATGTATAATGTAATTGAGAAACATCGGAACATCAACTATTATGTATTTCCAATGATGAATTATGAAACTAGTGTCGTATTACTAGAGTAATTCATATGTAAGTTTGTGGTCCCAATACCAGATCTATCAAACAATAAACCTCACTAGAAGTCAAGCGCAAAATGTTTCTTTTATACGTTCGGAAATAAAGATCATAAGTATATGTTTTACGTAATCATTTCCACTGTCTCTAATAGAAGATCAGATAAAAGATAAGATGAGCATTTCTATGTTTGGTCCAACCTTAGGAAGAAAAAAAATCACGCCTTCTTTTACTCATGAAAGAAGGTCATTAGTAGAAGCAATATCTCATGCATAAATCGCATCCACCTCCCCATCTCTTTTTATAAAGAGAAAATGGCTGTTTTTTAAATACAAAACATTCAACAGCGTTATGAAACCATTCTTGATCTGACACGCACATGTTAGATTACACCTAGGATGGAGGATTGATGAGAATATTTACCAAACAATAAAATAAAAATAGTTTAATAATAACTTCCCCCGCCCCCATTTATTTTATAGACGTGGCCAGCGACACGAGTGTCGGCCGAAAAAGTTTAAGCAACTTTCTGGAGTTTTGCATCGGTAACGAGACGTATCAATAAAATTATAATCCCTTATGCTTTTTTACATAATATAAAGCAGAATGATTCCACTATCTAAACAATAAAAAAAGAATATATCTATAGTTAAAAATAAAATAAACATTTTGAAAAGTATTAAAAATGAGCACTACATATTATCAAACAGTTATGAATATCGTAGTTTATCAAAGGCTCTTACGTTTATTTTTCCTTAGCCTTTTTTTTGAAACTTTATTTATAGATTTTGAATAGTAATTTATTTTACTTCCTGGTATCGTTGGTAAAGTTGTTAGAGAAGTTTGACTCTGAATGTTTCTGTATGGTCCACAAGTGGTAATTATTTGTTACAGATACTTAACAGCGACATGTTTTGGATTTAATTGAACTATGTGCAATGTTCTTGTGGATACTTTTTATTTGTTTTATTCCAGTGTATTGTCAAGGTAAACATTTTGGTAGAGTGTTTATTTTTAGATTTAAGTATGCATAATGTCACCAACCAAAATAAAGTTTGTCGGAGTAAATTCCTTAGCCTACAAATCTAAATTAAGTAACACACCGTGCCCTACTAACACGGGTATATTAGATCTATAACTAAAGCTCCTTCTTATAGTGTCTGGCTGCATTTTCGGTCGCCTCCTAAAATAAAGTATGTCAGAGTCGATTTTATTAGACAGCATATTAATATAAATTAAGTAGTGGTTCCACTTTCGAATGGTTTTGAGAACTGGGCATTCTATATTTAAGTCTCTTTGAATAATTACATGAAGATATCTTCGCCCACATAATGGTAACACGCTGAAAAGATATCTTTACTATTCTTTTAATTGATGGTGTAGAGTGTACAAGAAGTACTTATTATTCCACTACTGCGAATGGTGAGAAGCGTGGTCGAGAGGCCAAGTGCGCTTGAACTTGGCTTGGCTTGGCTACCTAGAAGGTTCGAGGTTCGACACCCGACTCGGGCAAAGTTGTGTGTACTGAGCGCCCAAAGGCAGCACGGAAAACCAACTCCTTGATACCCCTTCCCCCCCCCCCACCGGTCCACAATGAGATTGGACCAAAAGCGCTCTGAGCATGCTATTTGCAAAGACAGGTATAGACGGCCAAGACAACAACTTAAACAGATCCCCTAGAAAACAACATCGTTATCACAATGTCTGTTTTATTTATGGCAACCAAAAAAAAAAAAAAGGTGCAGGTCGCAATTTAATTGTTGACCTTAAATGCTGGCCATATTCTTAACCTTTTGAATCAAAGACAACGCTTTATTATAATTCTAAGAAACGTGTTAATAACCAACACAAAATAGTTTGTCTATCTCATTAATGTAACAATAAATACATAAAACTACAGGTTTAAGATGTTAAAATTAGCGGCCTGCGTACGGGTCTATGTTTGTGTTTACTAATCTAGTGGATTAGATTTAGATGTATGTTAAACTTAGATAATGATCCTTTTACTCTTTCGCTACAAAAATGGGTTTACCCGAAATCGATACATTCATATCTATTAAAAATGAAAAGAGTGAAAGCTTTGTTAAATAAATGGGATTATAAAGTAAACAATTAAACGAAATAATTCCTATCTCAACTCGCTTCGCAGCTTTCGTAAACAAATGTAGTCTATTAAATATGCTTTAGGAAACCAAATTTGAATGTTAATTTGATCAAAATATGAAATGATCTAGATCTAAATCCTTTCAATGTTTCCTAAGTCAACATTATAAACATGGCCTAGATCCATAAAATACTATAGCTTTAATAGAGTCGCACAACTGTTTTAGGGCTACAATATATAAACTACGGTCCAAATTGGTACCCAAGAAACATTCCTGCCAAGTTTTATCAAGATTAATAAGGAGATTTTGATGTCTAAAATGTCACATACATACACCTCACATTCTACTTTATAGTATACTAGACATATGTTACCCGCGATCCGCGGTTTTTTTTTTTTTTGCGCATTACTGTCGATATAGTCACAATTAAACAAAATAATAATGTAATAAGTAAAGCGAATGTGTCAATGTAAAAATAGTGTGAATGAAGCTATCAAATCAAAATAGCTAATAGGCTTAAATCCATTTTTTCAAATTAAAATAATTGTTTGTAGGCCTACATATATTTGATTAAAATTTGAGATGAATAGACTTAATTTTGTATGTTCATGTGTTAAAGTATAAAGTAGATCTTGAAGTTGACATAGATCTAAATCTACACTAATCTAGAGTTAAAAATTGGCTTTTATAGAGTTCATTCTGTGTTGCGCATGCGTGACCTTTTTTCATGAATGAATAAAGGCCTATCTCAACACGGCTACGCAGTTTTAGCGAACAGCGAACGAATGTATTAAACATGCTTTAGAAAAACTAATTTGAATGTTAATTTGATTAAAATATGAAATGAATGGACAATAATTAGTATGTTTATGTGTTAAAGAACAAAACTATCTTCGCGAAAAGAAGTTTTATCATCTTAGAGTTCAATAAGAGTTTTAGACCTAGACCTAGGCAGAGACTCAGTAGAGAGATGTGTTAATGTGTAACCAATTGGTAATGTCTAATGAAAGAATGTTCGCCAGTAAATCTGTAGTCACAGATATAAGGAACTAATTTATGTAAAAAATGCTTTTGAAACACAAAATTGAAGGTTAATTTTATTATATAACGAAATCAATGGATCTTCTTTTGTATTTTCCATTGTCAAAGTAAAATACTATGTGCGCAAAGTGTATTTCTAAAAATTAGATCTAGAGATATAGGTCTAAATCCTTTCGATCTTTTCTCATGTCAACATTGTTAACCATGGCCTAGATCCATAAAATACTATAGCTGTAATAGAGTCGGACAACTTTTTTTTTTTTTTTAGGGTCTTAAGTTTGTTTTAGGGCTACAATAAATAAACTACGGTCTAAGTTGGTGCTCAAGGAACATTCCTGCCAAGTTTTATCGAGATTGGTCAAGCGGTTTTGATGTCTATAAGTCACATACATACACCTCACATTCTACTTTATAGTATAGATATATATATTAGGGGTGCACCGGATAGTCCCTCCGGCTCCGGCTTCTGGCGAATATCCGGCATTTTTTACTATCCGGTGCTATCCGGCTCCGGTCGGATATCACTACCGGATAGTAAACCGGATAGTAAAAATACACCTATTTAATATGCATAAGGTGGACCTCGTTCCATTACTGTCTGTTATTGAATGTATTAATGTTAATATGAAAACAAAATAATGTGCTTAAAAATAGAGCCATTATAAATATGCACCAAACATCGTTTATTATAAAGACAAGGCACGTTAATAACTTAATATAAAAAGAGATGAAACTTTACATCATAAATGCGCTTTACATACAGAGATGCAATGGCTGGCACTTTTATCAATTTGTCTTGACCTTTGAGTAAGTTAGTTAACATTTTAAAATGTTACATTCCTTGACTACGTCATGCTGACCAGACGTCTGTCTTTCTGTGCGGTTATATCTCCAGAGGTAGAGATGAACAACTCCCACACCCTTTTATTTGTTTAGTCCATCACATTGAGGCAGGTAACCACAAGTTAAATACAATGGACGTAGGTTTAATGTCAGCGTATAGACACTCTCTAGTGGTCATACCTTTCGAGGGAACTGAGTTTGTTTACTTAGTAGTTAATCTTTATTGGGGGGGGGCTGGACTACAAGAGCCACACCTCTAAGGTAACCAGGTATATTTCTAGATGAACAACACCCTCCCCCTTTTATTTGTTTAGCCCATCACATTGAGTTCATTGATTGACAGGTGACCCCAAGTCAGATACGATGGACGTAAGCACTCTCTAGAGGTCACACGAGGGAACTAGGTTTGTTATTGGGGGGGGGGGACTATACTTAACATTATAAATTCGTATTACATACGTAGCAGCGATGTTTGGCACACTGGCTTGTCTTGACCTTTGAGTGGTCTAATAAACAAGTCATATTCCTTAACTTCGTCACGCTGATAATCTGTCAAGATGTGCGGGTGCATCTCCAGAGGTAGAGATGAGCTACCCCCACCTCCTTTTGTTTGTTTAGTCCATAACATTGAGTTCACAAATAGGCAGCTGACCACATTAAGCCAGATGTCAACGTGTCGACACTGTCTAGAGGTCACATCTTATAAGGGAACTGAGTTTGTTTACTTGGATTAGAATTTTTATTAGAGGCGGGACTACAGGCCAAATCTCTATAAGGTTAATTTGGTATGAGTTAGTTTATTATGAGATAGGTTGTCAATCAAGGGTCTGGACCACAAACCACACCTTTTATACCAGTGGACGGGTAATAAGTTTGTTTACTTTGAGTTAAGTCTCACGTATGAGTCAGGACTACAAGCCAAACAGACACTGACCAAAGGTATCTTTAAAGGGAGGGCTCAAGAGACTCAACACCCCCAACTTCTTATTTATTTAATCCATGACAATGTATTGATAGAGAATATAGACATTGACCATTCTTAATCCAGAATGGATTAACGCAAATTGTTAAGACATATTGAGACTGTCTAGAGGTCACTAGATGGTGACACTAAGTTTGTTTACTTGGAGAGAAATGTCATTTAGGGCGCTGAACACACGTTCGTTGAACAATAAAATAAAACTAATATGTGCATGTGTGCGTGTATGTATTTTTCCCCTTGTATTAAAACCTTTAGAAAGAAAACTAATTTCATTGTTTAATTCTATTGACTTAATATATAAAGGAAAACCTTACAATTAAATTTAACATCGCAGAAAATAAATTGATCTAAAGCACCACAATTAGATCTAGCAAACAAAGAACAAATATGCTGGACTGTTAAGAAACACCTGACCTCTGTAACTAAGGTACAGAGATAATTTATCTATATGCTTGACTGATCATGCCAATGTGTTATCTTTTTTTTGCCTGCACACTAAACACTATTGCGTATGCCCAAGGAAAAAAAAACGCGTGAAGGTCAACACCAACTATACACACTACACTAGGACTACATGTGTAGACTCACTAAGTCTATCTGACCAGGTTGTTACAATCAGTCGAACACAAAGTCTATTTATGTTGTTGTTTTTTTTTGGTAGGGAGGGTGTGGTGATTTTGTTTCTTTTAAAGTTGGTTTTCCTAATTCTCTTAGATCTATATAACAGTAAATCTAAACATTGATAACAATAATAGGCCTACAGACTACAATTAAATCTATGCTTCGCAACATAGCTCAGGCTATGAGTAGGTATAATAGATGTTCCTGCTGTTAATAAAATATCGTTTGCCGCAAATGGATTAATAAATATATGACCTACTACGCTTCAGATTCCAACTATTAACTAACAGCTATCAGTATTAAGCCCTTGAAGCCAGAACCAGAAGCAGTCTTTGGACTTAAAATTACAAGTCTGATGACCAGTTGTTGGTCAGAAATTATTGAACACATACATTCAACATCCATAAAAGCCAGATGAGAGATTTACATTAGTAACTAGTTAAATATATACTAACATATTTTACATTGACCCTCCAACACACATCCTTTATAGTTGGTGGCCTCATACATACACACAGACACGCTCATGCTACACAGATTAATTTATGTTTATAAATACTGTTAATCTTTAATAAATCAACCAGCAAAAGAGTTTAAAACAATAAGGTATATAAAAGGAAAAAAATAATACCAACAAATATAGGTATGTTATTTAACAGTTTCGTAAAATGCTTAGCAATACAAGCTATTTACAAAACACTTAGGTATTCGGCTCCGGCACCGGCCGAATATCAAATTTTACTATCCGGTCATATCCGGCTCCGGCCGGATATCAAAAAGTACTATCCGGTGCACCCCTAATATATATATGTGGCCGCCTGCGTGCGAAATATTAAAATGCCGCCACCTTACCCTTTTTTTTTCTAGAAACAAAAAATTTATTAAGACTGAGCTGGAGCCTGGACGGTGTACCTAAAGTCTTTGATTTAAAACCATGTTTATAGACCAATCGTTTTGTTTTCCTTTTATAATCGCGCCGATGTTGTATCCTTCAATGCTGTTTTTTTCCACAATTTTAACTTTGTATTTTTGTCTACTACAATGTTATAAAGCACTTCTCCAGTTCATGTATTTCTACATGAGATGTATAAGAAACAGAAGCAATATTAATAAAGATTAGTTCGGTATGAGACATATCTGGTGTAGAATCTAATCTAATTTTTATGTGTGAAAATATTTGAGTGCTTAAACAATATCAAGGATTTCCTTTTCTATTTCACTCAAAATTTGAAATCGTCTTTAGTAATTAATAAAAATAATCTTTTTGTATTAGTGTTCAATAAACTATTCATGGATCCTCTAAAAGCGAAACGTTGTCGATAATAATTCGTTCTATAACAAATTGTTTAGGTTTCTTTTTAAATCATCTGACTTACGCGGATTCGGAGGTGCCTACAAATTTATCCAACATATCAACAGGACAAAATGAAGCAACTTAGCGCTGATCATTTTTCTTGAATTAATACAAAATAAATAATCCAAGTACAATTCACTTATACAATGATTGGAAATAAAACACAATAAGGCAGGGTGCGACACCCTACATCACACAATTTTCGTTTGAGCCCTCCGTAGAAGATGGGGATCTATAGGAGCGATGTGGGCTCCCACAGTGACGTCCGTGAGTTTTAGTTTCAAGAAAGTAATGAAAAAAAAATCATAATAATAACCCAATTTTTAGGTTTTATTTTTCATGTATATTAATTTAACGCTATTTTTACAATCCAAATTTACAGAGCCAAATATCACAAAACGAGTCCGTTGCTATTTTTTAGGAAATAGTGTTACCTATATAATTTTAAAGTTTTCTAAAATGTTCTTTCTGGAGACAAAATTGAAGATGCGGCAGGTTTCCACTCAAGTCGGTAAGGGGTTTCATTTCAGAATGGGGCCCGGCGCGGCGTTTTGAGCTTTCTCCTAATATTTACAAGCCATTTGTCTTGTAGTAAGAAGGTCAAAAAGGTCAATAGTGATGTGTTTTCTTTCAGAATGCGCTATTCATCCTGGTGATAACAAAAAGTTAAGGGTCATATTCAGTAAAATAATAAAGAGGTAGCGCTGGTCAATCGTAGGCCTATTATGCGAGGGACATTCTAGGTACATATAGCGCGCGGACGACGTGATCTTTTTTTAAGATCATCTTCCTGTACATCTCTGGCGTTGACCTTAGTTCTCCACACAAAGGTCGTCACTATAATGAAGTGCAATAGTCGTAAAAAATTCGACTATTCAGAGACAAAAATATCCAGAAGAATCACACTAACGGAGACTTTTTAAAATGTTTTCTTCAAAACGTGTTGACGCATATTGTTGCATACGGCCTCTCACAAAAAAGGTCTACACTTAACAAGGTCCAATTAGAAGTTTAAGTCTCTTACTTAAAATATTTTAATTTTTTAAAACATTTAAAATTATGGAATTTTAATAATATTAAGACATGGATTAATAAATATAATGAAAATAAACATTGTTTATGCTGCCCCTCCCTTGTTGCTGGTCGGAATTTGGCTTAAGCTCCAAACAGCCAGTTGACCTACAACTGAACTGATTACACCTAAATAAGTCTCTTATGAACTATAAAACTGTTATGGTAATATTACTATATAGTCTTCACTGATTTAACTTTCTGAAAGCTAAAGTAAAATGGACACGGATAGAATAAACCAATGTTGGAAATTGTCTAGGAATGCATCGAGACCATTCCGCTCTATTTTTTTTAAATCAAAGTTTCTTAAATAACCTCTTATATACGAATGTAATTTAAAAAAAAAAGGATAAAGAAATAATTAGAATTCATATAAAATATTTCAATATTTAAGAATTTATATTTTGAAAAATAAAAATAAAAATAAGTTAACCTTGCAATAATGATTTGGCCGCCCCTTACATTCGGCCGCCTGGGTGCAATGCACACATTTCACAATAGGTAGCGTATATATATATATATATATATATATATATATATATATATATATATATATATATATATATATATATATATATATATATATATATATATATATATATATATATATATATATATATATATGTGTGTGTGTGTGTGTGTGTTTGTGTGTCTATATATATATATATATATATATATATATATATATATATATATATATATATATATATATATATATATATATATATATATATATATATATAACTATTACAGAGGAAAAGAGGGGGCCACGCACATTTAAATATTTTAGAAAGCCTATTTCTAACCCAAATGGATTAATACTAATAATGGTCTCGATGCATTCGATGCATCCCTGGACGAGTTAGACCAACACACAGTGTCTTGGTTTAGACTAATTAAAGCGCTGCTCAACGACCATCATGTGAGGTTAGCAGTGGTGTCAAGCAAGGATGTGTGCTCGCACCTACTCTATTTGACATATTCTTCTTCTCCTGTCTACTATACAGGACACAAATTTAGGCCTTTTTTGTTTCTCCCTTGGTCATTCGCAATTCCTCTGAGAACGGCTGCACGGAGACGGCAGTGTCGTAGACAAACAAGTTGTCGGTTGAGGTAATGTTTTCCAGAGGATCTTGTATGGAGAAACACGCCTTCGTTTAAGTCGTTGTACGCATAATGCAGTAGACAGGAGACGAATATGCCAAACAGAGTAGGTGCGAGCACACATCCCTGCTTGACACCACTGCAAACCTCAAAAGGTGCTGATTGGGCTCCATTGAATTTGACAGTACATTTTGTTTCCTCGTGAAAGCACTCAATGAGCTTAAGTAGTTTGGGAGGGCAACCTATTTTCCATATGAGTTTAACAAGGTCACTTCTGCTGACCATGTCAAAGGCTTTAGTCAGATCAACAAAAACGATAAAAAAAGGAGTATGTCTCTCTCTCTCTCGGAATTTCTTCTGCAATAGTTGTAGAGGGGATATCATGTTTATGGTGAATCTATCACTCCTGGATCCACATTGAGACTCTGAGTAGACTCTAGAACAGCGGTTCTCAACCTTGTTTGCTCCGCGAACCCCTAATACAATTTTTTACTAGGAGGCGACCCCAAACCATATTTTTTTTGTCATAGGTCTAAGTAAATGTGGAGGCGCGGTGGCTGAGCGGTAAAGCGCTTGGCTTTTGAACCGAGAGTCCCGGGTTCAAATCCTGGTGAAGACTGGGATTTTCAGTTTAGGGATCCTTTGAGTCCACCCAGCTCTAATGGGTACCTGACATTAGTTGGGGAAAAGTAAAGTAATGCGGTTGATCGTTGTACTGGCCACATAACATCCCCGTAAAACCCTCAGAAACAGTTGACCTATACATCATCTGCACTATAGACCACATCAACATGTATAAAACTAATATAGATGATGTTAACTTAATTGTTAGAAACGTATCATATTTATTAAGTGTAAAAAATGTGTGCTTTAATTTTCTTTAAAAAGTAGATTTTATGATTTTTTTTTTATTTACTTTTTTCATTGCGTGTTTATAATACGGTACATAAATATTTTACAATTTAGAAAGTATTACTTATCATGCGACAGTATTTTCAAACTCGCCAAAGTTAGTGCCAAGGTTGAGCTTGTGTTTATGTCACTAGATTAGGAATTCACATCGAGTTTATTTTCGTATTAAAAACTTGAAAACTGACAGGCAGAAACAAAAAAACAACATGTTTTACAAAGATACGGTGCTGGAAATGGATGAGGACGTCTTGAAAATATCTCATAGAACAACAGAAGGACTGCAAACAGTGGATCCAGATTTGTGTCACTAACATTGAAGAGAAATATTTATATGCATCGCTATTGGCGTTGCTAACATATATCGATGAATCAATCATACAATGTGTTACAATGGATTCTAATGGTGACTTATTCTGTACCAAACTGTACCAAATTCTGTATCCCACTCGGGGTGGGGATGGAACAAGTAACCTGCAACCCAGTCCAAAAAGTCCGCCACGCCGTTCCATATGGGGGCCGTCATCAGTGTCCCGTTAGCTGGAGTGGCGGTCCCTACACGGAATAGTGGCGGTTACAGTATAGGAATATGAGACAAGCTCCCCGCAGTTAGCACTGTTCTCGGCCACTTGTAGCGAGTGGGACACAGGAACGGGGACGGAGCGCTGTGTACATGGTACGGCCCGGTTTTGCCCAGTCAACCGATATGGCCGCCTACCGTTGGGTGCCCTCAGACAGAACAGGGGTGAAGAGCCCCATGTCCAGGCCTGGTGGTTGGATAAAAGCCTTTCTAACCATCAACGGGATAATGGCGCCGAAGCCCAACTGGACTTCATTGAAGGTACCAAACATTGACATCCAGACCGACATTAAAGCATACTTAGAGCACCATCTTTTACGTTTTGAAATATAACCAACTTTGTCAGTTACATTACTCACTGTAGATGTCGTTTATAGATGTTTGCATAGGAATTAATCTTTAAAATCGCCTTTATGTATATATACCGAAACTAGTAATTGTGAACAATGTACAAAACATGTGGATTCGTTAAGCTTGTAAAAGAAGCAAATATCATTCCCTTAGTATCAGAATACATGTCAACTAATCTCTTGTGAATAGTTTCATTAGGTATGCAAATTGCACAAAATATATTTACAAAATTTGCTCCAATCATAGCGAGCAATGTCTTTGGCCGCTGACAATAACTTCTTGCTAATGGTGTGAGGTTTCAGAACTCTGGCGATTCCGAGAGCCACCAAAAATAAGAAGTTTCATAGGCTGATATGTTTTAATTATGGTAGTTTCCATCTGAGTCAAGTCTGAGTTTAATCAGGATTCAAAATTAAACTAATGTATGCCGTTATCTGCAAAGCTCAGACGTATGTACGGCCTTATTAAATACGGCAGTAAGAACTTCATTACAAATGTTGCATCGGGGTCTCTAAATTCCTGCTTCAACTATTGAAGTAAAACTATACCGCCAAATGATCGTCATTCTCTTTTCTTTTATTAACTTTGTTTTGTTCAAAGTCCGTGTTCACGAATTGTTCCATAATGAATTTATTTCCATTGATGATGGCGTATTATTGACGAGATTAGATCTTCACCAAAGAAATGTTTGATCCCGAAATGTGTTATTTGACACATTGATGGACAGTAAATTATATTTTGAAAAATTAATTCTGCAACAACAGAGATATGGTCTGCAACAACAGAGATATGGTCTGCAGCAACAGAGATATGGTCTGCAGCAACAGAGATATGGTCTGCAGCAACAGAGATATGGTCTGCAGCAACAGAGATATGGTCTGCAACAACAGAGATATGGTCTGCAGCAACAGAGATATGGTCTGCAGCAACAGAGATATGGTCTGCAGCAACAGAGATATGGTCTGCAACAACAGAGATATGGTCTGCAGCAACAGAGATATGGTCTGCAGCAACAGAGATATGGTCTGCAACAACAGAGATATGGTCTGCAACAACAGAGATATGGTCTGCAACAACAGAGATATGGTCTGCAGCAACAGAGATATGGTCTGCAACAACAGAGATATGGTCTGCAACAACAGAGATATGGTCTGCAACAACAGAGAATGGTCTGCAACAACAGAGATATGGTCTGCAACAACAGAGATATGGTCTGCAACAACAGAGAGATGGTCTGCAACAACAGAGATATGGTCTGCAGCAACTAGTTTTGAACAACCATTATTAAAACAACAACAACAAAGAAGAACCAATTAAAAACAAACAAACAAGGAGGATACATTTCCTAAAAGTGCCCTCTGTATCCTCTGGCAGTATGCCATTGTTATATTCGTCACCCACACATTTATATTTTTTTTCATTTAAGATTAAAATTGAAGATCGTTTTTCATAATTTGTTTGGTAATAATTTAATTTGAGTAAAGTCCCGTATCATTACCAACAGTTATGTAAATCTATATCTACTATAGTACAACACATTAGAAACAAACAAAAATTCGTTTAAAAAAAATTCACCCCCCCCCCCAAATTTTCCGATGGTCTTAGGCGACCCCTGACAAATGGTCATTCGACCCCTAAAAGGGTCGTGACCACAGGTTGAGAACCCCTGCTCTAGAAGCTATCACTTGCAGCCTGGTTTGTGCCACTCTAGGAAACATTTCACTAACTATGCTGAGGAGAGAGATACCCCTATATATGTTGCAGTCACTCTGATCTTCTTTGTTTTTATAAATTGTGACTATATTTGTGTCACGCATGTCCTGTGGAACATGACCTGCTTCCCAGCAGCGGCAGAGGAGATAATAGAGCTTACGGAGCAGGAGTGTATCGTTGACCTTAACGGCTGATATGCCATCACTCCCTGGAGATTTTCTTTTTTTATGCAGTTTATTGCTTTTTGAGATCACCAAGGCTAGGAAATTTATCTAGACTATCCAATACTGGAAGATCTGATAACGAAGCCAGGTCGACATTGTATACTGTAATCTGTGTGGCATAGACATTGAGGTAGTGTTCGGTCCATTGTTCAAGCTGCTTGCTTTGATCCGTATTATTTTCACGAAAATTTAATATAAAAGGGTCAGGGCACTGTTTGACCTAGGGCCGCTTTTATGGTATCAAACAGAGTTTACTATTTCCTAATGTTAAAATGAATACATGAAAACATTGATAATTATGATGTTTAAAATGTAGAATACAAAATATGACATAAAGAGATTAAAGCAATTTCCAGCTGTCCCCGTACCGTCACCTATCCTTTAGTCTGATGGACCATTGGGAACCACATAAGATCCGTCTTCCATATTTCTCCTTTTCTCAGTCCTTTCCCTTTGATAAATTTTCATTTATTCGTCTTCCTGGCACTATTCCCAGACAATGTTTTTGCGAGACCCTAAGGACCCTTTGATGTGACCATACACTTTTGAGTTTTACGTTTTTGACAATGATTAGCAGATCGTCTTGGGGTCCAATTGTTGTATTAATTTTTCTATCTAATTTCTTCATTCTTGATGCGGTTCTTTGTAAGTGACACCTAGGATTTAACTATATCCTCATAACTCTCAGTTTATTGACAACCTATGAATATTACAATGAAATAATAATAATATTAATAAATCTCCGTATCCTGTGGTATCAAGTCGTTAGTCGAACTAACAATACAACATCAAGTCTCTTTTTTTTGTATCGACGGAGATACGGCTATAGTTGTTGATAGTTTGTAGTTCATAGTTTCTGATATTTTTTTTGAAAATATTGAACCCTGCCTTTTTATCTGCCTGAGCGGAACACTTAGGGGGCAGTTTTTGAGGCTGTGTTTCCACACAATCTTTCTTTGTAACTTTGTTATTTTTTAAAAATCAATATTGGTGGTTTGCAAAATTGCCAGACTTGTTTTTCAGTATTAGCTAGTAGTAGCTAGACAAACTTTTAAGAAATGTTCCTTTTTTTATTTAGTAAACAAAATTTATTTAAAATCTCAACAACAAAAAATTTAGTCATAATTATAGAACTCGATGAGACTGCTTTTCTTTAATAAAAACAACAACCTATTTAAAACGCATTGTTATGGTGAATGATATAATTCAAACAAATATTTATTTTTCTGAAACAGATTTTTGTAACATTCCAACCTATGCCCCGCCATGTAAATACGCGTGCCGCTGTAAAGGGCAATGTGACTCTGATGGAAACTGTCTAGGATCGTCCTGCCTTGATGGATGAATGGTTTAGCCTGTCAGTACAGTAAGTATTACCTCTTATTTATATTTTTTTTCCAAAAGTATATCCACTCACTCTCTCATTCTGTATGGTACAAATGTTCTACATAATCATTTCTCCCACTTCACATTCTCCAAAAAAGCTAAAATTTTGCTCAATTTTTTTATTGATAATGACATCAAATGACTCCATCCAAAAAAACTGACCCATTGTTTTTTAAATTGATGTTAGTTCCCAAGAGACATATTAATATAATACAGTCTTTAAGTTTTTATTCCTTACATTTTTAAGCAACCCCACTGGTGGAACTTATTGCGCACCACTATGTAGCCAGCTAGCTAAAGAGTGGAAGCGTGAATCAAATTTGTTTCGTCTAGGGGAATGTCAACTTTAAAATAAAAATAAAACATAAAAAATTAATTAATTTTGTTTAATAATGAAAATGTATTAAATTATAATATATTTTATAACCAGTAGTAGAACCTGAACCCCTCATTACTAACATTGTGTTCTCTTTCACAGACTTCAGGCATTGTACCAAAGCAATTTAATCATGCACTTGTCAGGCCTTAATTAAAGAAATCCAGTATCGGCCAAAAATATCTAAACAAAACTATCGCCTGGTATCAAACCTTCCCTTCCTGTCTCAAAGCTTCTGGCGCACATTGTGTTAGCGCAAATTCTTTCTTATCTTGAACAGTACTGTTTCTAGGAAGAATTTCAATCCTCATATAGGAAGTGCCGTAGCACAGAGACTGCAGTGTTGAGAGTACTAAACGACTTACTTTACAATTCCAACATAGTCATATATCAATACTTTCCATGCTGGACCTGTCCGCAGCCTTAAATAGGCTATGACATCATGATGGCCAGATTCTCTGCCACTTTTGGTTTAGCAGGAAACATGATGTGGCCTGGATCCTATCTGACAGTACGCACCCAAATTATCTTGGTTAATGGGGCAGTACCAACAAGCTTAATCTTGAAGTACATAGTACCTGTAATAGATACCCTTAAAAAATCTATAATCTCAATTAACACATCACTTCATTTCTTCTACAATCTTACTCTTCACTCCAGCATCCTGTTTGTTTTCTGACCAGTTTTCAAACAGTCTTGACTTACTTTCTTAGCTATCCACTCATACATGCACAATAAAGGTTAACTGGTCATTTCATACACAGTCACACTATAGTCACACAAAAAAAAAACGGCATCTTATACAGTTTTATGCAGAAATTCAGTTATACGATTCCCCAGTATCCTCATAGGTGTCACATATGGCAGCACAAACATTGGTAACGCAGAAGGGGGGGGGGAGTAGATTGATGGTTGAGAATTAGCTCAAGATAAATGAAGATAGCAGACAACACGGAACAAAAAATAAAGATAGGCACTCGGAACAACATCACACAAGTCAAGAGCACAGATTCCCTTTAAGTTACAAACCGCTAGGTTCGTCTAGTCCACAATGTTCGTAATTTTAGTGTTTTCTTTAACTCAACTGTGTCCTTGGACATACACATAAGTCACATCTAAGACTAAGACTAAGACTAAGACTGCTTTATTGATCCTTACGGAAATTTGTTGTGATTACAAGGACTCTTTTCTCATATAAAGACAACACAACAGAAAAATACACATAAATACAACAGACAACTTAAAGAGTTATTTCAGCGACTACAGACAGGTATCTTGGTGCATTTCATGTTCCCTGATCAATGAGTGGCGGTGATAGAGTCTGACCGAGTGAGGTACGAACGAGTTTTTGTACCGCTCTGTTCTTGTTTTGATTGACAGCAGTCGCCCACTTCGCGACGACCTGTCGTAGTTCTGATGGAGCGGGTGGCCGTTGTCTTCCAAGATTTTTTCGATTTTTCTTAGGCACTTTTGTTCAAAAAGCTCCTTTAAATGTGGCAATGATGTAAGTGTAATTTTAGATGCTTTTTTAATGATTTTTTCTAGACGTCGCAACAGTTTAGATGAGGCGTTGCCTTGCCAACAAGTTATTCCGTATGTTAGCAGACTCTGCATAGTCGCGCGGTAAAATGTCTCAAGGATCTTCTTGCTTAATTTAAAGCTATTGAGTTTGTATAGAAAAAAGAGTCGCTGGGCTGCCTTCTTTGCCAGAGTTCCAAGGTGGTCTTCCCATGAAAGCTTGTTGTTGATGATAACATCTGCAAGGATCTTTATCTGCAACCGCGCAGATTAGACAAGATCAAACCATATTTAACAAAAAAAACCCCTAGCTATGGGATTCCTATTCTCCTGCCTTGACTGATGCCGTGCTAGTGACTGATGCCGTGCTAGCAAGTAAAGCCGATGACAAATCGCCAGAACAACGCAACACGAATAGTCCTAAAAAAATAAGACGAGATTCTGCGTTGATCTACTTGCACACACTCCATTGGCTTACTGTGAAATTAAGAATTGACAACAAGGTGGCCATACTTTTTTATGAGTGCAACAATATAGAACCTTAGAAAACTGATAACTCCTTATGTCAGTCAGAGAGCCCTGCGCTCCACGAAATCAACGCTTTTATTGCTGCTACATTTCTCCAACGTTAGCGGGCTCTTTTGGTGCACGCACCAAAGTTTTGGAACTCATTCAACAATATACTATGACAGACAACATGATGCATTAGTAGTTTTTAACAATGCTTTATACATTAAATTACTATAATATTTTTAGTTTTGCTATATAAACGTGATGGACGGACGCATTGACAGACAGATTAATGGCTTTTTCACTTAAGGGCCTTTAATAATGAATATTTTTTTTTTACATTTCAAAATTCGTCTGGTTCGCCGATACTTACAAATCTAAGATAACCTAATAAAACTGAAACTACTTTTAACCTTCTTTTTTTTAAAGATTTGAGACCAGAAAAGTTATATTTTTTAAAAAGTTATCTTTTTCTTTTTTTTTCTGTAGGTGATGTTGCTGTAATAGCAGAAATACAACCACCAACTGCTAAAACTTTACGTTCTAACTCAACAGAAGATTATGATCAGCGTTTAGATCCAGCGTACGTCCTATTAACTTGGAGTGAAGCAATACCATTTACGTGGCTAAGGATTAAAGTAAAAAATAAAAGTAAGTTTTCTTTTTATTTATTACGAAAATTAACATTCCAGACACATTTATATTTCTAAAATTTAAGTGGGAATTATTCTAAATGTTATGTTTTCCTTTCTTGTTTATTTGTATGGTTGTTAATGTAAACCTAGAGTAAGTATAATATATGTATAATAATAATAATGCAAACCTGACCAGAAATGGAGCATACAATGTGTTCAGATGGTCACATGACTGAAGTATCGCTGCAGAAGATAAAGAAGGCATTTGCTGAGGAACCGATCCTGCGTCTACCTGCTGCCAGAAGGAATGCATACTAGCTACCGATGTCTCTGCTGTCGCAATTGGGGGATGCTTAGCACAGGAATCACTGGGCATTCTACAAGTTGGCCAGGTACCTGTTAGACGGAACATTTGAACAGAACATTTGTACTCCGCACAGATCACGCACCCTTACGCTGTTAAAACACAAGTAAGTCGGTGAATTCCAGGGTAACTCGCTGGGCCGTGATGTTTCAAGACTTTCAATTTGAAGTGCAGCATATCCCGGGTAAATTTGATCGGTAAGGATACTCCTCCTTATTACAAATACTCACCACAAAAGGTTCTCGAGTCTACGGATCATCTACTGTACTGGAACAGGCCTATTTTGACTGACAAAATGTAGACTTTAATCGCCATGATTTGCTGCTCATCGATAAAAAAGAAAAAGCCGCAAACATTATTGACATCGTCATACCACTATCTCATAATAAAAAAAAAACTGAGCTGGAAATACAACGAAAATATGGGAACCTTGGCTTGGAGATTAAGCGTTTATGGAAATTATCTAAAACAAAAATATATGTTATATCAACCGAGGGGATAATAACAACTGACCTCACAGATACCTTCAAGGCCCTTAGCATTTCTAGGAACATTCTCGTTGCCTGTCAGAGGGCGGTACTTCTGCAGACCTGTCACATCACCAAAAAACTCCTCGGTTGAAACTGATAATGGGACTACAATGAATTTTGTTTCCCTTTAAAGAAACTCGACCCTGACTTCGCCATAGAAT
Organism: Biomphalaria sudanica; assembly: GCA_036873155.1. Lineage (NCBI taxonomy): Eukaryota > Metazoa > Mollusca > Gastropoda > Planorbidae > Biomphalaria > Biomphalaria sudanica. The sequence continues at coordinate 57,245 of JAZGLO010002087.1, forward strand.
GAATACTTGTTCGTTTCTAACAAAATAATAATAATAATAAAGCTTATCTCCGAGTTTAAAGATTAGTGAGGAATGCAGTATTTCCCATTGCTGCGCTTCCCCAGCTGTGACCAACATATTTTGCCACATTGTACTAAATAATCAGAATTTGAGAAGACAATTTTGACGAAAATTAAGAGTTATTTTTTTATGTGGTCAGTAAAATTACATGATTTTTTAAACTGTTTCGATACTAAAGATACTTAACAACTCAATATTGATAATGAGACTTCTTGATCTTCTGTCAAGAAAGTTAAGAAAAGATTCAGATCCATTTTAAAACATTTTATATATCAAACATATAAAAAAAACCTCACAATCATACACATCTTACATAAATAATATATTTATGTCAACGGATTTATTTATTTTAAATGATATAACAAAATAAAGAAATTAAAATATTTATTTTATGTCTTTTTGAATAGCTTCGTTTAAAGACATTAGCCTTAGCTTAAACAATGCACTATGTCAGAATACAAGAATATTTTCTGTGGACAACGCAACCCTTGACCTTTATTGTGACAACAACGTTTCCATGACAACCTTAAAGCTTGAAGGAAACAGTGTAGGAAATATATGTACACTGTTTGTCAGTGGAGGTAAATTGTTGTTATGTGTTTACAAGAATTCTTTTATATATATCTAAAATATATTGTTAATTTCTATAACGATAAATATTTTATCGTTATTTAGCATATTTTATGATCTATAATTATTAAAATAGTTCAGATATGAATTTTCTTCAAATCAGTTTTACCAATGTATCTCTGGTGAATGAATTTTCGCGATGTTATCTTGTAAAAAAAAAAAAAGTCAAATTTTTATTGACACACTTAGTCTGTCTGAGTTTAACTATGTACACGTAGTTTCTCCCATCTCCAAGTGTCGGACCAAGTTGAAACTTTGCAAATTATTCATTGTAGCAAACAATCAATTAGTTAATCAATTAGCTATATCTAATTGTTTGTTGTTGTATATATACAATGTATTAAAGTGATACAAAACATAAGCTTTGTTTAAAGAATTAGGTCCTTTGCTAAAAATTTTGAGTGTAGACCTTTTAAGACTATAAAGCCTTTAATTTTTTAAAGTATTTGCATAATTTAGAGGCTTGCTACACGAATTGGAATTCAGACTCCGACAACCTTTTTTTGTCATAGTTGTAATTGCTTCTTCAAAGGCAAAATGGAAACCATCTCCTACAAACAAGTTTCTCTACAAAAAGAAAATTGAGTCCACAAAATTTTGGAAACCATAGCGCACTGAGCATAAAAGTGACGCTGAATAAAAAGAATTAGTAAAACTATTTAAACGAAA
>JAZGLO010002088.1:0-27630 GCA_036873155.1 Biomphalaria sudanica
CTGTTGCGGTCTATGTCTTCCCAATGGTCAGTATTGATGTTCACTGATTTGAGGTCACGTTTTATTACATCTATGTAACGGAGATGGGGGCGACCAGTTTTTCTTGTGCCAGTCGCGAGCTGACCATAGAGGATGACTTTCGGGATGCGCTTGTCCTCCATCCGGCGAACATGTCCAAGCCAGCGCAAACGGCGTTGTCTGAGGGCTGTAAAGATGCTGGGAATACCTGATCGCGCAAGGATCTCAGTATTGTGACCTCTTTAAAGCCTACAAAAACAGGTGACATTCTCACAAGAAACTGCTTTAGTTTGGCACTTGACTCTGATGAACGATTAAAAAAAAAAATTATGTAATGAAGTAAAACGTCGAATGTGGTAGTATCTATATGTTTACTCCGCAAACAAAAGCCGACCTCTCTCTTAATCTGCCAAGAGTATACTATGTTTGATTTCACTTTATACATCTCTATATATTGTTATAACCCTATTGGCGGCGCGAACTGTAGTTTCAGCTGACACACGTACATTTGAATAAACCTGCACAGGTCAACGACTGTCGATAGACAAAGGACAGTACTGCTAGTACACGCAATTATGACCCGTGTTAGGGCCATGTGATCGAAAGCCTTCACGGACGAGAGACAGTGTTCGAGAAAGGACAGTTGAGTCCAGGACAGAAGGGCAGTAAGGACAGTGTGCTACAAAGTAAGTCCTTGGGAATGTAGCTGTACGAGTCTAGAAGTAGACAGAGAGAGACTTGTAGTGTTTAGATAGGCAGTTCTATTGTGTTAAGGCATTGGACCTCATTCACCAATCGTAAACAAACAACATTTAGCCACGTGGTGCTTTATCTCTTCTATATAATTTACGATCTCATGTTTAATTCATGACGGTTGTCACGTCACAGTTTTTTTTCATTGTTTTATCAATAAGATCACGTGACTAAATGTTGTTTGTTTACGATTGGTGAATGAGGTCCTTTGAATTTGATGTAGCCAATAGTGTTGTATTGGCTGTTGATGTATGTGTCATTAGACAGTCACATTGTTATTGGAAACTCTTGTTGTCAAGTTCTTGTGTTAGATGTGCTGTGTTGTGTTTAGCAGTGTTTACAGAAGGCCTGGTAGAGAAGAACGTAACAATATATATATATATATATATATATAAATGATTAATTTACCAATTTCATAACTTTTCCTTTATTTTCATTTTTATTATGTGTATATTGTTATTATTTGTACTTTTGACTGCCTTGGTAGCATTTTTTTTCCTTTGAGGCTAACAAATATAATTGTTAATTGTTACACTTCAAATCTTGTTCTTGTTTTTCAGAATCACGTCAGTGTCTCTAAGCAAAACTTTTCATTTCAAATAACACAAATCACTTTTCGAGCCAAATGTTTTAAATCTTGTCATAAAAGGCTAAAAATGTTTTAATTTTTTGAGATATTGTTATTTTTTAGTAGATAAATTAACAATCATGCATTATATATTTTGAATATTTTGAATCCCTTGAAAATTAAAGTGACCGGCCTGGCGTTTTCCCTACCCCCTCTGCCGTTCTCTAGACGCCCCCCCCCCCCCTCCTCCCCCCACCAACCTATTTTGTTGTCAGAGGCTAATAGAGGTGCGTTTATTTTTTTTATATTTTTTTTATAAGTTCTGGAATTTTAATTCCTATATTCATTACCACTTGCGGCAGTGATAGTTCTAAAGAGCAGAAACTACTATAGGAACTTTTAATTTTTAGTGTTATTTTTATTTAAACTGCAGACATTACAGTGCAAACACTGGGAGCCATGCACTCAAAAAGTTTGAGAGAGTCTTTGTTTTTGTTTTTGTTTTTGCTCCTAGTTCCAAATATTGTTAAAACAAAAAAAAAGGTAGAATATATTTTCAATAACAAAAGTTATCTTAATCATTGTCAGGGCCGGTCCTACAGTTTGCGGGGCTCTATGCGGAACGGATAACGCGGGGTCTATTCTGGGTTGCGATAAGGATAATAAGTGAAAATTAAGATTTTGTGTTAAAATATAAATTCATCTTTGCATTTCATTCATTCTATACTAAGACAAAATCACTGTCAAAGTAGCTTACGATCTATCTACAGTAGATAGTAGTTTTCCAACAAAAAGCCGATAAACATTCAGATTTGCCTTTTAGATTTACTATAGACTAGCAAAATATCGCTTTTTTTTTTTTTTTTTTTTTTTTAAAGAGGTGGAGATAGATTTAGATCTATATTTGTATGCCAGAGGCTATTAAAGTAAATTAAGTATTTGAGCTTCTTGTTTCGGTTCAAATTCACCTTATTGTTACATTTTCATTAAATGAAAGCTGACAATGCCGTTTTTTTTATATGGTTGTAGGATTGGTTTTCCATATTGAATGACACCCCTAAATTCCAATTTTGTCTGCTTTTAAGAAGATTTGCATCAGTTTTCAGAAGATTTGCATCAGTTTTCAGAAGATTTGCATCAGTTTTCAGAAGATTTGCATCAGTTTTCAGAAGATTTGCATCAGTTTTCAGAAGATTTGCATCAGTTTTCAGAAGATTTGCATCAGTTTTCAGAAGATTTGCATCAGTTTTCAGAAGATTTGCATCAGTTTTCAGAAGATTTGCATTAGTTTTCAGAAGATTTGCATCAGTTTTCAGAAGATTTGCATCAGTTTTCAGAAGATTTGCATCAGTTTTCAGAAGATTTGCATCAGTTTTCAGAAGATTTGCATCAGTTTTCAGAAGATTTGCATCAGTTTTCAGAAGATTTGCATCAGTTTTCAGAAGATTTGCATCAGTTTTCAGAAGATTTGCATCAGTTTTCAGAAGATTTGCATCAGTTTTCAGAAGATTTGCATCAGTTTTCAGAAGATTTGCATCAGTTTTCAGAAGATTTGCATCAGTTTTCAGAACATTTGCATCAGTTTTCAGAAGATTTTTAAAATTTCAGGAGATGTTCATGATTTTTTTTTATATATTTGACAATTTCGGGAGAATTCCAGAAACCCTTTTATAATAACTTTAAGTGGTTATTTTAATAATTTACACCTAGAATTCGCGCGGAGCCTATGATAGTGAGGGCTCAACTGCGGCCGCATGATCATCGTATCATATATAAATTTAGTTTTTGTCACCGCTGTATTTTTGACATCATAAATGTCACTGTGGTTATGTTTAGACGCTGTGATATTATTGTCGGTTTATCTACGTAGGCGTGGTGGTGACATTGGGTTCATATTATAATTCACAGAATAAGGAAATGGCACTTGATGTAGCAGACACAAATAGGTTTAATTTAAGTAATAACACCACATATTGAATATGATACACAATTCAATTCAGGAATGACCAGTATTAATCCTCTATAGAAATATGGCGAATATAATGACAACTTAGTAACCAATCTATAACCAACTTCTTTAAACAACTGACTATATTAAGTGACTCTATCAAGTGCTTGCTACCAACTCCCTATATTGAATGACTGCTCTTAGCCCTGGTTCACTTAAGGTCAAAAGTGTTCACCTTAGGGCAACATGAGTTGTGAATAACATTCACAATATAGAAATAACATTCACAATATTGAAATAGGGTTTCTACACTATGGCACCAACTTTGAGGTGGTGACAGTTTTTAAATCTATAATATATTCTGCTACGGAAACTAAAACCCTATGGTTATATAACAAGGTCTTCGGGGCTTGCAAAGACCTTCCTTTAGGGAACAGTATTAGGAAAAATAAGAATAGGCAGACAGAGAAAGCGATAGGAAGACAACATAAAAGAATGGACGGACCTTCAACTGAAAGATGTGGTATCCAAGGCAAAAGACAGAGAAAAATGGAGAATGAAGGTTGACAAATCTTGTGTGGTGCCCCAAGAGTTTAACAGACACTTGACAAAGGGAAAGGTGAAGCCGAATATATTTTTAATTAAACTCCTTGTGATTACCATTTACCTACAGTTGTTGCTAATGATGCAGTTGTTGCAGTGTTCTCGCTTGTGGATTGGCAAAGTCCAGTAACTCGTTCACATGTTTGGCGAATACAAGAACTACTGCACTCATAACTACAGTTGTGTCCCCATTTCCCAGAAGCACATTCTGTAGAATGACACATGAATGGAATGAAAGAACATAAAGAAGTATACGTTCCCAATTAATATATATAGTTGCTGTAAGCATTATATTTATTAATGTAAATGACGTAATATGCTGTTATAATTATTTAATTATTATTAATATTTATTATATACATTATTTAATATATGGTTTAAGCTTTCTGACTATTTACTATTGTGTTACATCTATTATCCGATAATAAAAAAAATGGCTATTGAACGGGAGCGCTGTGTACTGTAATCCATCATATGAAATCATTTAATTTAGACCTACCTACTGTGCATGCTGGTGGATTACTGTACCCATTGCAGCCTTTGTCACAAACACCAGTTACTTTGTCACATGAAGTGTTTTGGCAAGAACTGCTACAATTACTCTGACAGTTTATACCCCAAGTGTTTGGTAAACATGCTAAAACAGAACAATTTTTTTTTCATATTAATATTGAAAATTAAATCAAACAAAACAAGCAAATTATTTATAAATGACAACTTCCTAAAAAAGAAAATAACTTCTTTTTTCTCTTAATAAATAATGTATATTAGATTTTGAAAGAAAAAAGAACTATGTTTTACTCAAATAATCCTCAACCCCAAGCCCTCTAGAACACATCCTGGTTAAGCGAATGTTGAAATCTACTAGACTGTATAATATTCTAAAGTTAGGCCTTTAGATCTAGACTGTGCAAAAAATTCCAGAACATAAATGTATTAATTTGTTTTTATGAATAGAGCCTTCATTTTGGAAATGCAAAAAACATATAGGCTGTTCAAGACAACACTTTTCTAATCTTTTAGCCAAATTTCAAGAAATTTCTTGTTTGAAAAATTATAACGGTCAAACCAGAGTTTTCTCAATGATTCCAACAAGCTAATATTTCTTTTCTCAGCGATAAATATGAACTGTGAAAATTCTAGGAAAATCTTTTGGGCCGTTCTCGATAACCGTGTCTACACTGCTAAAGACTTTGTCCGGGTTTCACCAACTCGAAATTTGTGACTTGATCAGAGATATTGTAATAAAGGTCCGACTGTTTTAAATTCATTCAAAATGTTTGGGAGAATTATACATTTGAATACACCTGCACAGATAAAGATAACATAGTGAACATCAGTGCTGACAATTCTACGGCCACTGAAACGTAGCTAAGAGGGTCTTTTGAAACTCTTAGCCACAGTGCATAAGAAGGCCGCTGAAGCTAAGTTCCATTGGACTCATGAAAGAGGAAGTAACCAGCAGGAAAGAAATATTTAACCCATAGACTTATATATTATACCTAGTCTGGAAACCGGAAATAAATTCTTATCCGCGACAAATCGTTTCACAGACCTATACATATATAGATTTTTATGTAAGTAAACTCTTTTTTTCAGTCTCTAGGGGGAGTCGCCCCAATCAATCTTTTCTGTCTTAGAAAAGTAGTGATCTTTAGTTTTCAAAGTTTAGAAATAATGCAAATCATTTCTCGGATATTCACGCAAATATATGAAACAAAGAAATTTCTTGTTTGTTTCCATTGAGATAATGTTTTAAAAATCCTAGATGGAAATAATCCATGTTGATTTAAATCATCTTATGTACATTTAAATAGATTGATTACCTAGATCTTTCTAGATTATGTATCTAAAAATAGCAAAATAATAATTATGAGACAAAAGTACTTTTCTTTTTGATGTTCAATTACTAGATGTAGATCTAAAAATTAAATTATATGTTACATAGGTTAAGGTTGAAAAAAAAATACTCTACTTCATTTAACTACTTTACAAAACAACACCTTGATCCAACTTAAAAAAAAAAATTTTCACGACATTTTTGTAGTGTTAAAAAATCTCCATGTCTAGTCTAGAGTAGTATATATAAGTCTATGATTTAACCCTTAAGTTACCAATTCCAAAATAAGTTTTTTACCCTTAATTAAAATATTACTACATCGCATTTTGATATTTTCACTTAAAAAAAGATGAAATGTTTGTGTGTTTTAGTTACCCACCTGTGGTACAACGAGGCGGATCTACATAGCCCAGACATTTAAAGCATTTTCCTGACTCTTGCTGGCAAAAATCTCTACATTCTGTGGGACAAGGGCTTGTACATCCAAGCCCCCATGTTCCTGGTTCACAATCTGAGTAAGAAAAGACACACTTATGGCTGCATTGATAAAGTTATATATGTATGTAAAACTTGGGTTTCACGATTCAGGCACAGTGAGTATATGTCGCTTCCTTATGTTGATCGTATATGTCATCAAAACAAGGTCAAAGTATTGGTGCACATAAATTTTCTTGGTCTGGGAGACAAGCACCACCTTCAACAATATTCGAACCCTGTTCCGCAGGTTTGAAAGTCAAGGGCCCAACCACTCAGCCATATAAAAACTTGTAGTTCAGGACATATTGTGTTTTAATCGAAAGTTAAAGTAAAAAGTTTTCAAAATTTTTAAAGTGAAACGAAATTACCTCCAAACAAAAAGACTTCACATAAGGTTACCATTGGTGGTATAGTATTCACTTCAATTTTTGTGGCTATTATTCGTATCGTCTTGACAGGTTCCTGCTGCATGGTGTTCAACTCATAGACAAGTGAAGCGTTGACTGGACCCACGTATGACCATACTGTGTGGTTGTTAATGTCCATTGTTTCGAGGCTAAAATTAGACAGTCTGTAACTGCAGCAGTCAGCTTAAACAAGAAGGAACATACATGTACTTTGTCATGTATTACGTTATATAGGTCCGGATGTCGTAAATACACAAACGGACCCAACTTATATAAATATATATATGGATGGATAAATGGTGTATGGATAAATTAATAATTCGGAACATTGTATGCTAAATATCTAAAGAGCCATATAACTAGATCTATATAACAGAACATGGTTATTTAAAAGGTAGTCCTGCCAGTAAATATCTCCTTTCTGGATCTTATTGAGCATATGTTAACAAAATGTTGTTACTGTGAAGAGGGGAAGGGGAGAAGAACAAATGTTTGTAACAATATTTACAATTGTAACAATAACCAAATAACCAAGAATTAACGTTAGACTGAAAATTTTATAGAAATGATAGCAGATAAATGATATAAGAATAAAAAAAAAAAAACTTTTAAAAAAAGGAAAATGTTTATACTAAGTGTATATGTGTCAGTTAGTTAGAATTGTTATAAAATTAAATTTGTAATACATCTTGACCAACAATAAAGAAGTTGCGATTAGAGATATTTTTACCAATTGTATTTGTTTAGACCTTCCTTCAGGGAACAGTGCCAGGAAAAGAAGAAGAGGCAGACAGAAAAAGCGATGGGAGGACAACATTAAAGAATGGACGGGCCTGCCATGGAGAGAGGTTCTAAACAAGGCAAAAAAAAAAGGGAGGAATGGAGAAAGACGGTCGACAAATCATGTCTGGTGCCCCAACGGTCCAACAGACTAAGGGATAGGTAAAGGTAAGGGTAAGGTAAGCTTTCTCAATAATACGCTATGATCCTAAAACGTATCTATACCAGTTGGTAAAATGGGAGGGGGGGGCGGGTTAATTTGACCTTAATAAATTTTTAAAAGCATTTATGTAAAAAAATAGGTTTGGAACCACCTCAACTCGAACTCATGGTTAAACCTCTTCAAGCCGACATGCTAACCACTCTGCTAAAGAGATGAATATAAAAAAAGAAGATTGTATAGTTATCAATCGTTTGTTTCAGGTCTACTTTAAAATGACGACATATAAAGGGGACTTATTTAGTTTATAACTTGTTTGAGATACCAAACAAAATAATCAATTACCAAATTTCGGCTTGATTCGATAATTGGTTTGGGAGAAATAACGTGTACAAACTTTTTACCAGATAGCCGGACCTAGTGAGTTGATATAAGCTTTGTAAAAACAGGACAGCTTCTACCTCTATTGTATATCGTTATCCTGTTGATCACTCGTGGAGTGTCCAGTGTCAGTGTCCAGCTAACAGGGGGCACACTTTCTTTTAAGATTTCCGTTGTGTGAGAGCACGTATTGTTGTGAAAGTAAGGATTGGCGTCGCCATCCACAGCCAAGGAGGCAGAATAAGAAATATTCGCAAAAACATATGTCCCTGACTGCTGGGCTGTTTGCTTCAAAGCAACATTGCGACCTGAAATAAACAAGTAAAAAAAAAAGATTTTTTTTACAATACCTCTTTTTAAGTCAAAACTTCTTGGAAACTGGGACCAGCCAGGACCCAGATAGGAACAAGTTTTACAGGCGGAGTTCTTACCCTTTAAATAAGCTTCATTTTAAAAAAAAGTATTTTTTTGTTTTACATGTTTAAAATTATAAATTTGAAACCTGAGTTTTGGCAGTTTGACCATTTATTTTATTTTAATTTCAAAAGATGTACACAAATTGTCAAATTTCCTGGAAAATCGTTGGAGCCATTTTCGAGATCCATTTCCAGGTTTTAGGTTCCAAACACCCAAACTAATTTCAGCACTTTTAAAAAGAAAAATTTGTTTTAATTCTCTTTCGTTGTATTAATTTGACAGCATACGGGAAAGTAAGATATATAACTTTTAATATAATTATTTGTTTTATGGTTACGACTTATTACTTACCACCATTACAAATGGTTAATCATTATATGTGGTTAATGGTGATTAAAAAATGAATACATTTCAGTAAACTGGACAGTTTTTAACTTCCTCCCCCGCAAATAGCAATTTACAATCTTCCAACTAAGAACAGGACACACACCTCTGTTAAATTACTATCTGAACAAAATAAACTCCACACCACTCCCCCATTGTAAACACTGCCCCCACCCCTATAAAACCGTAAACCATATCCTCTTTTAATGCCCCTCCCTAATCCACCTTAGGCAGACCCTACTTCCACTACAGCCCAACATAACCAACATCATGTACGGCAGTGCTGAACAACTGATGAAAGCATCACACTTTTTTTCCTTAGCACAGTCTGCAAAAGAGCGCACAGCTCAGCAGCAATAAAGCTGGCTAGGAGAAATAGAAGTAAACGTGTAACCTAGAAGTCTTACTATAGGCGTAACAAGTACACTATTTCAATATATGCGCGCTATTCAATTTAAAATTTATATTATATAAAGAATTATAGTCATACATATAGTACAAAAAGATTCTAAAAACAAATACCTCCACTAATATATAAGGAGCACACTGAATATAAACTAGGTCCAGTGATGATTAGCCTAGTTACTGTATCATTAATTTCACATCTGTAGTCTACTGTAGTTGTATCAACAATAGTTAGCAATTGATTTACATAGTTGTATGTTTTGTTTCCGCTTGTTGTAAATAGAAATTTAAATTGGTCAATAGCCGCTGAAATATAATTGAACGTCAAAAGTCAAATACATGGATTCGATTTATTTTAAAAACTAAATGAAAATTTTAATATTTGGTTGAATCTTTTAGAGTGAAATTAATATGCAATGACCAATCAATTTTGTTTACAAGTTCTTTTCTTATTTTTTTTTTCTATGGTCAATGTAAAAAAGGGCAAAGTCGACGTATGAAGAAATTAACATGTCAATATGGGAAGCAGTGGCGTAGCTAGGGTGGGGGGGAGGAGGGGAGAGAATTTGAAAATCTGCCCGGGCCCCCACTTGAGAAAGGCCCAAATTGAGTGTTTTTTACATAAAATATTAAATATTACGCAAAAGGTAGTGGCCCCAAAAGAGATCAAGTATCAAGGGTCCCCAAATGATGGAAAATTCCTATCTACGCCCCTGATGGGAAGATTCAAAATTTTGAGAAGGACAAAGTTGACATGTCAAGAATGCAAAGTTAACAAAGTTCGAGGGGTGGAAATACTGTTATAGCACGATTAGGAATTAATTATTTGTTTCGGAAATGGGGGGAAGTTTTGACTTAGAGACAATCACGTGACTAGTAAAAAACAAGACTAGGTTTTAGGCAGAGCGAAATATCCGGGCGATGTAAACAGACTACTTCCTGGATGCCTTAGAGATAGGAAGCTTGTTTACGAACGTAGAGAGTTAGCTGACATTCGATGGTTCCCTTCATTGGTATTAAACTTCTTGTTCAGTATCAGCGTCGACTAACTTCTATTGATTGTTCGGCCTTTCGCCGTTGTTGGATTTCTTTGAGTGTCACCTCCGTTTGGTTTATCTGCAATAGACACCGCGGAAGTGCCTAACCATATGTTTAAATAAAGGAAAATCTTTTGCTTCTATGTATATATAATATATATTAAAATATTTTCTTTTTTTTTTACATTAGGTCAATTTATCACAATTTTTTTAGGGGGGGGGAATGCAAAAAAGAAAGCAAAATATAATAAAGCTAGTTCTGGATTGGAACTCACAAGGGAAGAGAAAGGCTGGTAAACCAAAGCGATAATGGAGATAGTTGAATCTAAAAGCAAAGATAACAAAATGTCAATAAACCCAAACTGAGGTAATTGCCATGAGGAGGGTCCGATAGTACTCTTCCGCCCCTTGGCTTCTTTGGAGATCAGAACAATTAAGTTTATAAAGTCAAGTTTCATCATCATTTGCATATTTTCGGTGGTTTAGCGGTAAAGCGCTTGGCTTCCCACCCGGGGATTCTGGGTTCGAATTTTATTTCAAAATCTTTTGGCGCCTCTGAGTCCACCCAGCTCTAATAGGTAAAAAAAAACAACACAACATTAGTTGGGGAAAAGTAAACGCGGTTTTTCGTTGTGCTGCCCACATGACACCCTTGTTAACCGTAGGCCACAGAAACAGATGACCTTTACACCATCTGCCCTATAGACCACAAGGTCTGAAATGGGAACTTTACTTTTATGAAAGCATCTTGTCTGTATTTCGTTGTCTTTTCTTACCTAAAGCATATTTTATGTGAAAGAATACAACAAAAATGTTAATGTGAATAATCAATTATAAACTAATATGAATTATAAAAGCATGATAATATAAAATAAACAAAACTCGAGTACTTGAATTCTTTGCTTGTAGTCTTAACCACGTGAAAGGATAAGGTCTATCCCACTGCACTGTAATAGAGTTCAGACTCGGATCTTCGTTGCATGTCGTCACGTCTTGATCTGTCAACCATAAAGTGGAACTAGATACAGCAGAGGTCGAGATTAGCGCACCATCAATAGTCGTCAAGTCCTCTGAAAGCACAACATAATATCAAAATAAATGTTAAGAGTGTAAACTAATTTTAAAACGAGAAAAAAACAACAATTTGTATTCAAAGATTTGTGTAAGAGTTCCGCACAAATCACTACGAAATGAATGAGTTTTCATCAAGTAGAGAAGCTTTCGTTTAATTAATAAGTTAAACATTAATTATATAAAAGTTCCCCTTTCAGAGTTTGTGATTTATAAGGCAGATGATGTAAATGTCATCTGTTTCGCAAATCCATAAATAATGTTAGGAGCGGTTGCTGAGCGGTAAAGCGCATGAATTCCGAATCGGAGGGTACCGGGTTCGAATTCTGGTGAAGACTGGGATTTTTAATTTCAGGATCTTTAATCGCATCTGAGTCCACCCAGTTGTAATGGTTACCTGATATTAGTTAGGTAAAGGTGAAGTAAGTTGGTTCAAGTACTGGCCACATGGCACCCTCGTTAATCGTGTTCTACAGAAACAGATGACCTTTACATCCTCTGCCCTATAGATCACAAGGTCTGAAAGAAGAATTTCGCTACACCATTTCCGAAAAAAAAATCCAGCATAGTCCCGAAAATACAGCGAAAATAGAAAATAAATATTTTACTTTTATTTTTCTTAACACTGAAGAGCAAGTCCATAAAAAAAAAACGAGAACCATCATTATAGTAGGCCTCAACAAAGGTCTGTGACGTGGCAATGAGCTATTGGTCTCCTGGGCCCACAGGTTGCTGCGTTGCAGGTCAGTGTTGAGGCCTTCTGTAACGATGGGTCACGGATAAACGAGCCCCCAAAAAATGAGGGAGTTTTGTATTGTTATGTTATCTTATCATCTTATCATCTTATCGTCTTATCATCGTATCCTTGTATCATCTTATCGTCTTATCACTTTATCGTCTTATCATCTTATCTAATGCAGATATTACTTCAAAAACGAAGATGATTACGTCCGAGGCGTCATGCATGTTAACCAATGACCTAAATTCTGCCAAGTCACTGGCTTACCTGGCTGACTCAGGCAACCTTTCCATGCTCTAATAGTACTAAGGAAGAAGGAGCATTCGTACACATTTGTCCTAGAATATGGAATAATGAATGTGCCTTTAAGTTGTTGGCTGTTACTGTCAAAGATTGCAGATGCCATACACAACAGAAGCAGAAAGAAGGGTAAAAATGCAACGGCGCCTGGTGATTACATATGTCCAACCTGCCACCGCAGCTGTGTATCAAGGATTGGCCTCTTTAGTCACACAAGAAGTTGCTTAGGGAAAAGATCGTCTCTCGAGACGTAAAATGCCACAGTACAGTACACAGTTACTATCGATATTAGTGTGTTTAAAAACATATCTTATCCACACTAAAAAAAACAACAACAGATTAAACATAAAATAGACTGTTTAAAAAAAAAGAAACCATTTATTCTAAAAGTAGGTCACAGTCCGATTTCCCCAAAATTAAAAAAAACAAAACATTTTGTCTAAAGCAATGCTGAAGTGGGTCTCTTAAGTTATTCTTTATTTAAGCTGTTTTCGTTCGGACATTTTGTAATAAACGGCTACAACACTAAAGTAAATCCCTGATAAGTCCCAGCTTCCACGCGCCAAACTATAATTTATTATATATATATGATAAGGGATAAATAAAAAATTGGAGATATTATCCAACTTAATAGGACTTGTTACCATTTAATATCATGCAGTAGTATACACACTGAGATCGTATTTTTAAAAATATATATATATTAGTATTTCCTACCGTATTGACACCCTTGGCCAAACCAGCCAGCGATACATTTTGTTGGGCACTGACCATAACTATCACAATGGGCATCGCTTTCACAGTGACACATGTACTGGCACTTGGAACCAAACCAGCCGACAGGACATTGAGCCACTAGAAAGTACAAGGAGAATAAAAAATGAATCTTTTATAAAGCTTATCTTATCTTATATAATACAGACGTGACTTCAAAAAAGAAGATGATTACGTCCTACAAGCTTAAGTCAATTCACTCCCGTCTGCCTGTTTGCAGAGGCGTAGCTAGGATACGGGAATGAAGGGGAAGAATTGAATGTTTTTTTGCATTAAATATTAAATATTACGCGATATGTAGGGGGCTCCCAAAGAGGTCAACCCCCCTCACCCCCCACCACCGGGCCTTCAAATGATGCCAAATGTCTAACTACGCCACTGTCTGTTTGGTACACATTTGTACATGTTGTTTCTCCCACTATCCCATTCTTGGGTCAAATGAAACTTTGGATCATTATCCATTGCCTTTAACAGAATATGAAACAATAAAACATTAACAAATAAAACAAATAGTTAATGGTAATGAATTAATTTATTTGATAAAGGGAAATAATTCTGTCATAATTGAAATATATGACTTTTAATTTTCCGTTCTTTTCATACTATAATTTTTTTCTAAAGTATTTTGTTTTTAACCAAAAATCCTCGAAGCTAGATTAAAACAGGGAGAAGCAAAGGAAAGACTGGATAATAATAATTAGGCAATTTCGCTATGGTCCAGAAAGATATGCGGGCTTAATTTGACCAAAAATAAAACAAGATCTTACTTTTTTTAAATTCACAATAAAAATATGACATGAATACCATCATACACTCCGCTCCCAAATAGGACCCCTACTACTAAGACTATACAATATGTTAGAAACAGGACAGACGCCAACAGACCTTAATCTTGCATACATCACACTATTACCAAAAAAAAAAACTGAAAACAACACAGCACCTAGTGACTTTAGACATATCTCTTTTAAATGCTGACTACAAACTGCTGACCAAAATGATTTTTTAAAGACTTAGGCCCCATTTACCCCACCTACTAGGACAAGACCAGTACTGTAGCAACCCGGAAAAAATATAGACGAACTGAACCACTTTTTACGAGACATCATATATTACTGTATAGACAAAGACTTGAAAGCAGCCCTCATGTCCATTGATCAAGAAATAGCTTCCGACAGAATTGACCATAACTACTTATTCCAAATACTAGACAAGACAGACATAGACAAGACTTTGATAACATACATAAAGCTAATCTACACCGATGCGACAAGTCAACTTATAATAAATACAACACTAAGCAGCAAGATTTCTATTAGAACATCTGTTAGGCAAGGTTGTCCCCTATCCCCCTTTTTATACACCCTTTGCCTAGAACCCCTGTTAGAGAATATTAGGTTAGACAAAGAAATTTTAGGAATAAAATTCCCCCGGTCCAACCCCCGTAGTCAAAATTAAAGCTTATGCTTACGATACCACACTTTTCCCCACCTCAGAAAAAGACATAGCTAAAATTAGAGAAATTTACATTATTTGGGAGGGCGAGCGGGTCCAAAATAAACATTAATAAATCCTCAATTATGGGACTGGGTATGTGGGAAATCCCCCCCCACATCCCCTTTAACCTTAAAATACAGAAAGAAATAAAAGTATGTGGCATCGTGTGGACTAGCAACCCAGCACACTATTGCCATGAACAGTGGGCGGAGATTCTGGCCCACACAAAGAACGTGATTAGAATGTTTCAGTACATGGCGACAACCATATTTGGGAGAGCTATATTAATAAACAACTTGGTCATCCCCAAGATAATCTACTTAGCAAATATAGTAGAACCTCCTCCTAATTTCATAAATAACATCAATATCAGAAATTTTATTTTCATAAACACAAGAAGGAACATAAAACATACAACACTCATACAAGACAAAAAAGAAGAAGGGATAGGCTTACAAGACATTCACACAAAAATCAAAACGCTTAGAATAAAATTTGTAGGGAAAGTAGTAAGGTCTCCCAATAACTTCCCCTTAGTATTATATTATTTTGGACTTAGGCTAAACAAACTCCTCCCCATTCAAAACAACACACCCCATCATTTTGGTAACCATACACATCCATTCCACAGATCACTCACAAGACACCTACCCAGCAATGAAAACATAACACACACGACTCAAAAACAATATGCACTATACTCAGAGACAAGTTGAAATAAAACCTAGAAGTTAGAATAAAGTGGGTCAGGGAGTTAGGGATTAAACCAACCAACTGGACAGACACATTCACGCATTTACACAACAGATACATAACACCCAAAGCACGAGAAGTGGCCTACAGATTACTCTTCGGGATGACCCCAATAAAAGGTAGACTCTCAACTACAACAGGGTCCAAATATATGTGTGTAATTTGTTAAAAAGAAAACCAAAACCCAGAGAAACACTTATTTAGTGAATGTGAGCTAGTTGAGGCAGCAAAAAAAACTTTAGAAGATATTATTGACGCAAACAGTCAAACCTGTGCAAATGTAAATACTGCTATTTTCTTTAATAAAGTACCTAAAGCCATAAATAAAAAACTAACAGACATCAATGTAATTATTTTATCAGAATATAGAAATCTTATTTGGAATACCTACCTACAAATTGTCTACCATAACAAACCATATGGTATAGTATTATTAGATCACATTTTTAAGAAAATCTTATATCTTATCTTATATAATACAGACGTTACTTCAAGAAAGAAGATGATTACGTCCTATGAGTCATGCATTTAGTCATGCATATTAACCAATGACTTAAATTCTGCCAAGTCACTGGTTTTCCTGGCTAGTTCAGGCAACCCATTCCATGCTCTAATAGCACTAGGGAAGAAGGAGTATTTGTACAAATTTGTCCGAGCATAGAAAATTATTGAATGCAAAGTGAAACAATATAGCGCTAAATAAAAATACTAAGATTGTCAATTAACTTAAAGAAAAGGGAAATATATATATATATATTAGGGTGGCCCTTACTTACAGGCAAAAAATAAAATTAAAAAAAAATAAGCTCTGACCCTCTTATTATCTTACATATGGTACAAAAACATTACACATAAAATTTCAGAAAGAAATTCTAACAATTAGTGGTAGCTCAAGCGATCTAAAGTTTACCTCACTGTCCACGTTTCTAATACAGTCCATACAAAATGTTAGCAGATGCTTGAAATTAACAGATTTTTTTATTTCACTTCTAGTATGTAATACAAAGTAAATTGCAACGATAAAGTAGCTTACAATGTCAAGCGTCTATCACCAACTGTCACTGGTGATCCATTAATGAGCGTTTCAGTGCGTTGGGGTACCGCTTGCGATTGTCAGAGACCAGCTGCATTAGGAACTGTAGTTGTTCTTCATTCTTGGTGAGGCGTCCGGAAAACAGTTCCACTAGAGCGACTCCCCTTTCAGCATGATCATTAATGACTGTAAGATGGTGAACACGTTTGGCTGCAGCCTGGTAGTCTTCACTCTGAGCCCACTGTTCGGCGGGTAAATGAAGGAATCCCTGTGGAAGATCCAGCGTGATGAACAAAGATCTGGTATTTTTCGTCACAAAGTCAGCTGTTGACATACGTTCTAGGTCGGCAGAGGAAACTTGATGTAATTGTATGCGCTTAGGAGGATCAGCTGCTCCATCAACTTCATTCATTGCTTGAACCATTCTGTCTTTGATCTCGTTGCTGATTGCATTATCAAAGAATGCCAAGCCAACCAAGTTCTCTGATAGGTACCACAAGTGATCCATCATCTTGTGGGATGTTACCTTTGAAATAGCACTGTTTGTAGAACTGTACTTTAATAGGCATTTCAGAAGCTGAAGATCATTGTTTGCTGCAGCACTTGCAAGAGGAGCTGTATACCAAGCCTTGACATAGACTGTCGCAAAAAATATGCTCAGTTGACGCAGACCTGTCTCCTCACGTGTGGACAGTTGAAACTGTGAACGGAACAGCCACACCTTGAAGGTGTAGATAATTTTTGACATCCACCTGGCTTGATGCATAGCCCCAGGCGCTCTGAAGTGTATTCCACGTTGTGGAGTTATGCCAAGATAGATCAGCGTTACTTCTGCTAACTCGCGGTAATCATCACGAGGTTGGTTTTCAGCCACAGCAGACATGAGCATCGTTCCAAGAGCCTCCTTGATGCTAGCAATGACAAGGGCACTTTCCTGATCAGAAGATGAATCTTGAAATTGACTCTTATCGATGAACTGCCAGTGTGCTTTAAATCTCTTGAAGAGAAGAACTTCTGGTACTGATGAGGAACCCATAACTTGTGTGAATGCTGCACTGGCCACAAGTTCGAGCATATGATGACGGCAAGCAAGGTACAGAAGATCCCTACCAATCAGCTGTTGAAGCAAAACACAGGCTCCATTTTTTCGGCCAGTATTAGAGCTGGTGATGTCAAAGCACAATCCTTGGACATTACTGGTTATTCCCCACTCATTCAGTGCATCAAAGACTGCACGGGCTTGCGCAGACCCTGTTCCTGCAGGAATTTTTGGAACGGCCAATAACTGTACATCCCCATCGGTAGAAGACACCAGTATAGGCAAGCGGTCCACCATTTCCTGACCACTGAGATCAGGTAGAAGCTTGCCATCCCAGTGAACGACCAGTACACCACCAGGTTGAAAGCTTTGTTGAATCTTCTCTGCACATTCTGCTCGGCAGTGCTGTCTCTGGCGCTGAATACTACTCCTGTTGAGAGTCAGTGTACTAATGTCCTGCCCGAGTGATTTCGCTGTCTCACCAACAATCATTACAGCAGCCCGATCGGATACCTTGTTGCGATCTAGGAAGGCTGCCAGGTCGGTGTCATAATAGTTTGTCGACCACGTTTTGCTGCAGGTGGTAACTCGGAACTGGTAACACCACTGGCCAAATGATATGAAACATCTTTATCAGTGTCGTCATCACTACTGCTACTGCTGCTACAGTCAATACTAACTTGTTCCTGCAAACTGTCCTGTTCAGAAGCAGATTTATATCGACGTTCCTGCTCCTTAATTAACTTCTGATGCTGTTTTGTTTCTTTCTTCGCTAATACAGTATCCACTGATGACATGCCGCCTCTACGCCCCTTTACTCTCTGTGCAATTAGAAATTCTTTATCCTCATAAATTTTTATCATACTCATTGCCTCACCATGGGCTATATCAAACAGATCATCAAACAATTCTGTGAATTGCTCTTCATTCCTTTGCTGTGTATCTGTTCGTCTCGAGGCATTTTTCTTGAGAGATCGCCATTGATCAAACAATACTTCAATCTTCTTGATTGAATCCTGCTTATGACGAACCGGAATTCGTGCACGGTTCCAGAATTGTTCAATTTCATCAACAGTAAGCGTTGATGATTCGCGGACAGTCTTCTTCTGTTGTAGGTGCAGAAAGAGGAAGTGTCCAAGAGCCTGCCGGTTTGAGGGCAACTTCTGACCTCTGATTTCTTCTGTAAACTTCTCCAATAAGTACACAGGTTTTCTGCTTTTGGTGGTGGTACTTACAGAAGCCATAATAACACTAAAAAGATGAGTGTTCACTGAAGTGTTCACTGTTCAACTAATTAAACAAAAATGCTTTACATCACTGACAGTGTGAAAGAGACCACTTAACAATGACAGTCTGTCATGTAATCGCATGCTTGCTTAGGTAATACACAACACTGCAGGCTGACGCAATATTACATCAGACATATTAAATAGATGATGCAATGTTGCATCACCTAGAGTTGTTACTTAGATGATGCAATGTTGCATCACACATATTAATTACATGATGATGATGCAATATTGCTTCACATGTCATGCTGCTGAGTAATGAGTGCCTATTGTAAACTTCAATGTTATTGAGCTACCCCTAAATGATTAAATATCTGCGTAAAATTTTGCAAACAATGTTTTCTTATCATAAGGACACTTTCTGGAGGGTCAGAGGTTAGAAAATAAAAAGTTCAAAAATAAGGGCCACCCTAATATATATATATATATATATATATATATATATATATATATGAATATGTGTATGCGTGTGTATAGATATATATCCCAAATGATCCTTTTTATATATTTAAAGACCCTGTAACCATATAATTAAAAAAGCTAGTGCTCCAAATAATAAAAAAAACAGTGATCACCCCTTGAAATTGACAAGGGTTAAGACAATTCAAGACAGTACACAATCACGAAGGCTACGCCTTGACCTTGTGACTGTAAAGACTTAAACCAAAGTTTTGATCTACAAAGACGAACGAGTTAGGCAGGAGAAAACGAGAGATCTCATTCGATTAAAATAGAGAATCATATCGAAATGGAACATTAGGCCGGCAAGTCAAGGAACGGAAACACAATAAGGAACCAAGAGCGAACACTTGAAAACCCAGGAAAAGGGAAAGAAGAGTAACTCCAAGAAATCAAGAACAAGGGCAGACCTTTACGTTTTATGTAAACAATGTTTTTCTTCTGTTGTTCCTGTATTGAGAATCAGGCTTGACCACATGATATCTAAGCTAACAATTCTTTGCATAAATTTGTACTGTTTAACAATTATGTCCATAGTGACTTCTTTACGAATATTGCAAAAATACCACCACTATCCGTATTGTGCATACCTGTGCAGTCTACATACAAATATATTATTTCTTACTACCTTGCAGACGTTTACAGTCTATACATACATCATTCCTCTTCTGTTGTCCTAATATTGAGCATCAACATAACCTCATATCTCAACAAGCTTCTACATCAAATTGTTACTAAATTAGTTTTTTTTTTACATATGTCAAAGTTTTTACTATTGTTTAAAAACAAAAATTCTCCACCACCATTGTCAATATTGCGCATGCTTGTGCAGTTTAAAGAGAAATAATATATTAAAGAGGGGAAGGGGAAAAGTAAAAAAAAAAGGGGGGGGGGAAAGATGGAAAATATTCAGGAAAAAAAGTATATATATATAGATAGATACAGATAAAATAAATGTCAGTACGACTCTAATTGGCCCCTGTGACAAAAAAAAAAAAAAAGCCACAGAGAAATTGTCTCTGAACAGAAACTCCCTAGATACTGACTCTAGCAGACAGGATTTCCACCTTGATGATGAGGAAGTAGTTTTCCAAATCTCAAGGGAAAAAATCGAAGATTGTCATTAAAGGGAAACAACAAAAGAATCACTATAAATGTTTCAATGCCTATGTTTGCATAAGTGTGTACACACATAGATGTGTATGCACGTTTGATAGAGGTTAATATAAAGACCTGGGGTAATGTAGCAAAGCACGAGGGAAACAACCATAAGCAATGTAGACAAAGTGGAAAAAAATGTGACTACGATGTTTAAAATGTTTTTATATCATTTAAGTTTCTACTTTCACTCTTTGATTGTTTCTATTTAATTATCTATTGTTGACATTCTCACCACATATATTTTAAGAACCTTAAATTTTAAAAATATTCAGTATATACTATTGGAAAAAAATAACTCCATATACAAAGCAATTTAAAACGTTAAAATATTATGACAACCTAAACGTAACTATATGCATTGCTATGTTTTGCTAACATTGTACTTTAAAATATAACTACCTAATTAGTACGCTTACTAATAAAATATGCATCTCTGTGTTAAAAAAAAAAAGCCCAAAAAAGAGGCAATGTCCAAAAAGAGGCAAAGAAAAGAGGCAAAGACCCAAGGATTCCTAGGATGAAAACAGCTCGACAAATGAAGTCAAAAGCTAAAAAGCTGAGGTGTTCTAAGAAAAAAAGAGAGTTAGTTACTTTTTTAAAAATAATTTACGTATTTATTTTTGGTTTTCGTCGTCATGGGATACCCTGCACTCATTCTTCGTCTTCGAATTAAAGACATTGTCATTTTATCTAGAAAGCTAATAAAATGTTCACTATATCTTACCTACACTACTTGCATATGTCAAGACAGTGAAACACAATATTAACTTGAATAATAACCCCATCTACTGCACTCAGGTGAGGAACTTAATCCAAGTCCATTTTCAAATAAACTCCACAGCAGCACACATTAGGAAGGTCTACATCTCCGCGTTAATTGAATTCTATACATCAGAACTTTAAAAGAACACTGTACAACTTAAAACAGGTAGATCACAAAGTGTCACCCGAGCCTAAACGTAATGTAAGCCAAACATACCAAGGCCTACATGTGCAATGAAGATCTAGAGAAAATCACCAACTTTGACAAGGAAGTTAAAATGTAGAAATATAATAAAAAGGCTTAGGCCTGACCTATCTATGAACATATATATATATATATATATATATATATATATTGAAAATAAATATATAAAATAAAAGGAATATCGATTATACTATTTTGAATGACAATATAATTACTTTTAAGTAATTATTTTAAGTAGATCTTGTTATGGCCTTTGTAAGCCTCGAAGAGAATATAGATCATCTAAAAAAAAAATCTTTGGTCGGAGCGATGTCGGCCACACGACAAAATGAATCGCGCGTCTTAATGATTGCATTGGCGTCTTGGCCAATACAAGGAAAGATAAGCAGAGACGTCCACGCATAACTTGGCGACGCATTTTTATGGAGGACCTTAGAGCAGTGCTGCCCAACCTAATTTGTTCTGCGACCCATTTTAATTTCGAACACTAGTATCGCAGGCCAGATGATCGAAAAAATTTTTTTTTTAAATATATGAAATTGACCTGAAATTATTTTATTTGAAACGCGAGGATCTAGTATTTACATTAATTATTGGGATATTTGAAATTTTGTTTTACGCTTCAGAATATGGCGTAAATTCTGTTAATATTTTATTGTTTTTTTTTGTTTGTTTTTTTAAACAGCCAAACTTTCTTTACAAAACAAACATGTTATTATTTTCCACCTAAAAAGGAATAATTCATTCACTTTTCCTGATAGATTCTTTTTTCTGAGTCCTATTTCATAAACGCACAAATGTTAAAAGTCTCTTGGTAACAATTCATTAGAAAAAAAGTGGGGGAGCCCTAAAGGAGGTAAATATACATTTTACATTTTAGGGGAGGGGGGGAAGAGGTAACTTTCTATACTTTGTGCCAACATTTCGGCGGACCGGATGGAAGCACCTCGCGGGCCGGATCTTGACAAAGACTGCAGACAAAGACAGCAAACATTCTAAGAAGACAGCTTGCCTCCCAATACGTAATTTTTTTTAATTTTTTTTTTTGGAAACATACGACCTCGGCGAAGTAATACTAGTATTGAACACAAAGTGATTTATTGATTTTTCACTGTCAGCTAGGGGGGAGAAAGATGTATTGTATTTTATTAGAATACCTCAATTTAATTCGTACTGTCACGTACACAGTGTCTATATTTAGCTCGTCAGCAACCTCGGGTAATTTCTCACGTGGAGATATGTTAATTAGTGTAACTTGGGCTGCATTTATTGCTTGCAATGAGCTACGTGGGACACGTGACAGTGCTGGACCCGGGAAAAGTTCTGTTTTTTTTAGTCAGTCATTGTATGGAACTTGTAAGTGAAACATCTACTAAAGCTTTGTATTAGAACTCAATTATATTATTGTGTAGATCTATCATTTTATTCAAGTACGTTTAACCATTGTAATTATTTGTGAATAGCTTTTTCTAGTTCTAAATTAAAGTAATTGATTTAGACGAAGAGAAGTTTCTACATTAAATATATAGTAACATACTAAGATCGATTTAGCGATTGACAACTTCTAAATGATCAACTGGCAACATTTTGAATGATCGTATTATCAACTAGATCTAGCTACTTCTATACGATCATCTTATTAAAAGAAGATTTCAAGATCCTCGGCAATCACGATCATCGTTAGTGTGATATAGGTCAAGATAATCTTCAACGTGACATCTATCATTGCATCTTCATAGATCTTGACATCTGACATTCACATTAATTGATGATTGTGATACGTACCTTCCTGGAAAAACTTCTGTGTGGGCTGAAAAAATAAAACCTGGACTTGGATCTCGAAGACATCTCAAACGATAATCCTAGACTTTTGACAGTTGATTTATGTGGTCCGGAAAAGAATTACTAGCTCGTTGGCTCCAGTAGGAAAACTCTAGTTTTGGCCCTTGTAATTTTTCAGAGTATGAAAACAATAATTTAAATTTGGCTAGAGAACTAGAAAATATCTATCTTTTAAAGACTATACACGTGTTGGGGTATTTCCACATGTAGGTCTTATTCATTCAAGAGCTTTAATAAATTAATGTTCCGTAACATTCCTAGTGGTGTCCATTAAGTCTAGATCAAAAGGCATAGTTAATTATTCCAAACAACATGGTGGAGGGCGAAAGAAGGTCGAATATAAGAATTTCCTTTTTAAAAAAAAAAAATATGAAATTAATTTTCTATTAAGAGCACTATCAGGTTATATTAAGGATTTTTGTTTTAAAAAGATTTATTTTGACAATACCTCTATTCAAGTAATCATGGGCGTAGCTGGGGGGTTTTTTGGGATTTAAACCCCCCCCCCCGAAAGGAAATCCCCCTACCCCTGCGGGGGGGGGGGGGTATCGGCATTTAGTGACTGATTTTTTGCTTTCATTTTGTTTATTTTAGGTGAGATTTTAATACTAAACCATCACTTGTCCTAGTACAGCAAAGGAGGTTTTGAGTTACCCCCTACCAGGGGTTTTAGAGTTTAAAAACCCCTACCAGGGGGGTTCGAGTTTAACCCCCCCTACGTGGGGTTCGCGCAGTTAAATTCCCCTCTTCTATAACATAAAACAAAAACAAAATGCAAACGACAATCCCCCAAATTTCACGAGCACAGTTAAGGAAGATTTTGATTTTTAACCCCCCTCCAAAATTTACGATAAACCCCCTCTTCAATATAAAAAAAAAGAAAATTACTCACTCAAAATTCTATGAGCGTAGCCACAAGTGTTTTGAGTTAACCCCCACCCCCTCTTCAGTAGGGTTTGAAACTAAAAAATACCTCTTCAATACCTGGTATAAAAAAACGCAAATAATGCACTCAAAATGTTATGAGCGTAGCTAATTGGGTTTTGACTCAATTTTGAGTTTAAACCCCCCCCCCCCTCTTTTTCAGCGGGGTTTGATTGTAAAAAATACCTCTTTAATATTTAAAACAAAGCTAATTATGCACTAAACATGTTATGGGTGTATTCAAAGGGGTTTGGAATTTAAACTCCCCTCCAGTGGAGTTGAAGGTAAAAAATACCTCTCTTATATATAAAAAAAGAAAATTACACACTTAGAAACCTATGACCGTAGCCAAAGGGGTTTTGAGTTTAAACCCACTGCAAGCGGGGTTTGAAGCTAAATAAATACATTTTCAATGTAAGAAAAAAAGCAAATTACGCACTCAAAATGCAATGAGCCTTGCCAAAAGGAGTTTTGAGTTTAAACCCCCTACCCCTTCAGAGTGGTTTGATGCTAAAAATTACCTCTTCAATATAAAAAAAAGCAAATTACACACTAAAATTATTTGAGCGTAGACAAGACAATTGCGAGTTTTGAGTTTAAATCCCTCTCCTACAGTTTTGAGTTTAAAATCCCCCTACAGAGCGTGTTGAGGTGGAAAACCTCTATCTTCAATATTATTCTTAAGCAAACTACAGTTACTAAATTCTAATACCGTAGCTAAATGGGGTTTTGAATTAAAAAAAAAAAAACAACATAACTTCAGAGATCTTTTACCTTAAAACTTCCAACAGATGACTTTGACGATAAAACTTCACTTTTCGATATAAAATCTAAAGCAAACTACAGTCACTTATCCAAGAGCGTATTCAAGAGAGGTTACACATTTCTACCAGTGGCGGGGCTCAAATATTAAAGTGCAGTGAATAGTCATCTACCGAAATTGAAAAACACTAAATGTGGCTCAAGAAAGATGGCTAAGACAGATTTTAGGAGTCAGTTATAGAGATCGGGTGTACATCATGGAAATCCTATGCCGAACTGGGAGTCGACCCCTTAGTAAGATTGTGACAGAACGTCGCATGAGATTTGCGGGACATGTTCTCCGACAAAAGGAATTACGCATAAGAAGAGTTGCGATGACATCCTAGTACAACTTGGCGCCACACATTCATGGAGGTCCTCAGAGCAGGTGGGAAGAGGCTTCAGACATTACCAGTTACAGATTTTTGTGGAAACAGCTTGACGGCAAATGCGCCGAACGGCGCGGGAGGGTCTATGTGAGTAAGAATAGCACATTAGTTTTTTGAAATAAAACTTTTTAATAGCAGGAAAATGCACTGCAGATACCTCAGAATATACATTTTGTTGGCTTTCAATATCAGAAATAGTGCTTGGCGGCGTGGCTCCGCCCCGCGCTGGGAAGCTCCCAGCGCTCCCCCAGACCCCGTTGCTGGCAATGGCGGGGGGTCTACAATTTTTCCCCTAACTCCAGGCATAACCTATTCTAGGGCACAATAAGCGTCTTCCGAAAGAATGATGGGTCAAAATGTAATAGAGATTATTCACACACACACACACATACATACATACATATAAATATATTTTTTTCGTGGGGTGGGCGGGCGGGCAACCCCCCCCCCCCGAAAAAAAAAATGGCTTCGCCCATGCAAGTAAATCATTTGTGGAACCTGAGAAAAACGTGGGCGGGCTTGATTCTCAGAAACTAATAAATATTCAGAAAGATACAAAAAAAGCACTTTGCTCGTACCATATGCTAGGACAAATTTGTACAAGTGCTCCTTCTTCACTAGTGGTATTAGAGCATGGTATAGGTTGCCTGAGCCAGCCAGGAAAACTATTGACTTGGCAGAGTTTAAATTATTGTTTATATGCATTACTTGATGCATGACACGTAGGGCATAATCGTCTGTATTATATAAGAGAAGATAAACGTCTGTAACGAATTACTAACTCGTTGGCCTCACTGAGAAAAGTCTAGTTTGACCGTTAAAAAAGTTCAGATTATAAAAAGAAAATAATTTCAATTTGGCTAGAAATATATTATAATAACAGAATATTTTAATTATTTTTTTTAAAAGACTATACATTGTTTTTTTTTTTTTTTTTTGGCTACAGAACAAGAAATCTTTATCTTCATATTTATTTAATTATTGAATAAACGATTGTTCGGGAATATTTTGGGCACGTTCTTTAAGTCTAGATCTAAAGGGCTGTCATTAAAACAATTATAAAGTTTAGTAGTTTTATACACTTGCGTAACCAAAATCTGCGACAGCAGTGTAAATATTTGAGAGAGTAATGTGTTACATTCATGTAATGTTTTATGTCATGTTATGCACAAATGGTAAGACAAATTTCTATATGGATAATAAAGATTTTTAAAAATTATTATTATTGGGCTAGAGAACAATAATCACTCTAAAAGATGTACAAAGGAGACATTGTCTTTTTTTTTTTAAAGTTATTATTTTTAAATCTTTCTTGTTTGTTATATCATTTAAAGAAAAATATAAGTAATATAGCATACTGAAAAAATAATTCTTTATTTCTTTAAATATTTGATTGTACGTTTCTTGGTATTGAATGCCTGAGGTCAGTACCCACAACTGTTAATTTTTGCATTTTTGGGATGTCGTTCTGGATTATTCCCCTTGATATAATAGTGTATCTCATTTTGTTATCTTATACATTGCTATAATATTACAGACTTTAAAAAGAGGATAATTAAGTCCTACACAATAACTTAATTTCTGCTAAGTCCTGCTTTTTCTGGCTGATTCAGGCAACCCATTTCATTCTCTAATGGCACTAGGGAAATAGGAGAAGTTTATTTAGCCTTTTTGAGGCCCGAATTTTTCTTAATAAGCGGAGCATTCATGTAAATAGATTCGACAGAAGGCTGTGTACCGATGGGATGGAGTTCAACTCTTTTTGACAAACCCACGTTTGTAGGTGTCGCAACAGCTGGGGGGGGGGGGGGTAAAGTGCTAGGATTACCAAACGATATGTCTTGAGTTTGAATCCCATTCAAAATTTCTGGATTTTAAGGACATCTGAGTCACCCAACACTAATGGGTATGTGACATACGTAGGAAAAAAAAAGGAGGTTTCTCTTTGCCACATGGCATCCTTGTTATTTTTACGACTATTGTCATTTTTTTTTTCATTTAGCGTTTGGGGAGCTTTAAGATTCTATTCTGTTATCGACAGATTGTGTTATGTCCATTGTAATCTACTGCTATAACACTTATACTGAAATAAAGTTACTATTTGACAATTTCTTTTTTTTTTACATGTCTATCTCTTTCTCAAACATTATCTCTCTTTCTATCTTTCTCTTTCTCTCTCTCCAATTCGTAGAAAGCTTGGTTGAAAGGCTACCTATGAAGGGGGCTTGAGGTTCGATACCCGACTCGAGCACAGTTGTGTTTACTGAACGCCTAAAGGCAGCACGGAAAACCTTTTCCCAGATAAACACCCCTCCCCCTACTGGTCCACAAATGAGATTGGACCATAGATAAGATAAGGAAAGATAATTTTATTGATCCAATCAAATGGAAATTCAGTTTGACAACAATTGACA
>JAZGLO010002089.1:0-27781 GCA_036873155.1 Biomphalaria sudanica
ATTTCTTCCTGAGCTGAGACCCATGTACTTTCACTGTCCATAGCTTTCTTGGTCACTGTCTCTATTCATCTGTTGCGGTCTATGTCTTCCCAATGATCAGTATTGATGTTCACTGATTTGAGGTCACGTTTTATTACATCTATGTAACGGAGATGGGGGCGACCAGTTTTTCTTGTGCCAGTCGCGAGTTGACCATAGAGGATAACTTTCGGGATGCGCTTGTCCTCCATCCGGCGAACATGTCCAAGCCAGCGCAAACGGCGTTGTCTGAGGGCTGTATAGATACTGGAAATACCTGATCGCGCAAGGATCTCAGTATTGTGACCTCTTTAAACCCTAAAAAACAGTTGACATCATTACAAGAAACTGCTTTTGTTTGGCACTTGACTCTGATGAACGATAAAAAAAATAAATTATGTAATGAAGGAAAACGTCGAATGTGGTAGTATCTATATGTTTACTCCGCAAACAAAAGCCGACCTCTCTCTTAATCTGCCAAGAGTATACTATGTTTGATTTCACTATATACATCTCTATATATTGTTATAACCCTATTGGCAGCGCGAACTGTAGTTTCAGCTGACACACGTACATTTGAATAAACCTGCACATGTCAACGACTGTCGATAGACAAAGGACAGTACTGCTAGTACACGCAATTATGACCCGTGTTAGGGCCATGTGATCGAAAGCCTTCACGGACGAGAGACAGTGTGCGAGAAAGGACAGTTGAGTCCAGGACAGAAGGGCAGTAAGGACAGTGTGCTACAAAGTGAGTCCTTGAGAATGTAGCTGTACGAGTCTAGAAGTAGACAGAGAGAGACTTGTAGTGTTTATATAGGCAGTTCTATTGTGTTAAAGCATTGGACCTCATTCACCAATCGTAAACAAACAACATTTAGCCACGTGGTGCTTTATCTCTTCTATATAATTTACGATCTCATGTTTAATTCATGATGGTTGTCACGTGACAGATTTTTTCATTGTTTTATCAATAAGGACACGTGACTAAATGTTGTTTGTTTACGATTTGTGAATGAAATCCTTTGAATGTGGTGTAGCCAATAGTGTTGTATTGGCTGTTGATGTATTTGTCATTAAACGACCACATTGTTATTGGAAACTCTTGTTGTCAAGTTCTTGTGTTAGATGTGCTGTGTTGTGTTTAGCAGTGTTTACAGAAGGCCTGGTAGAGAAGAACGTAACACTATATATGTATATATATATATATATATATATATATATATATATATATAATATATATATATATATATATATATTATATATATATATATATATATATATATATATATATATATAAATTATTAATTTACCAATTTCATATCTATAACTTTTCATTTATTTTCATTTTTATTATGTGTATATTGTGATTATTTGTACTTTTGACTGCCTTTGTAGCATTTTTTTTCTTTGCGGCTAACAAATATAATTGTTTATTGTTACACTTCAAATCCTATTCTTGTTTTTCAGAATCACGTCAGTGTCTTTAAGCAAAACTTTTCATTTCTAATAAAACAAATCACTTTTCGAGCCAAATGTTTTAAATCTTGTCATAAAAGGCTAAAAATGTTTTAATTTTTTGAGATATTGTTTTTTTTTAGTAGATAAATTATCAATCATGCATTATATATTTTTAATATTTTGAATCCCTTAAAAATTAAAGTGACCGGCCTGGCGTTTTCCCTACCCCCTCTGCCGTTCTCTAGACTTCTCTAAAGTTATCTTAATCATTGTCAGGGCCGGTCCTACAGTTTGCGGGGCTCTATGCGGAACGGATAACGCGGTGTTTATTCTGGGTTGCGATAAGGATAATAAGTGAAAATTAAGATTTTGTGTTAGAATATAAATTCATCTTTGCATTTTATTCATTCTTTACTAAGACAAAATCACTGTCAAATTAGTTTACTATCTATCTCCAGTAGATAGTAGTTTTCCAACAAAAAGCCGATAAACATTCAGATTTGCCTTTTAGATTTACTATCGACTAGCAAAATATCGCTTTTTTTTTTTTTTTAAGAGGTGGAGATAGATTTAGATCTATATTTGTATGCCAGTGGCTATTAAAGTAAATTAAGTATTTGAGCTTCTTGTTTCGGTTCAAATTCACCTTATTGTTACATTTTCATTAAATGAAAGCTGACAATGCCGTTTTTTTTATATGGTTGTAGGATTGGTTTTCCATATTGAATGACACCCCTAAATTCCAATTTTTGTCTGCTTTTAAGAAGATTTGCATCAGTTTTCAGAAGATTTTAAAAATTTCAGGAGATGTTCATGATTTTTTTTATACATTTGACAATTTCGGGAGAATTCCAGAAACCCTTTAATAATAAATTTAAAAGGTTATTTTAATAATTTACACCTAGAATTCGCGCGGAGCCTATGATAGTGAGGGCTCAACTGCGGCCGCATGATCATTGTATCATATATAAATTTAGTTTTTGTCACCGCTGTATTTTTGACATCATAAATGTCACTATGGTTATGTTTAGACGCTGTGATATTATTGTTGGTTTATCTATGTAGGCGTGGTGGTGACATTGGGTTCATATTATCATTCACAGAATAAGGCAATGACACTTGATGTAGCAGACACAAATAAGTTTAATTTAAGTAATAACACCACATAGTGAATATGATACACATTTCAATTCCGGAATGATCAGTATTAATCCTCTATAGAAATATGGCGAATATAATGACAACTTAGTAACCAATCTATAACCAACTTCTTTAAACAACTAACTCAACTGACTATATTAAGTGACTCTATCAAGTGCTTGCTACCAACTCCCTATATTGACTGACTGCTTTTAGCCCTGGTTCACTTAAGGTCAAAAGTGTTCACCTTAGGGCAACATGAGTTGTGAATAACATTCACAATATAGAAATAACATTCACAATATTGAAATAGGGTTTCTACACTATGGCACCAACTTTGAGGTGGTGACAGTTTT
The DNA here is from genome assembly GCA_036873155.1 of Biomphalaria sudanica. Lineage (NCBI taxonomy): Eukaryota > Metazoa > Mollusca > Gastropoda > Planorbidae > Biomphalaria > Biomphalaria sudanica. The sequence goes on from JAZGLO010002089.1 coordinate 2,979, forward strand.
TAAATCTATAATATATTCGGAAACTACGGAAACTAAAACCCTACGGTTATATAACAAGGTCTTCGGGGCTTGAAAAGACGTTCCTTTAGGGAACAGTACCAGGAAAAATAAGAATAGGCAGACAGAGAAAGCGATAGGAAGACAACATAAAAGAATGGACGGGCCTTCAACTGAAAGAGGTGGTATCCAAGGCAAAAGACAGAGAAAAATGGAGAATGAAGGTTGACAAATCGTGTGTGGTGCCCCAAGAGTTTAACAGACACTTGACAAAGGGAAAGGTGAAGCCGAATATATTTTTAATTAAACTCCTTGTGATTACCATTTACCTACAGTTGTTGCTAATGATGCAGTTGTTGCAGTGTTCTCGCTTGTGGATTGGCAAAGTCCAGTAACTCGTTCACATGTTTGGCGAATACAAGAACTACTGCACTCATAACTACAGTTGTGTCCCCATTTCCCAGAAGCACATTCTGTAGAATGACACATGAATGGAATGATAGAACATAAAGAAGTATACGTTCCCAATTAATATATATAGTTGCTGTAAGCATTATATTTATTAATGTAAATGACGTAATATGCTGTTGTAATTATTTAATTATTATTAATATTTATTATATACATTATTTCATATATGGTTTAAGCTTTCTGACTATTTACTATTGTGTTACATCTATTATCCGATAATAAAAAAAAATGGCTATGGAACGGGAGCGCTGTGTACTGTAATCCATCATATGAAATCATTTAATTTAGACCTACCTACTGTGCATGCTGGTGGATTACTGTACCCACTGCAGCCTTTGTCACAAACACCAGTTACTTTGTCACATGAAGTGTTTTGGCAAGAACTGCTACAATTACTCTGACAGTTTATACCCCAAGTGTTTGGTAAACATGCTAAAACAGAACAATTTTTTTTTCATATTAATATTGAAAATTAAATCAAACAAAACAAGCAAATTATTTATAAATGACATCTTCCTAAAAAAGAAAATAACTTCTTTTTTCTCTTTATAAATAATGTATATTAGATTTTGAAAAATAATCCTCAACCCCAAACCCTCTAGAACACATCCTGGTGAAGCGAATGTTGAAATCTACTAGACTGTATAATATTGTAAAGATAGGCCTTTAGATCTAGACTGTGCAAAATATTCCAGAACATAAATGTATTAATTTGTTTTTATGAATAGAGCCTTCATTTTGGAAATGCAAAAAAACATATAGGCTGTTCAAGACAACACTTTTCTAATCTTTTAGCCAAATTTCAAGACATTTCTTCTTTGAAAAATTATAACGGTCAAACCAGAGTTTTCTCAATGATTCCAACAAGCTAATATTTATTTTCCCAGCAATAAATATGAACTGTGAAATTTCTATGAAAATCTTTTAAGCCTTTCTCGAAAACCGTGTCTACACTGCTAAAGGCTTTGTCCGGGTTTCACCAACTCGAAATTTGTGACTTGGTCAGAGATATTGTAATTAAGTCCCGACTGTTTTAAATTCATTCAATATGTTTGGGACAATTATACAATTTAATAAACCTGCACAGATAAAGATAACATAGTGAACATCAGTGATGACCATTCTATGGCCAATGAACCGTAGCTACGCGGGTCTTTTGAAACTCTTACCCACAGTGCATAAGAAGGCCGCTGAAGCTAAGTTCCAAAGGAAGTAACGCGCAGGAAAGAAATATTTAACCCATCTATACTATAAAGTAGAATGTGAGGTGTATGTATGTGACTTATAGACATCAAATGTTCCTTGGGCACTAACTTAGACCGTAGTGTATGTATTGTAGCCCTAAAACAAACTTAAGACCCTCAAAAAAAATAAAGTTGTCCGACTCTATTAAAGCTATAGTATTTATGGATCTAGGCCATGGTTAACAATGTTGACATGAGAAAAGATCGAAAGGATTTAGACCTAGATCTAATTTTAAGAAATACACTTTGCGCAGATAGTTTTTTACTTTGACACATGAAAATACAAAAGAAGATCCATTGATTTCATTATATAATAAAATTAACCTTCAATTTTGTGTTTCAAAAGCATTTTTTACATTAATTAGTTCCTTATATATGTAACTACAGATTTCCTGACGAACATTCTTTCATTAGACAATACTTAATGAATCGCGTACTAAAAATTAATTCGTCTAATTGTTTAATTTATAATCCCATCCCTAGATCTAAAACTCTAATTCAACTCTAAGATGATAAAACTTCTCTTCGCACAGATAGTTTTATACTTTAACACATGAACATACTAATTATAGTCCATTCATTTCATATTTTGATCAAATAAACATTCAAATTTTATTAATTCTAAGAGACTACATTCGTTTACGAAAGCTGCGAAGCCGAGTTAAGATAGGCCTAGATCTATATTCATTCATGAATCGCGTACTACAAATTATTTCATTTAATTGTTTACTTTTTAATCCCATTCATTTAACAAATCTATCGCTCTTTTCGTTTTTAATAGATATGTATGTATCGACCTCGGGTAAACCCATTTTCGCAAAACTTATTTTATTTTCGTAGCGAAAGAGAAATAACGTAAAAGAATCATTAGCTAAGTTTAACATACATCTAAATCCAATCCACTAGATTAGTAAACACAAACTTAGACCCGCAGGCCGCGGGTATTGCCAGGCTAGTAGACTTATATATTATATCTTGACTGGAAACCGGAAATAAATTCTTATCCGCGATTGATCGATTCACAGACCTATATATATATATAGATATTTATGTACGTAAACTCTTTTTTCACTCTCTAAGGAAAGTCGCCCCAATCAATCTTTTCTGTCTTAAAAAAGTAATGATCTTTAGTTTTCAAAGTTTAGAAATAATGCAAAATCATTTCTCGGATATTCACGCAAATATATGAAACAAAGCCATTTCCTGTTTGTTTCCACTGAGATAATGTTTCAAAAATCCTAGATGGAAATAATTCATGTTGATTTAAATCATCTTATGTACATTTAAATAGATTGATTACCTAGATCTTTCTAGATTATGTATCTAAAAATAGCAAAATAATAATTATGAGACAAAAGTACTTTTCTTTTTGATGTTCAATTACTATATGTAGATCTAAAAATTAAATTATATGTTACATAGGTTAAGGTTGAAAAAAATACTCTACTTCATTTAACTACTTTACAAAACAACACCTTGATCCAACTTTAAAAAAAAAATTTTCACGACATTTTTGTAGTGTTAAAAAATCTCCATGTCTAGACTAGAGTAGTATATATAAGTCTATGATTTAACCCTTAAGTTACCAATTCCAAAATAAGTTTTTTACCCTTAATTAAAATATTACTACATCGCATTTTGATATTTTCACTTTAAAAAAGATGAAATGTTTGTGTGTTTTAGTTACCCACCTGTGGTACAACGAGGCGGATCTACATAGCCCAGACATTTAAAGCATTTTCCTGACTCTTGCTGGCAAAAATCTCTACATTCTGTGGGACAAGGGCTTGTACATCCAAGCCCCCATGTTCCTGGTTCACAATCTGAGTAAGAAAAGACACACTTATGGCTGCATTGATAAAGTTATATATGTATGTAAAACTTGGGTTTCACGATTCAGGCACAGTTAGTATATGTCGCTTCCTTATGTTGATCGTATATGTCATCAAAACAAGGTCAAAGTATTGGTGCACATAAATTTTCTTGGTCTGGGAGACAAGCACCACCTTCAACAATATTCGAACCCTGTCCGCAGGTTTGAAAGTCAGAGGCCCAACCACTCAGCCATATAAAAACTTGTAGTTCAGGACATATTGTGTTTTAATCGAAAGTTAAAGTAAAAAGTTTTCAAAATTTTTTAAGTGAAACGAAATTACCTCCAAACAAAAAGACTTCACATAAGGTTACCATTGGTGGTATAGTATTCACTTCAATTTTTGTGGCTATTATTCGTATCGTCTTGACAGGTTCCTGCTGCATGGTGTTCAACTCATAGACAAGTGAAGCGTTGACTGGACCCATGTATGACCATACTGTGTGGTTGTTAATGTCCAGTGTTTCAAGGATAAAATTAGACAGTCTGTAACTGCAGCAGTCAGCTTAAACAAGAAGGAACATACATGTACTTTGTCATGCATTACTTTATATATTCTGCGGATTTGTAAATACACAAACGGACCCAACTTATATAAATATATATAAGGTGGATAAATGGTGAATAGATTAATGAATAATTCGGAATATAGAGCGCTAGATAGCTAAAGAGCCATATAACTAGATCTATATAACAGAACATGGTTATTTAAAAGGTAGTCCTGCCAGCGAATATCTCCTTTCTGGATCTTATGGAGCATATGTTAACAAAAAGTTGTTACTGAGAAGAGGGGCAGGGGAGAAGAACAAATGTTTGTAACAATATTTACAATTGTAACAATAACCAAATAACCAAGAATTAACGTTAGACTGAAGATTTTATAGTTAAGATAGCAAAAAGAATATAAAAAAAATACTTTAAAAAAAAGGAAAAAGCTTATACGAAATGTATATGGGTCAGTTAGTTTGGATCAGTCATGAAATTAAATTTGTAATACATCTTGACCAACAACAATAAAGAAGTTGCGATTAGAGATTTTTGTTTACCAATTGTATTTGTTTAGAGCTATTTCATGCGTTTAGCTTTCTCAATAATACGCTATGATCCTAAAACTTATCTATACCAGTTGGTAAAATGGGAGGGGGGGGGGCGTAGAAAGACAGGGATATCTGGGTTAAATTGAACATAATACATTTTTAAAAGCATTTATTTAAAAAAAGATGGGGAAACACCTCAATTTAAACTCAAGGCTCATACCTTCTCAAGCCGACATGCTAGTGTGATGAATATGAAAATAGAAGAGTGTATAAAATCGTTTGTTTCAGGCCTACCATTTTATAATGACGACCACTAAAGGGGACTAATTCAGTTTATACCTCAACTTAGTCAAGTAAAATGTTTTTCCCTTGTTTGAAATACCAAACAAATTAATTAATTACCGAATTTCAGCTTAAGAGAAATAATGTGTGCAAACATTTTACAGGGTGAGTTGATATACGCTCTGTAAAAACAGGAAAGCATTAAGCTTATACCTCTGTTGTATATCTTTATCCTGTTAATCACTCGTGGAGTGTCCAGTGTCAGTGTCCAGCTAACATGAGGCACACTTTCTTGTAAGATGTCCGTTGTGTGAGAGCAGGTGTTGTTGCGAAAATAAGGATTAGCGTCGCCATCCACAGCCAAGGAGGCCGAATAAGAAATATTGGCAATCGAAAATGTCCCTGTCTGGTGGGCTGTTTGCTTCAAAGCAACATTGCGGCCTGAAATAAACAAGTAAAAAAAAATCTTATTTTCTACAGTACCTCTTTTTAAGTCAAAACTTCATGGAAACTGGGACCAACCAGGACCCAGATAGAAACAAGTCTTAAAGGCGGAGTTCTTACCTTTTAAATAAGCTTCATTAAATAAAAGATTTTGTTTGTATTTTACTTCTTTAAAGGGAAACTCCGATGGTTTTTCAAATTTAAGTTATTGACATATTTAAATTCTGCGTGAAAACGTTGCAATAGTAAACATTTTACCATTTTGTATTTAAATGCTTAGAAACATTTATATTTAATAAGTTAGTAAATTCTTGACATCTCAAAAAAAAAAAAACGGGATTCTTCGAGATTTTGTTTTAAGCTAGTTCATACGTCACCCTCAACAATACTGAAAGAGAAACTACATTTAACCAATCGTATTGCTTCATTCTTACAGTAGCTGTTAGGCTTATTAACGGCCTAGTCCAGATGTATAATACAGTTATATATATATATATATATATATATATATATATATATATATATATATATATATATATATATATATATATATATATATATATATATATATATATATATATATATATATATATATATATATATACTTGTATAAATAGATCTAAAAGCATTGTATAACAAACTCGAGAAAAAAAGTAACATTTTCATCTAAGCCTTTCCCTGTCCCAAGAAGTAAATAGATCGTGTGTCTGACTGATTCGAACAAGCTGGTCAGTGTAAGGATAGTCGAGACTAAATGTAGTCGGTCATGACATGACAACCAAGCGATAGTGTTTGTTGTGTGTTGAGTGGTCAGGCGAGACAATAGTCAAGCATGTAAATCTACTTTTAATACCAATTTTTTTTCTTTGCATACAAGATCCTAGATCTAACTGCATAGACGAGAATGTAAACTCTGCTGTATGGTCTCCCGTTATACACAAGTCAATAGATTAAATTAAACGTAGTTGTGACGTCACATAGAAACCCGGTGAAAGTCTGACTGTTTTGGATGCGCAGGAAAATTACGTTGGAAAAACATCAATTACTAAGTTATTGTTGCAAATTAAAAAAGAATCATATATTCATTATCTGTAAATCAAAACATATATTCTATCAAAATTTGTCAAAACCATCGGAGTTTCCCTTTAAAAATATAACGGTGAAACCTGAGTTTTGGCTGTGTGGCTATTAACTAGTTTTTATTTCCAAAAGATGTACACAAATTGTCAAATTTCTAGGAAAATCGTTGGAGCCGTTTTCGAGATCCGTTTCCAGGTTCTAGGTTCCAAAAACCCAAACTAATTATAGTACTTTTAAAAATAAAATGAATAACTTGTGTAGATTCCCTTTCGTTGTAATTATTCGACAGTATATGGGAAAGTAAGATATAAAACGTTTAATATAATAATTTGTTTTATGGTTACGACTTAGCGGTCGCAGTGGGCCCCGCGCTTTCATAGGCCCTGCGCTAATTCAAGGTGTAATTATTAAATTGCAAAAAAAAAATACGAAAAACTCATGGAAATCTCCTGAATTATTAAAAAATCTCCTGAAAAATAGACAAAATTGTCATTTGTGGGTGTCATTCATAGCGGAAAACGCCAATCCTACGCGCGATAAAAGAAAAAAACAATATTGTCAGCTTTCATGTAATAAAATGTAATAATCGGGCAAATTTTACCTAAATCGGAAGTTCCAATACTTTATTTTCTGTTATAGTCACTGGCATTTAAATATGTCATTGGTTACAAGGTTCGTAAAGTACAGATCGCAATTTTTAACTTAGTAAAGAATGAATAAAATTCAAAGTCGAATTTTTTCTTATAGAAAATCTTAATTTTCGCTTATTATCCTTATTCCCACACAAACTAGGCGCCGCGCAATCAGTTTCGCATAGGGCCCCGCAATCACTAGGACCGGCCCTTCATTAAAGTAAACTGGACAGTTTTAACTTTCTCCACCACAAAAGAGCAATCCACATCTTCCAACTAAAAACATGACACACACCTCTTTTGAATTACTATCTGAACAAAATAAATTCCACACCACTCCCCAAACTCTTATAAAACCGTAAACCATATCCTCTTTGAATGCCCCTCCCTAATCCACCTTAGGCAGACCCTACTTCCACTACAGCCCAAGATAACCAACAGCCTGTACGGCAGTGTTGAAGAACTGAAGAAAACAGCACACTATTTTTCCTTGGCACAGTTGCAAAAGAGCTGACAGCTCAGCAGCAATAAAGCTGACTAGAAGAAGCAGAAAACGTAGTCTATTTAATATAAGGCTTACTAAAGACTAACAAGTACAATTTTTCAATACATGCGCGCTATTCAATTTAAAATGTACATTATATAATGAACCGCGGCCCGCGGGTCTCAATATGTGTGTCACTGATATAGTACATTAGAATAGTTTGAGGGAAGCGTGATCAAGAGGCTAAGTATACTTGAATTTGGCTTGGCTTAGCTACCTATGAAGGGAGCTCGAGGCTCGACACCCGACGAGTTGAGCTGTGTTTACTGAGCACCTAAAGGCAGCACGGAAACAAATGTGAATATAAGTAAAGCGAATGCGTGAATGTAAAAATTGTATGAATAGTGCTATAAAAATAGCTAATCGACCTAATTCCATTTTTGTTACAAAAAGATTGGCTTGTATATATATATTGAGATCTAAATCTAGAGTCTAATATTGCTTTTGACCTAGATTTAACTTAGATTCATTTGTTTAAATTAAGTAAATAATCTACTTTCACTAAACATTCTTGATCTATCATCTTAAGATTGAATGTCAGTATATTTAGATCTAAAAACGCGTGAAAGTAATTTTTTATCTAACATTGTTAGTTTAATTTTATGTAGCTCTAGATTTAGAAACTAAACAATCTGAATGCCACAGTAGTCTAGTCAATAAATAAAAACTTTGAGACTACTGTAGTAAAAGACTATTAACACTGTGATGTGAGCTTGTGTCGACCTAGGTGTAATGTGTTGACCTAGATACATTAGCCGTGTTTCATTCATCATTTCGTAGCTAAGTTGCTAAGTAGTCTAAATGCGCATAAGTAAATCTTAAAGAAAAACATAAATTGAAAATAAAGACTTAAAGTTAAACCGAATCGGTTACTGAAGGCTTAAATGCTTTAAAAAACTCATTGAAAATAAATTGTTTTATGTAAGTAGTTTATTACTTTTAATAATATGCCTTTACAATGCGCGATATTATGACCTCTGACTTTCATTTCATTTGTATCACTACGCGATATAATGGTGCCGCAAGTTACGGAAAAGTATGTCAAGACGTTTAAATATATTTACATTTAGAGCGAATGATTTTATGTGAAAAATGTTTTGTAAACTTAAATTTGAATGTTAATGTGCATCAAATAATGAAATGAAAAGACACGTATTTGTATGTTCATGTGTAAAATAACAAAATAATGTTTTCTTGAATAAGAGCTAATTTAGGTCTAGAGATTTTCATCTCTGCTGCGCATGCGTGACCTCTCCGTCTTGTCTCATCATTTAGACACAGCATGTAAACATGGCCTAGATTAATAAGATACAATACTTTTATAGAGTCGGGCAACTTTTTTTTTTTTTTTGAGGGTCTTAAGTTTGTTTTAGTGCTACAATACATACACAACGATCTAAGTTACATTTTAAGGAACATTTCTTCATAGTTTTATCAAGATTGGTGGAACGGTTTTGATTTTTATGCGGGGAAATACATACATACATACATACATACGCCTTACTTTCTGCTTTATATATTAGATTATATTCATATAAGATACAAAAAAGATTCTAAAAACAAATACCTCCACTAATATATAGGGAACACACTGAGTATAAACTAGATCCAGTGATGATCAGTCTAGTAACTGTATCATTAATGTCACATCTGTAGTCTACTGTAGTTGTATCGACAATAGCTAGCAGTTGATTTATACAGTTATATGATTTGTTTCCGTTTGTTGTAAATAGAAATTCAAATTGGCCAATAGCCGCTGAAATATAATAAAATCAGAAGTCAAATACATGGATTAGATTTATTTTAAAAACTTAAGTGTAGATTTAATATTGGGTTGAATCTTTTAGAGTGGAATAAATAAATATGCAATGACCTATATCAATTTTGTTTATGAGTGATTGTTCTTTTCTTTTTATTATGGCCAATGTGAAGAAAGGGCAAAGTCGAGGTATAAAGAAGTTAACATGTAAATATGGGAATCAGTGGCGTAGCTAGGGTGGGGGAGGAGGGGAGAGAACTATAAAATCTCTCCGGGCCCCCACTTAAGAAAGGCCCAAAATGAGTGTTTTTTTTTGACATAAAAAATTAAATATTACGCAAAATGTATGGGCCCCACACGGGCTTGAAAATTCCTAGCTATGCCCCTGATGAGAAGATTCAACATTTTGAGAAGGGCAAAGTTGGCATGTCAAGAGTGCAAAGTTGACATGTCAAGAAGGGCAATGTCGACAAGTCAAGAATGCAAAGTTGACAAGGTCCGAGGTGGAAATATTGTTATGGCACGATTATGAATTAATTATTTGTTTCGGAAATAGGGGGACATTTTGACTTAGTGACAATCACGTGACTAGTAAAAACAAGACTCGGTTTTAGGCAGAGCAAAGCATCAGTCGATGTAAACAGACTACTTCCTGGACGCCTTAGAGATAGGAAGCTTTGTTATGAACGTAGAGAGTTAGCTGACATTCGATTGTTCCCTTCATTGCTCATAAACTTCTTGTTCAGTATCAGCGTCGACTAACTTGTATTGATTGTTCGGCCTTTCGCCGGTGTTGTTGGTATTCTTTGAGTGTCACCTCCGTTTGATCTCTCTGCAATAGATACCGCGGACGTGCCTAACCATATGTTTAAATAAAGGAAAATCTTTGGCTTCTAGATATTAATATATCTTTTTTTTACATTAGGCCAATTTCTCACAAGTTTTTTTAAACGGTATAATGCGAAAAAGAAAGGAAAATATAACAAAGCTAGTTCTGGATTGGAACTGACAAGGGAAGAGAAAGGATGGGAAACCAAAGCGAGAATGGATTTTGTTGAATCTAGAAGCATAGATAACAAAATGTCAATAAACCCAAATTGAGGGAATTGCCCTGAGGAGGGCTACTCTTCCGCTCCTGGGCTCCTTTGAAGATCAGAACGATTAAGTTTAGAAAGTCAAGTTCCATCATCATTTGCATATTTACGTTGGTTTAGCGGTAAAGCGCTTGGCTTCCGACCCGGGGATTCTGGGTTCGAATCCTGGTATATACTGGGATTTAATTTCAGAATATTTAGGCTCCTCCGAGTCCACCCAGCTTTAATAGGTAAAAAAAAAATAGTTGGGGAAAAGTAAAGGTGGTTGGTCGTTGTGCTGGCCACATGACACCCTTGTTAACCGTAGGCCACAGAAACAGATGACCTTTACACCATCTGCCATATACACCACAAGGTCTGAAAGGGGAACTTCATTTATGAAAGCATCTTGTCTGATTTCGTTTTATTTTTTCTACCTAAAGCATATTTTATGTGAAAGAATACAACAAATGTTAATGTGATAAATCAATTATAAACTAATATGAATTATAAAAGCATGATAATATAAAATAAACAAAACTCCAGTACTTGAATTCTTTGCTTGTAGTCTTAACCACGTGAAAGGATAAGGTTTATCCCACTGCACTGTAATAGAGTTCAGACCCGGATCTTTGTTGCATGTCGTCACGTCTTGATCAGTCAACCATGAAGTAGAACTAGACACAGCAGAGGTTGAGATTAGCGCGCCATCAATAGTCGTCAAGTCCTCTGAAAAACAAAACATAATATCAAAATAAATGTTAAGAGTGTAAACTAATTTTAAAACGAGAAAAAACAATCAAATTTGTATTCAAAGATTTGTGTAAGAGTTCCGCACAAATCACTACGGAATGAATGAGTTTCCCTCAAGTAGAGAAGCTTTCGTTTAATTAATAAGTTAAACATTAATTATATAAAAGTTCCCCTTTCAGAGTTTTCTGATTTATAAGGCAGATGATGTAAATGTCATCTGTTTGGCAAATCCATAAATAATGTTTGGAGGAGCGGTGGCTGAGCGCTAAAGCGCATGAATTCCGAATCGGAGGGTACCGGGTTCGAATCCTGGTGAAGACTGGGATTTTTAATTTCAGGATCTTTAATCGCATCTGAGTCCACCCAGCTCTAATGGTTACCTGATATTAGTTAGGTAAAGGTGAATTAAGTTGGTTGAAGTACTGGCCACATGACACCCTCGTTAACCGTGTTCTACAGAAACAGATGACCTTTACATCCTCTGTCCTATAGATCACAAGGTCTGAAAGAAGAATTTCGCTACACCATTTCCGAAAAAAAAATCCAGCATAGTCCCGAAAATACACCGAAAATAGAAAATAAATATTTTACTTTTATTTTTTCTTAACACTGAAGAGCAAGTCCATGAAATAAAAAAAAAAACGAGAACCATCATTATAGTAGGCCTCAACAAAGGTCTCTTATGTGGCAATGAGCTATTGGTCTCCTCGGTTCACAGGTTGTGACGTTGCAGGTCAGTGTTGAGGCCTTCTGTAACGATTGGTCGCGGATAAACAAGCCCCGAAGTAATGAGGAAGTATTGTATTGTTATGAATCTTATCATCTTATCATCTTATCATCTTATCATCTTATCATCTTATCACTTTATCGTCTTATCATCTTATCATCTTATCGTCTCATCATCTTATCTAATGCAGACATTACTTAAAAAACGAAGATGATTACGTCCGAGACGTCATGCATCTAGTCATGCATGTTAACCAATGACCTAAATTCTGCCAAGTCACTGGCTTACCTGGCTGACTCAGGCAACCGTTCCATGCTCTAATAGCACTAAGGAAGAAGGAGCTTTTGTACGCATTTGTCCTAGAATATGGAATAATGAATGTGCCTTTAAGTTGTTGGCTGTTACTGTCGATATTAGTATGTTTAAAAACTAATATCTTATCCACACAAAAAAACAACAACAGATTAAACATAAAATAGACTGTTTAAACAAAAAGAAACCATTTATTCTAAAAGTAAGTCACAGTCCAATTTCCCCAAAATTAAAAAAAACAAAACATTTTGTCTAAAGCAATGCTGAAGTGGGTCTCTACAGTAATTCTATAATTAAACTGTTTTCGTTCAAATGTTTTATAATAAAACGCTACAACACTAAAGTAAATCCCTGATAAGTCCCAGCTTCCAAGCGCCAAACTATAATTTATTATATATATATATGATATTATATATATATATATGATGATTGATAAATAAAAAAATTGGAGATATTATCCAACTTAATAGGACTTGTTACCATTTAATATCATGCAGTAGTATACACACTGAGAACGTATTTTAAAAAATATATATATATTAGTATTTCCTACCGTATTGACACCCTTGGCCAAACCAGCCAGCGTTACATTTTGTTGGGCACTGACCATAACTATCACAAAGGGCATCGCTTTCACAGTGACACATGTACTGGCACTTGGAACCAAACCAGCCGACAGGACATTGAGCCACTAGAAAGTACGAGTAGAATAAAAAATTAATCTTTTATAAAGCTTTTCTTATCTCATATAATACAGACGTGACTTCAGAAAAGAAGATGATTACGTCCTACAAGCTTAAGTCAATTCACTCCCATCTGTCTGTTTGCAGAGGCGTAGCTAGGATAGGGGATGAAGGGGAATAATTGAATTTTTTTTTTTACATTGAATATTAAATATTACGTGAAATGTAGGGGCTCCCAAAGAGGTCAACCCCCCTCCCCCCCACCCACCACCGGGCCTTCAAATGATGGCAAATTTCTAACTACGCCACTGTCTGTTTGGTACACATTTGTACATGTTGTTTCTCCCACTATCCCATTCTTGGGTCAAATGAAACTTTGGATAATTATCCACTGCCTTTAACAAAATATGAAACAATAAAACATGAACAAATTAAATAAATAGTTAATGGTAATGAATTAATTTATTTCATAAAGGGAAATAATTCTGTCATAATTGAAATATATGACTTTGAATTTTCCGTTCTTTTCATACTATAATTTTTTTTCTAAAGTATTTGTTTTTAACCAAAAATCCTCGAAGCTAGATTCAAACAGGGAGAAGCAAAGGAAAGACTAAATAATAATAATTAGGCAATTTCACTATAGTTCATAAAGATATGCGGGCTTAAGTTGACCAAAAAAAAAACAAGATCTTACTTTTTTTAAATTCACAATATAAAGACAATGTAGGTGATGCGGTAAACTGCCAAAGCTATATAATATAGAAGAAGAATGAAGAACAAACAGATACAGACGCACAAAACATACTTCTAAAACACTGTAAAAACATTACCTCCATCAGAAAGACAAATAGACCATTTACATTAGAGGTGCTGAGGGCTGCTTTAGACACAATACAAAATAACAAATCCCCTGGCCCAGACGGTTAGACATGAATTCTATAAAAACGTTTTCTCACAAATAGGACCCCTACTACTAAGACTATACAATGATATTTTAGAAACAGGACAGACGCCAACAGACTTTAATCTTACATACATCACACTATTACCAAAAAAAAAAAAAAACTGAAAACAACACACCTAGTGACTTTAGACCCATTTCCCTTTTAAATGCTAACTACAAACTGCTGACCAAAATGATTTTTTTAAGACTTAGGCCCCATTTACCATACCTACTAGGACAAGACCAGTACCGTAGCAACCCGGAAAAATATATAGACGAACTGAACCACTTTTTATGAGACATCAAATATTACTGTAAAGACAAAGACTTGAAAGCAGCCCTCATTTCCATTGATCAAGAAAAAGCTTCCGACAGAATTGACTATAACTACTTTTTCAAAATACTAGACAAGACTTTGATAACATACATAAAGCTAGTCTACACCGATGCCACAAGTCAACTTATAATAAATCAAACACTAAGCAACAAGATTTCTATTAGAAGATCTGTTAGGCAAGGTTGTCCCCTATACTCCCTTTTTATACACCCTTTGCCTAGAACCCCTGTTAGAGAATATTAGGTTACACAAAGAAATTTTAGGAATGAAAATCCCCCGGTCCAACCCCCGTAGTCAAAATTAAAGCTTATGCTTACGATACCACACTTTTCCCCACCTCAGAAAAAGACATAGCTAAAATTATAGAGAAATTTACATTATTTGGGAGGGCGAGCGGGTCCAAAATAAACATTAATAAATCCTCAATTATGGGACTCGGTAGGTGGGAAATCCCCCCAACATTCCCTTTAACCTTAAACTACAGAAAGAAATAAAAGTATGTGGCATCGTGTGGACTAGCAACCCAGCACACTATTGCCATGAACAGTGGGCGGAGATTCTGGCCCACACAAAGAACGTGATTAGAATGTTTCAGTACATGGCGACAACCATATTTGGGAGAGCTATATTAATAAACAACTTGGTCATCCCGAAGATAATCTACTTAGCAAATATAGTAGAAGCTCCTCCTAATTTCATAAATAACATCAATACCACTATCAGAAATTTTATTTTCAAAAACACAATAAGGAACATAAAACATACAACACTCATACAAGACAAATAAGAAGGAGGGATAGGTTTACAAGACATTCACACAAAAATCAAAACACTTAGAATAAAATTTGTAGGGAAAGTAGTAAGGTCTCCCAATAACTTCCCCTTAGTAGTATATTATTTTGGACGTAGACTAAACAAACTCCTCCCCATTCAAAACAACACGCCCCATCATTTTGGTAACCATACACATCCATTCCACAGATCACTCACAAGACACCTACCCAGCAATGAAAACATAACACACCACGACTCAAAAACAATATACACTATACTCAGAGACAATTTGAAAGAAAACCTAGAAGTTATAATAAAGTGGGTCAGGGAGTTAGGGGTTAAACCAACCAACTGGACAGACACATTCACGCATTTAAACAACAAATACATAACACCCAAAGCACGAGAAGTGGCCTACAGATTACTCTTCGGGATGACCCCAATAAAAGGAAAACTCTCAACTACAACAGAGTCCAAATATACCTGTGTAATTTGTAAAAAAGAAAACCAAAACCCAGTACCTAAAGCCATGAATAAAAAACTAAGAGACATCAATGTAATTATATTATCAGAATATAGAAGCCTTATTTGGAATACCTTCCTACAAATTGTCTACCATAACAAACTATATGGTATAGTATTATTTGAGCACATTTTAAAGAAAATTATTGAATGCAAAGTGAAACAATATAGCGCTAAATAAAAATACCAAGATTGTCCATATATATCCCGAATGATCCTTTTTATATATTTAAAGACCCTGTAACCATATAATTAAAAAGCTAGTACTCCAAATAATAAATAAAAACAGTGATCGCCTCTTGAAATTGACAAGGGTTAAGACAATTCAAGACAGTACACAATCACGAAGGCCACGCCTTGACCCTGTGACTGTAAAGACTTAAACCAAAGTTTTGATCGACAAAGACGAGCGAGTTAGGCAGGAGAAAACGAGAGATCTCATTCGATTAAAATAGAGAATCATATCGAAATGGAACATTAGGCCGGCAAGTCAAGGAACGGAACCACAATAAGGAACCAAGAGCGAACACGTGAAAACCCAGGAAAAGGGAAAGAAGAGTAACTCCAAGAAATTAAGAACAAGGGCAGACCTTGACGTTTTATGTAAACACTGTTTTTCTTCTGTTGTTCCTGTATTGAGAATCAGGCATGACCACATGATATCTAAGCAAACAATTCTTCGCATAAATTTGTACTGTTTAACAATTATGTCCATAGTGACTTCTTTACGAATATTGCAAAAATACCACCACTATCCGTATTGTGCATACCTGTGCAGTCTACATACAAATATATTATTTCTTACTACCTTGCAGACGTTTAAAGTCTATACAGCTGCTGTTGACCTTCTGTTGTTCTAATATTGAGCATCAACACAACCTCATATCTCAACAAGCTTCTACATCAAATTGTTACTAAATTAGTTTTTTTTTACATATGTCAAAAATTTTACTATTGTTTAAAAACAAAAATTCTCCACCACCATTGTCAATATTGCGCATGCTTGTGCAGTCTACAGAGAAATAATATATTACAAAGGGGAAGAGGAAAAAATAAAAAAAGGGGGGGGGGGAAAGGGGGAAAATATTCAAGAAAAAAAAAGTATATATATACATATATATATATAGATAGATAGATAGATACATATAAAATAACCTTCAGTACGACTCTAATTGGCCCCTGTGACAAAAAAAAAAAAAAAAAAAGTCACAGAGAAATTGTCTCTGAACAGAAACTCCCGACATACTGACTCTAGCAGACAAGATTTCCACCTTGATGATGAGGAAGTAGTTTTCCAGGTCTCAAGGGAGGGAATCAAAAATTGTCATATGAAGGGAGACAACAAAAGAAACAATATAATGTTTAAATGCCTATGTTCGCATAAAGTGTGTACACACATAGATGTATGCACGTTTGATAGAGGTTAATATAAAGACCTGGGGTAATGTAGCAAAACACAAGGGAAACAACCATAAGCAATGTAGACAAAGTGGAAAAAAATGTGACTACGATGTTTAAAATGTTTTAATATCATTTAAGTTTCTACTTTCACTCTTTGATTGTTTCTATTTAATTACCTATTGTTGACATTCTCACCACATATATTTTATGAACCTTAAATTAAAAAAATATTCATTATATGCTATTGGAAAAAAATAACTCCATATACAAAGCAATTTAAAACGTTAAAATATTATGACAACCTAAACGTAACTATATGCATTGCTATGTTTTGCTAACATTGTACTTTAAAATATAACTACCTAATTAGTACGCTTACTAATAAAATATGCATCTCTGTGTTAAAAAAAAAAAGCCCAAAAAAGAGGCAATGCCCAAAAAGAGGCAAAGAAAAGAGGCAAAGACCCAAGGATTCCTAGGATGAAAACAGCTCGACAAATGAAGTCAAAAGCTAAATAGCTGAGGTATTCTAAGAAAAAAAGAGAGTTACTTTTTTAAAAATAATTTACGTATTTATATTTGGTTTTCGTCGTCATGGGATACCCTGCACTCATTCTTCGTCTTCGAATTAAAGACATTGTCATTTTATCTAGAAAGCTAATAAAATGTTCACTATATCTTACCTACACTACTTGCATATGTCAAGACAGTGAAACACAATATGAACATGAATAATAACCCCATCTACTGCACACAGGTGGGGAACTTAATCCAAGTCGATTTTCAAATAAACTTCACAGCAGCACACATTTGGACTATGATTTCTGTGACAATATTTGATTTCTATAGATAGGAACTTTAAAAGAACACTGTACAACTTAAAACAGGTAGATCACAAAGTGTCACCCGAGCCTATACGTAATGTATGCCAAACATACCAAGGCCTACTTGTGCAATAATGTGCAATGAAGATCTAGACTTGAAAATAATGAGCTGTAGAGAAAATCACCAACTCTGACAAGGAAGTTAAAATGTAGAAATATAATAAAAAGGCTTAGGCCTAACCTATCTATGAACATATATATATATATATATATATATATATATAGAAAATAAATACATAAAATGAAAGGAATATCAGTTAAACTATTTTGAATGACAATAAAATTACTTTTAAGTAATTATTTTAAGTAGATCTTGTTATGGCCTTTGTAAGTCCCGAAGAGAATATAGATCATCTAAAAAAAAAATCTTTGGTCGGAGCGATGTCGGCCACACGACAAAATGAATCGCGCGTCTTAATGATTGCATTGACGTCTTGGCCAATACAAGGAAAGATAAGCAGAGACGTCCACGCATAACTTGGCGACGCATTTTTATGGAGGACCTTAGAGCAGTGATGCCCAACCTAATTTGTTCTGCGACCCATTTTAATTTCGAACACTAGTATCGCAGGCCAGATGATCGAAAAAAATTTTTTTTTAAATATATGAAATTGACCTGAAATTATTTTATTTGAAACGCGAGGATCTAGTATTTACATTAATTATTGGGATATTTGAAATTTTGTTTTACGCTTCATTTCTTCTTCTTCTTCTTCGTTCTCATTGATTATGTTGGAGTGTTCAGATGAGTAGACCAATACATGAGATGAAATGCGCAGTGGTTTCCAGATCAGGGAGCTCTCCATATAGTTTCTTTTCTATTGGGGTGATTTGGGGCCAATGTCTTATACGAGCCTCTTGGTATAGAGAGCAGTTTTGGAGGACGTGGTCTGTATTCTCTGGTGATTCTCCACATGGGCAGATTTCACTGGTTCCAATTTTGAGTTTCCGGTACATGTGTTGTCGCATTCTGTTGTGTCCGGTCCTGAGTCGAAAGATTAGACGTTGGTCTTGTCGGGATAGCTTATAGTAAGCGTCATCTTTCTTGTGATTTGGATGAGAGCTCGTCCATTTCTCATTTATTTTATTTACTATTAATTCCTTCAATTCTTCTGGATAGAGTGCAGAGTTTATTAGTGTGTTAATTCTCCCACTCTTGTACACTAGTATCGCAGGCCAGATGATCGAAAAAAAATTTTTTTTAAATATATGAAATTGACCTGAAATTATTTTATTTGAAACGCGAGGATCTAGTATTTACATTAATTATTGGGATATTTGAAATTTTGTTTTACGCTTCAGAATATGGCGTAAATTCTGTTAATATTTTATTGTTTTTTTTTTTGTTTTTTTTTAAACAGCCAAACTTTCTTTACAAAACAAACATGTTATTATTTTCCACCTAAAAAGGAATAATTCATTCACTTTTCCTGATAGATTCTTTTTTCTGAGTCCTATTTCATAAACGCACAAATGTTAAAAGTCTCTTGGTAACAATTCATTAGAAAAAAAGTGGGGGAGCCCTAAAGGAGGTAAATATACATTTTACATTTTAGGGGAGGGGGGGAAGAGGTAACTTTCTATACTTTGTGCCAACGTTTCGGCGGACCGGATGGAAGCACCTCGCGGGCCGGATCTTGACAAAGACTGCAGACAAAGACAGCAAACATTCTAAGAAGACAGCTTGCCTCCCAATACGTAATTTTTTTTTTTTTTTTTTTTTTGGAAACATACGACCTCGGCGAAGTAATACTAGTATTGAACACAAAGTGATTTATTGATTTTTCACTGTCAGCTAGGGGGGAGAAAGATGTATTGTATTTTATTACAATACCTCAATTTAATTCGTACTGTCACGTACACAGTGTCTATATTTAGCTCGTCAGCAACCTCGGGTAATTTCTCACGTGGAGATATGTTAATTAGTGTAACTTGGGCTGCATTTATTGGTTGCAATGAGCTACGTGGGACACGTGACAGTGCTGGACCCGGGAAAAGTTATGTTTTTTTTAGTCAGTCATTGTATGGAACTTGTAAGTGAAACATCTACTAAAGCTTTGTATTAGAACTCAATTATATTATTGTGTAGATCTATCATTTTATTCAAGTACGTTTAACCATTGTAATTATTTGTGAATAGCTTTTTCTAGTTCTAAATTAAAGTAATTGTTTTAGACGAAGAGAAGTTTCTACATTAAATATATAGTAACATACTTAGATCGATTTAGCGAATGACAACTTCTAAATGATCAACTGGCAACATTTTGAATGATCGTATTATCAACTAGATCTAGCTACTTCTATACGATCATCTTATTAAAAGAAGATTTCAAGATCCTCGGCAATCACGATCATCGTTAGTGTGATATAGGTCAAGATAATCTTCAACGTGACATCTATCATTGCATCTTCATAGATCTTGACATCTGACATTCACATTAATTGATGATTGTGATACGTACCTTCCTGGAAAAACTTCTGTGTGGGCTGAAAAAATAAAACCTGGACTTGGATCTCGAAGACATCTCAAACGATAATCCTAGACTTTTGACAGTTGATTTATGTGGTCCGGAAAAGAATTACTAGCTCGTTGGCTCCAGTAGGAAAACTCTAGTTTTGGCCCTTGTAATTTTTCAGAGTATGAAAACAATAATTTAAATTTGGCTAGAGAACTATAAAATATCTATCTTTTAAAGACTATACACGTGTTGGGGTATTTCCACATGTAGGTCTTATTCATTCAAGAGCTTTAATAAATTAATGTTCCGTAACATTCCTAGTGGTGTCCATTAAGTCTAGATCAAAAGGCATAGTTAATTATTCCAAACAACATGGTGGAGGGCGAAAGAAGGTCGAATATAAGAATTTCCTTTTTAAAAAAAAAAAAAATGAAATTAATTTTCTATTAAGAGCACTATCAGGTTATATTAAGGATTTTTGTTTTAAAAAGATTTATTTTGACAATACCTCTATTCAAGTAATCATGGGCGTAGCTAGGGGGTTTTTTGGGATTTAAACCCCCCCCCGAAAGGAAATCCCCCTACCCCTGCGGGGGGGGGGGGGGGGTATCGGCATTTAGTGACTGATTTTTTGCTTTCATTTTGTTTATTTTAGGTGAGATTTTAATACTAAACCATCACTTGTCCTAGTACAGCAAAGGAGGTTTTGAGTTACCCCCTACCAGAGGTTTTAGAGTTTAAAAACCCCTACCAGGGGGGTTCGAGTTTAACCCCCCCCCTACGTATGGTTCGCGCAGTTAAATTCCCCTCTTCTATAACATAAAACAAAAACAAAATGCAAACGACAATCCCCCAAATTTCACGAGCACAGTTAAGGAAGATTTTGATTTTTAACCCCCCTCCAAAATTTACGATAAACCCCCTCTTCAATATAAAAAAAAAGAAAATTACTCACTCAAAATTCTATGAGCGTAGCCACAAGTGTTTTGAGTTAACCCCCACCCCCTCTTCAGTAGGGTTTGAAGCTAAAAAATACCTCTTCAATACCTGGTATAAAAAAAACGCAAATAATGCACTCAAAATGTTATGAGCGTAGCCAATTGGGTTTTGACTCAATTTTGAGTTTAAACCCCCCCCCCCTCTTTTTCAGCGGGGTTTAAATGTAAAAAATACCTCTTTAATATTTAAAACAAAGCTAATTATGCACTAAACATGTTATGGGTGTATTCAAAGGGGTTTGGAATTTAAACTCCCCTCCAGTGGAGTTGAAGGTAAAAAATACCTCTCTTATATATAAAAAAAGAAAATTACACACTTAGAAACCTATGACCGCAGCCAAAGGGGTTTTGAGTTTAAACCCACTGCAAGCGGGGTTTGAAGCTAAATAAATACATTTTCAATGTAAGAAAAAAAGCAAATTACGCACTCAAAATGCAATGAGCCTTGCCAAAAGGAGTTTTGAGTTTAAACCCCCTACCCCTTCAGAGTGGTTTGATGCTAAAAATTACCTCTTCAATATAAAAAAAAGCAAATTACACACTAAAATTATTTGAGCGTAGCCAAGACAATTGCGAGTTTTGAGTTTAAATCCCTCTCCTACAGTTTTGAGTTTAAAATCCCCCTACAGAGCGTGTTGAGGTGGAAAACCTCTATCTTCAATATTATTCTTAAGCAAACTACAGTTACTAAATTCTAATACCGTAGCTAAATGGGGTTTTGAATTAAAAAAAAAAACAACAACATAACTTCAGAGATCTTTTACCTTAAAACTTCCAACAGATGACTTTGACGATAAAACTTCACTTTTCGATATAAAATCTAAAGCAAACTACAGTCACTTATCCAAGAGCGTATTCAAGAGAGGTTACACATTTCTACCAGTGGCGGGGCTCAAATATTAAAGTGCAGTGAATAGTCATCTACCGAAATTGAAAAACACTAAATGTGGCTCAAGAAAGATGGCTAAGACAGATTTTAGGAGTCAGTTATAGAGATCGGGTGTACATCATGGAAATCCTATGCCGAACTGGGAGTCGACCCCTTAGTAAGATTGTGACAGAACGTCGCATGAGATTTGCGGGACATGTTCTCCGACAAAAGGAATTACGCATAAGAAGAGTTGCGATGACATCCTAGTACAACTTGGCGCCACACATTCATGGAGGTCCTCAGAGCAGGTGGGAAGAGGCTTCAGACATTACCAGTTACAGATTTTTGTGGAAACAGCTTGACGGCAAATGCGCCGAACGGCGCGGGAGGGTCTATGTGAGTAAGAATAGCACATTAGTTTTTTGAAATAAAACTTTTTAATAGCAGGAAAATGCACTGCAGATACCTCAGAATATACATTTTGTTGGCTTTCAATATCAGAAATAGTGCTTGGCGGCGTGGCTCCGCCCCGCGCTGGGAAGCTCCCAGCGCTCCCCCAGACCCCGTTGCTGGCAATGGCGGGGGGTCTACAATTTTTCCCCTAACTCCAGGCATAACCTATTCTAGGGCACAATAAGCGTCTTCCGAAAGAATGATGGGTCAAAATGTAATAGAGATTATTCACAGACACACACACACATACATACATACATATAAATATATTTTTTTCGTGGGGTGGGCGGGCGGGCAACCCCCCCCCGAAAAAAAAATGGCTTCGCCCATGCAAGTAAATCATTTGTGGAACCTGAGAAAAACGTGGGCGGGCTTGATTCTCAGAAACTAATAAATATTCAGAAAGATACAAAAAAAGCACTTTGCTCGTACCATATGCTAGGACAAATTTGTACAAGTGCTCCTTCTTCACTAGTGGTATTAGAGCATGGTATAGGTTGCCTGAGCCAGCCAGGAAAACTATTGACTTGGCAGAGTTTAAATTATTGTTTATATGCATTACTTGATGCATGACACGTAGGGCATAATCGTCTGTATTATATAAGAGAAGATAAACGTCTGAAACGAATTACTAACTCGTTGGCCTCACTGAGAAAAGTCTAGTTTGACCGTTAAAAAAGTTCAGATTATAAAAAGAAAATAATTTCAATTTGGCTAGAAATATATTATAATAACAGAATATTTTAATTATTTTTTTTAAAAGACTATACATTGTTTTTGTGTTTTTTTTTGGCTATAGAACAAGAAATCTTTATCTTCATATTTATTTAATTATTGAATAAACGATTGTTCGGGAATATTTTGGGCACGTTCTTTAAGTCTAGATCTAAAGGGCTGTCATTAAAACAATTATAAAGTTTAGTAGTTTTATGTAACCAGAATGTGCATACTCTGGTGTTTGTTTGTGAGCGAAATAAGTTACATTCATCTAATGTTTTATGTCATGTTATGCACAAATGGTAAGACAAATTTCCATATGGATAATAAAGATTTTTAAAAATTATTATTATTGGGCTAGAGAAAAATATTCACTCTACAAGATGTACAAAGGAGACATTGTCTTTTTTTTTTTAAAGTTATTATTTTTAAGTCTTTTTTTTTTGTTACATCATTTAAAGAAAAATATAAGTAATAAAGCATACTGAAAAAATAATTAAAGAACTATTTGATTGTACGTTTCTTGGTATTGAATGCCTGAGGTCAGTACCCACAACTGTTAGTTTTTGCATTTTTGGGATGTCGTTCTGGATTATTCCCCTTGCTATGATAGTTTATCTTATTTTGTTATCTTATACATTTTATAATATTACAGACTTTAAAAAGAAGATAATTAAGTCCTACACAATAACTTGAACTCTGCTAAGTCCTGCTTTTTCTGGCTGATTCAGGCAACCCATTTCATTCTCTAATGGCACTAGGGAAATAGGAGAAGTTTATTTAGCCTTTTTGAGGCCCGAATTTTTCTTAATAAGCGGAGCATTCATGTAAATAGATTCGACAGAAGTATGTGTACCGATGAGATGGAGTTCAACTCTTTTTGACAAACCCACGTTTGTAGGTGTCGCAACAGCTAGGGGGGTAAAGTGCTAGGATTCCCAAACGATATGTCTTGAGTTTGAATCCCATTCAAAATTTCTGGATTTTAAGGACATCAACACTAATGGGTATGTGACATACGTAGGAAAAAAAAGGAGGTTTGTCTTTGCCACATGGCATCCTTGTTATTTTTACAACTATTGTCATTTTTTTTCATTTAGCGTTTGGGGAGCTTTAAGATTCTATTCTGTTATCGACAGATTGTGTTATGTCCATTGTAATCTATTGCTATAACACTTATACTGAAATAAAGTTACTATTTGACTATCTCTTTCTCAAACATTATCTCTCTTTCCATCTTTCTCTTTCTCTCTCTCCATTTCGTAGAAAGCTTGGTTGAAAGGCTACCTATGAAGGGGGCTTGAGGTTCGATACCCGACTCGAGCACAGTTGTGTTTAGTGAACGCCTAAAGGCAGCACGGAAAACCTTTTCCCAGATAAACACCCCTCCCCCTACTGGTCCACAAATGAGATTGGACCATAGATAAGATAAGGAAAGATAATTTTATTGATCCAATCAAATGGAAATTCAGTTTGACAACAATTGACAACCTCAGCGTAACTACTTTACAAAAACAATATGGATGAAAA
>JAZGLO010002090.1:0-22373 GCA_036873155.1 Biomphalaria sudanica
AATTTGAGATTAGGGTGTGGTGTGACATAATATACAATGGGTTTACATATCAATACGTAGTTTATATTATATAGATATTCGACTAATTTTGTTTATAAACTTTGATTTCTCCATAAAAGTAGGACCGCCCCCCCCCCACTCAAAGGGTTTAGGTGGGAAGAGCATTAGAGATATTCGCCTAGTCCCAATCGGCCCACAGGATAACGACATAATATAAAGATCGGTTAAAATACCAATAACAAGTTTTAATCATATAGATATTTGATTCTGTTAGCAAGATATGATTTCTACAAATAAATTGGACCGCAACCCCCACCCTGGATCCGCCAGTGGCCAAAGGCATAGCCATAAGGGCATAGTGATCTTATCTTATCTTATATAATACAGACGTTACTTCAAAAAAGAAGACGATTACGTCCTACGCGTCATGCATATTAACCAATGACTTAAATTCTGCCAAGTCACTGGTTTTTCTGGCTAGCTCAGGCAACCCATTCCATGCTCTAATAGCACTAGGGAAGAAGGAGTATTTGTACAAATTTGTCCTAGCATATGGGACGAGGAATGTGCCTTTATTTTTGTGTCTTTCAGAGTATTTTATTAGATTTTGTTTTTGTATTTGAAGATTATGGTTCAGTGTTTTATGTATAATTGCTACTTTACTTTTGAGTCTTCTGTCCTGAAGGCTTCCTAAATTTAGTGATTTTACTAATGGTGTTACTCTAGTCAAATGTGAATATTCGTTTGTTATGAATCTCACTGCTCTATTTTGTGTTTGTTCCAGTTTCTTAATGTTTTCTTGAGTTGAGTTGATAGTCACACGACCTTTTTATTAGATCTAGGACCTAGGATCTATAAGGATCTAGAATCTAATCTAGAATTCTAGATCTATACTACATCTATTCGATGTAGACATATATTCAATGTATAAAAACAAGTACATGTATCTAAAATGATCTAGATTATAGATTCTATTTCTATGTCTATGGATTATAGATCTAGACTAAATGTAACCTTCATTCATTAAGAGTTATTAAGTTTTACTTTCGCTTTTCTTTTACGGAAGTATCGGTGAAATCTCGTTCTTTGAAAATCGTTATTAATCATCCATCGTTGAATGTTTACATCATGGCGACGATCATACCGACTGATTCCTCCGGTGATGGTGACGGCAATAACATCCCAGAAGACAAATGTCTTGTTCATGAAACATTTAAAGAAGCAGATGAAATTAGGAGCCTTATTAAAAATGTGGTCAATATCTGGGAGGATCCAGTTGCAATGGAAATGGCAGCTGAAAGATTTAGAAGTAAGTCTTAGTCTTATAGTTATAGTAATAGTTTAATTTAGTTGAATAGTTATTTTTAATTTTATAGACTTATTCATTGAATCGTTGTCTGCTGCAGTCTTCTCTAACTTTTAGTTACTTTTTATAACTTTTTTTATATTTTAATTTTATGATTCTCGGAGACTCGACTCGAACCTCGATCCATTTTGTTTTCTTTTTTTTTTTACAATTACTGTTTACAGCATCTAGTTAATTACTCAAACTTACTGCTTTAGGTTTAGATCTCTACAACTTAAGTTTGAATAAAATATTATTTAAGTTATATCAATTAATCAAAATCATTCAAAATGGCTTTATTAATTGAATTATTTTCATTATAATATTACTGTAAGTTATATGACTATGTTATCTATTCTTTACTTTAACTTTAAGTGTCTCAAGTCATCTTATAAAATACTTCATCTTAAAGAGTAAACCTCTTCAAAGATACATTGTATAGCTATCAAAAGTGTATGAAACAATATCTATGAGAAGTGTGAATTTTATCTTTAATAATAATGATTCCAGAGATTAAGGATGAGTGCAGTGTTTCACATGACTACGACTCTAATACTTACCTGACAGCTATTGATAGAATCTTTTATTTCAAAAGTGATGTACCATTAGAAAAAAATCTTCATAAATCAACAATCCAAATAAAGACATTTAAAAAAAATATAAATTGTATTAAAATATATTTTTGTAATATAGAGTAAAGTGCGAAGTTCGAGCGCATTAAGCCCGCTGGCAGCAATTTTCAAGTTTGGATTTTTATAGCACCGTAACGGTCTGACCTATGAAAAAACTGATAGTATCTCTGAATTCCTCGTCCTTTTTCTATAAAAATAAATTGGATTTAATGTACCACTAGGCTTAGTTAAAATTAAATACGAAGTCAAAGAGGTGTAGGGTAAGTATCGCAAAGCGTACTTTTCCTCGAGCGGATTTTTCCCCAGTTAGTAAGCTCGATCGGGTTGATGGAAGGTTCTAACAGATCAAAGAAAATATATCTAAAAACATGTTTTAATATTTAATTTTTACTATAAAGTCATTTTCTTTTTACTCCAGCGCAAGAACACCATCCATTGCACCATTTCCCACCCTCCACAACTTCAAATAGTCTCTTTAAGCTGATGAGCAATCAGACTTAAAAATAGCCTTAAGCCCATTACCCATTTCCTTCACTACCGGGTAGTAAAAAAGAATAACTCCACACCTCCTGAGTTTGACCTCACCATGAACTTAGCCTTTACAAGGAAAAGAAAATAGTATGTGTAGGAAGGGAAGAAAAAAGGTGCATGCGCAGTAGCAATATAGTAGTAATTTGGTAAACATTCAAATAAAAAAGTTTTAGCAACAAAAAGTGAACTGTTCGAACCTCTTGACAAATCAGGGCTGCTCGAACTTCGCACTTTCCTATATATATATTAGAGATTTGTAATTTATAAGAATACACATTTGAATTTTACTCTATTTCAGTCATTGTTGATGATTATCAAGAGCAGCCACACCTGATTGATCCATACTTAGGTAAATAACTATCAAAGAAAGAAATGTTACAATCTTGATACTGCTTACAAAATTATCTTGATACAATTCTTACTGAAAAAAAGAGGTTTCTTTTTGTTTAAATATGTTGTTTTTTTTATTCAGAGGACTTTTTAGTTTCTTTGCTGGAAATCGGAAAAAAATTGACCACCCCTAAACCTGTCTCCAAGCAAGTGTTTACATATTTGTATCTAATAACAAAAGTAAGTAGACCTAGTAGTACTGTTGTTGTTGTTTTTTTCTTCTAAATTTAGAGCTTAGCTAATTCTTTAGTCCTAAATAGTGCTATCACAATCTTATTCCTCATATACATATACCTATTAATGCATACTTTATTTATCTAATTATTAAACATCAAAATAGTGTTTTATTTGACATTGAAAAGAACAATAGTCAAGACTAATAATGTTTTTATCACTTTTTATGCCTCCTCAAGTTCTGAATTTGTCCCCATTTTTTTTATACATCTGGATAGATATAATTCAAAGCCAGTGGGTGAAGACTTGTTGTTTATAAATGCACTAAAAAGTAGTGTGTCATAAAGGGAAAAAAAGAAGCCTTGTTTTCATCTTCTGGCAATACAATAATTGGCAAATTTGTAACTTAAACCTGTAAGAGCAGACATAATTTAATGCTTATACTAATAATATAGTGCTAATATAAGAACTTTATATATATGGAATATGCAAACATATTTTTTTATTAATTAAGAAAACTTCTAATCAAAATTGATATTTGAATTTCTAAACTCTTTTTTTTTTTCTGAGAGCTTACTTTTTAAAAAAGCACAATAGCCTATGTATTTGTCATTTAATTTTAGACATTAAGAAAAATTAAATAGACCCACAATGGAGAACAGCTTTGTCTGCATTGAAACAAATATGCAAGTCGCAACTGGGTTTGCATTGCCATGTGAAACACTGCAGTCATTCTTAATCTTTAGAATCTAAGACATTGCCATTATTATTATTAATTTTATTTTTAAGTTTAGTAAATTTCTTTGAAAGTGTGGGCAGTTATGCATTAAATCTAAACTCTTCTGTCTATTGAAAACCTTTATAGCATGTTTGAATTGGAATATTTGTAATTATTTCTTATAACATCTTTGTTTAATTTTTCCCCTTTTCTTTCTAGATGAGAGGCTTTAAATATGTGGTCAAGTTACTTCCCCATGAAGTATCAGACATGGAACCATTGCTGACACTTATTGAGTTACAGGATCCAAATGACCATGAAGTAATTTTTTTTTTAAAGAGATCTGTTTGTCTAGGCACATTTTTTGTATCTGAACCTCACAAGGAAAATGATATATGCAGATAAAGAGAAGCAGTACATTATTATGTTAGAAAACATTTATAAAATTCTTTTATGATATATAGAGCAACATTATTGTTTATGGCGGTAGCAAAATTTAAAATGAGTTTTCATTTGTCTGAGTTGTTTTTGGAGGGCTGTGCTGTCTTCCCAAATTACTTGACAAATATAAGTTTGTATGAGCCTCTATGCCTCTCCTTGAACAAACTGAAGAAACACTGTGTTGAATAGATTTTCCTTCTGTCTTACGCTTTTAAACTAAATTCAATTTATAAATCATCCAGCAATGAACAACCAATGGAATATATAACATAACACGACTGACGTATGGTATTATCATGAAATAAATAAAGCACTGTGAAGATACAAATACATTTTCTTTTTTATTTTTTTTTTCTACAGCTTTGGGAAACCAGATATATACTTTTAGTCTGGCTCTCCATTGTGTGTTTAATACCTTTTGACTTGAAGAGATTGGACAGTAATCTGAATCAGGGAGATGGCAATGTTAAAGCTAAAACTATGGACAGAATTATGTCAATTTGCAAGGTTTGTATGTTTTTTTGTTTGGTTGTCAATAAAAAAATAACTTGTTTGGCAATTCAATAAGATTACTTAAGAGGTCACAACCCTGATACTCTGGATAAAGGTCATGAGAGAGGCCATAACCCTGAAATAAAGGATAAAGCTCATGAGAGAGGCCTTAACCATGATAAAAAGGATAAAGTTCTGTTATTCCTACTTTTTAGTTGTTGCATTATGGCATATAAC
The DNA here is from genome assembly GCA_036873155.1 of Biomphalaria sudanica. Lineage (NCBI taxonomy): Eukaryota > Metazoa > Mollusca > Gastropoda > Planorbidae > Biomphalaria > Biomphalaria sudanica. The sequence continues at coordinate 4,961 of JAZGLO010002090.1, forward strand.
TTTCTCTTAATTTAGATTCTCTTAAAAATGTTACTATTCAATGCAAGTAACTGCAGAATTGGTTTTCGTCTGAATTCTTTAAACTCCAAATGAATTAAATAATTGGCTCATATGTCTAACCCATCTATTGCCAATATAGTTAGTTCTTTTTTACCATACAATTGTTTAAGCTAAAGACAATATTCTTAGTAGAGAATTGGAATGAATTTGTTATTATAAAATAGAAATGCCACCACCAGGACCTACTATCCACAAATGTGACAAAGTGATAGTTACATTTGTGTCCCCTTCATTAACAATCCCTTTTCACACCTTAAAGTCTCAATAGAAGGTGAGGATTTAATTAGTTCATCAGTTTCCATGGTCTGTTAGGAACTTATGTGAATTTGACTTAGCTGTTGTTATTAACTGTTTTAATTTTAACTCAATGTTTGAGCCATGTTCATCTATACTATAAAGTAGAAAGTAAGGCCAATGTATGTATGTATGTATGTGACCAATCTTGATAAAACTTGGCAGAAATGTTCCTTGGGTACTAACTTATACCATAGTGTATGTATTGTAGCCCTAAAACAAACTAAAGACCCTAAAAAAAATAACAGTTGACCAACTCTATTAAAGCTATAGTATTTTATGGATCAAGGCTTTGTTTACAATGTTGACATGAGAAAAGATCCAAAGGATTTAAATCTAGATCTAATTGTAAGAACTACACTTTGCGCAGATAGTTTTTTACCTTGACACACAAAAATACAAAAGAAGGTCCATTGATTTCATTATGTAATAAAATTAACCTTCAAATTTGTGTTTCAACAGCATTTTTTACATAAATTCGTTGCTTGTATCTGCGAATTCAGATTTCCTGACGAACATTCTTTCATTAGACAATACTGTAATGTTACACATCTTTCCCTTCCTAGGTCTAAAACTCTAATATGATATAACTTCTAGAGCTGCGAAGCCATATTCTAATAGTTTCATTCATTCATGTAATCTTATAGAAAAGGTCACACATGCGCAGACCGAAATGTTACGAAACTCTCTTTTCCTAGGTCTAAAACACTATTTCAGCTCTAAGATGATAGAACTTCTCTTCGCAAAGATAGTTTTATAATTAAACACATTAACATACTAATTATAGTTCATTCATTTCATATTTTAATCAAATTAACATTCAAATTTGTTTTTCTAAAGCATTTGTACATAGATCTACATTCGTTCGCCAATGTTTTCATAAAAAAATGAATTAAGGTCAATTAGCTATTTTTAGCTCCATTCATAATATTTTTTTAAATCATGAATTCATGCATTCGCTTTACTTATAACATCATTATTTTCTTTAATCATTTCTAATGCACTAAATCAGTGACTATATCAGCAATACACAAGTTAAGACCCGCGAGCAGCGGGTAATATCTGTCTAGTTATAAATATAAAACACACCCATTGAAAACATGTACATCCTGAGCTAGAATTCCCAGTAATACATAGTCTTATGTGCGACAAATAAAGTTGAATTATTCTAAGGCAAATAGATTTTGATTGCACAAGGACAACTAATTTCAAGCTGTGCATGTACAGCTTTTCTTTTGGTCTGGTTAAACTGTTTATAGCATCACTCAATCTAAATATAGAACTTTGATATTTTCTTTTGCAGACTTATTTATCTGTGAATGATAAAAGTAGAGATGCAGCGGGCTACCTAATGTCTAGATTCTTGACACGTCCAGATGTTAAACAAGTACTTCTTCCCCAGTCTCTGGACTGGATGATGCAAATCCTGAAAACTTCAGACTGTAAGTCTTGTTTTTGTTTGCTTGTTCTGTAATCTGATCAATTTTAAGAGTTCCGTAAACCAAAACTTAGGAGTAAAATTATATAGTGCTATATCTGATACAAGTTTTCCCTTCTGTTTGTGAAGACACTCAAGTATTTGATTGTAGCAGACTTTGTGGAGTGTTAAATACTTTGGCTTTGTTGTTTAAACATGGGAAAAGAGAGGATTTACTTCAGTATGGTAAGTAAGTCTATTAATATCATGCAAACAAAGTGCCCTTGGGATAAATTATTAATTCATAGTTTTTGTCTTGTCTTATTAAAAGGATTAAAAAATTTGCCACACTTTAAAAGAATTGGCTTTTTGGTGTCTTAGATAAATAATATATGATCATTTAAATTTTTTTTTCGAAAGATTAATACATGTTTAAGTTGTACATGTGCGTTTGTGCATTGATTCCCAATGTCTCAAATTTTTTATTCCTTTTGACAGCACCAGTAGTGATGAGAGTTACACTAGATGCCAAGCTTGAAGAATGCAATAGTTGTGTTCTCCGTAAAATGGTAGGCAAACTCATCCAGCGGCTAGGACTGACTTTTCTGAAATACAGGGTCACATCCTGGAGGTAGGCTTTAACCTATAAAGTCTTTGTGATACTTTTTAGGAGGATGAATTTAGTGGCACGGTGTACAATGTTTGAATTTATTGCTTGGACTTGACTAAGATTTGGGTAACTTTTAAAACAAGTGGGCATGTAAAATATTTTTTTGTTTCTGTCCATGATCATATCTTTATACAGCTGCATACTCATATGATGATTCTAAAAGATATTCAAAATTATATTTGCCTTTTAACTTGCATGTCATTGGAATGACAACCATTTTAAAATTTTATTAGTGAACACATTAGTGCACTGCCCAAGAACATCGAACTACAACAAAATACATGAGCAGAATGTGGCTCTCCACTTATCTAAGTCTGGTTCACTACTGACCAAAGTCTGACTCAAACACTGGCCAAAGCCTGGCTCAATCACTGCCCAAGATTGAGCACCCTGTAACGAAGAAAGAGCTGACATCTAGGGGTGCAGCTAAACCAAATACTTAAATGATGATACACATACCAACAAATCAAGCCTGATTAAAAACATCTGTTTACTTACCCTTTAACAAGGGGAAAATAGTGCCACAATGCCAGACACTAACAAAAAGAATGTCTCTTCCCAAAAAAGAACTACTAGTGATACAACAAAATTCCTGGCAACTAACCCAAGGATAATGGATTACAAACTTCTTCTAGACTGCTCTGTATTAATTTATGCACAAAAAGAAATCCAACACCCAGCAACAGATATTTATGATTTTGATTAATCATAAGAAGTCCTATTTTCAGTTTTGAAATGAAATGTACATTAGATGGATGAGGATAAGGATGTTCCTGCAGAGACTGAAGAAATTATTGGTTAGTTCTTTAATGCATCACAGGAATTTATTTCATTCCTTAGATGAAATATATAGGTTTGACCAATCGACATTTTGGTTGTTGTTCTTTGGATGGCTAACTGATCTTATGGTATGAGCTCAAACCTTGCTTGCTGCCATTCCCTCATCATCCTGCAATAGGTTTGGTCAAGGATGTAATTATCTTCAAATCTGAAGGAACATCTACATTGAAGGAAAAGGCAAAGAAAAGAAAACATTGTAGTCCAACAATATTGATTGTATATTATTAATGTGATGCAGTCACAAATTAAAAACATTTTAATGTTATATATTCATCTGCCACCAATTCTAAGAAAGTTCTGATTGTTGTTTTGCTTAATATTGACAGAGCAAATGCACTTTTTATTTGACTAACTTTTAACTAACTTTGACTGTTTTCCAAACAGATATCAGAGAGGTAATAGGTCATTGGCATTAAATTTAGGTGAAGGGATTAACATAGCAGCAGGTGGATTAGGAAGTTCTACTTTGGCTAAAGAAGAGGATGAGGAGAATGATGTTCCTGAAGAGATTGAAGAAATTATTGGTTAGTTCATCACAGGAATAGTTAGTTTCTACTTCATTACTTAATTGAAATATCTTTGACCAATGGACATGTTGGTAGTTGTTCTTTGTCAAATATTCATTGATATTATATATGTCTATGATCTGCAGAACATCTTTTGATTCATATGAAAGACAAAGAGACAATTGTGAGATGGACCGCAGCTAAAGGGTTAAGTAAAAATTATTTTCATTTTTTTGTTTTGATTGTATTTTGTTTCTCTAAGCAGTTCATAACAACAGATGTCACTGCAGTCATCACCACCAATACTTTAAGGTTTGTTAAATTTGGACTGGTAAACTCAGTGGTTGAAAGGACAAAATACTTATTTTAGTTAGTTACTTAAACACACTATTTTTGTATTCATTGAAAAATATTTTTTGTAGGATAGGACGAGTGACAGGACAACTTCCTAAAGAACTTGCAGATGATGTTGTTGGATCAGTATTGGATTTATTTACTTTCCAGGAAAGCGATGGTGCATGGCATGGAGGTATGTTGTTAACATGAAAAGTTTTTGTGTTTCTTTACCAGAGTACACAATGGCAATATGGTATGTTCTTCAAAATGTTATTGACTTGAAGCAATTGGTAAAAAAATGCTTTACACTGAGCATTGTTTGCAGACACATAAACCTTCTTGCATGTCCATTCCCCTACATGAAAGATTGGATCAGAGCACACTAAGCCTGAACGAAGAGTTTCTCACTATTTTAACTTTTATTGTAAAAGGCCTTCATTGAAGGGAAGATACTCTGTTCATTACATTAGTCCTACTAATTTTTATTTTTACTTATTGTTAGACTATAATGTTAGAAAAAAAAAATTGAAGAGTTCTTTTTAAAATTAAAATAAAATTTTTTCTTCTAAGGTTGTTTGGCTTTGGCTGAATTAGGTCGCAGAGGATTACTGCTGCCTGAACGTCTTAAAGATGGTCAGTAACTATAAGAAATTAAAAATGTTGATACTTGTTTCATGTTAAATAAAGTTAAGTTTGTAAGCTCATGCACTCATTCCTACCTCATATTGTGTTTTTATTTGTGCTTATAGAAATGTCTATGTTAAAATGTAAAGCCTTTTATGTCTTCAAATAGTTGTTCCAGTCATCATGAAAGCCTTGATGTATGATGAAAAACGGGGAAATTTCTCAGTAGGAGCCCACGTCAGGGATGCAGCATGCTATGTGTGCTGGGCTTTTGCCAGAGCTTATGAACCTCAGGACATATTACCTTATGTACATCAAATATCAAAGTGAGTGTGCTCTCATTGTGTTAATGGAACTTTCAGAACACAGTTATAATTAGAATGGGTGATACATAAGTATATAACTGATATAATATTTGACCCACAAGCATGTGGCTAAAATCTAGGTGGTTGATTTCAATCTAGTTGGTGCTGATATTAATAATGTCTAGTAATTTTTTTTATTACACTTTCTTGCCCTTTTTTTTTTTTTTAGCTATTAAAAATTATGTTTCAGTTTTTAAGCATTGTTTCTGTATTTTTCTTTCAGTTATTTGATTATTGTTTCTGTGTTTGACCGAGAAGTGAATGTGAGGCGAGCAGCTGCAGCAGCATTCCAGGAAAATGTTGGCAGACAGGTAAACAAACTTCCTAGTTCACGCTACCAGCATCCAATCAACTTTTCCCTTGTTTACTCATTTTTCTTTTCTAATCCACATTTTAAATCACTTGAATAGTTTATGGGAAGGCTAGAGCTGCCATTTCCTAAGTTTTTTCCTTCTAAAACTGCTGATCAGGCTCTAAATATCTTTTTAAATATGAATAATAGTGACATGAGTGACTTAGAAAGTTTCAAACTTCGGATTCTAGCAAGATCTAGTAAGCAAAAGGTGGTGTACACTTTTTTTTTTCTGGACTGAGACTGTGCCAAAAAAGATCACAAAAAATCTAAATATTGATCAAGTTTGACAGTGTTATGTTTTTTCTGTAGATACTTGGATAGAGTTTAATTTTTGTTACAATAATAATGAATAAGGACTGTTGGGATATTATTTTTTTTTTTTTGGGTAAGTCAATTTTATAAGAAATCAAATATCATTATTTTTATCTCTGATATTACATAATTTTTTTTCCAGTGACTATAATACTAAGTATAAATTATCTTGTAGTACATTAAATTTTCAACAGAATTTTTTATAACAAGTCTACTTTTAAACAGACAGAAAAAAACAGTATTTTATTTATATTTAGGCATATGTGATAAAAATTGTGAGGGGAAAAAAAAACTCTGTCAGAATAAGAAGAAAATTACTGTTTTCAAGAGTTTAGAGAATAGTAAGTCTTTTTAACCTGAACATGTGGAATTCAACATTTTCATTGTTGTTCTTTTTATAAATGTATCACAAACCAATCATTTTGTATTAATGATTAGGTAACAATTAACTTATATTAATATCAAAATGCCATCGCAATCAGTAGAAAGTATTAGTTCAATGAATTGATCCACCATTGTTTTGAGCATTCTTATTACAACAGAATCAATACTTTAAAAAAATACTGTTTTGTGTTTTGAACACTTTAATGCAATGCCAAACAAATGTATGAAACTTTTCTTTTTTTTTGTGATGCATGTAGTTGAAGAGGAAAAAGCGTTTACTTTTGTCATATTGTGATCTTAAAAACGAATAGTGTTATTGAAAGTCAGATTTCACAATCAACTTTATGATTTAGTGTGGAATGGGGGCCAACGATTAATAAGTGAGCTTTTTTTTCACCTTGCTTTTTACTATTGTTTAATTATTTTCTAGGTTCAGTTTATTTATCTAACAGGGAACATTTCCTCATGGTATTGAAATACTTACTACAGTGGACTATTTTGCTGTGGGCAACAGACCAAAGTGTTACCTCGAGCTCAGGTATTGACTAATAAAAAAAATAAAGCCATAGAAAAAAAAGGATGACATGAATAAAAGAAATTTCTTGTTAGAAACTAAATAATGTGAAAAAAAAACTTTGAGAACATTTAAATAAATAGGCTGACAGATAAGCAAAAGTTTACATTAGCATGTTTGCAATAACCACTTTATTTATCCTACAATGAAGGTAATGCAAACACCAAAACCTAGTTGTTTGAGCTTTCTTGTCTGTTTTTTCCTTGCACCTACATACAAAGTCAATGCTTCAAGAAAATACTTCCATGTTCAATTTTATTTTTGACTTTTGATATGCTTACAGAAAATAAAATCCCCTTTTCATGACATCAAATAAGCATTTTCATATCAGTATTAAAAATATTTTTGTTTCAGCATGTTTATTGCTAAATTTGAAGAATATACTCAAGGTGTTATAGATCACTTGGTAGATGTGAAACTTTCCCATTGGGACAGGTACATTTTTTGTTTGTCTTGCTAACTTCAAGTTTATCCTCTGTTAGTAGAAATTTAGTAGAAATCTCAGATGCATTTAAAAATAGAACCATATAAAAAGAACATACAAAAAAAAAACAATACTCAATCCTTATGCTAAGACAAACATGCAAGAACTTTATCCTGTGCCATTTCAGCATGAAACACTTGCATGAACTGTATATGAAAATTATCAAATTAGCATGACTTAATTTATGTAATAGATTTATCACTAAATTAATACTTTTATATCACATATTCATATTAAATGAGTTTAATTTATAGACTAAGATTAAATTATAATTCTTTAGATGGATAATTCAACATTGTTTAAATCATTGTATATTTTTTTTTTATTTCTATCTCCAGTACCATAAGAGAGTTGTCTTCCAAAGCACTTCACAGATTAACTGCGTGTGCACCACAGTACATGGCCTCACAAAGTTTGTCTACTTATTACTATTAGAACTAACAAAAATTCACCATAAGAGTCAGACTTTTTTATTGTCAACTGACTTATAACCAACACAAAGTTATTTTAATAATAATAATTCAGAACTGTAACAGCATTATATTAATCTGTGCATCACTTGTGGTGAAGGCTGTCCTTTGAAGTTTTAAATGTATCTTGACTCTAATGAATGAAAGCTGTAAGAATGTTGATTGTCCTTTTTTTTCTCATGGAAATGAAAGATAATTGGTAGCTGGTTGATATTTATAGTAGGCTAGGACATTCAGAATAAATATTTAATTGTTTTATGATTTTTTCTACTTTTATTACCTTTGCAGTAATACCAAAACTCTTGTCCTGGTCCACTGGCCTAGATTTGTTTCAACGTCATGGTTCCATCCTAGCTATAGCTGAAATTGTACATGCCCTCTACTTGATAACTCAATCTAAAAATGAGTAAGATAAATTGGAAATTATTATTTTATCATTATTAAGAACATTAGCCACCAACAATGTCTTCAACAATTGTGTTGGGTAGGCTGGAGCTAGTAAGTGTGGTAGTGAGAGAGACCTGTTGGTTTATTTCAAACTAATTAATTAATTGAGCATGGACTACCCCTTAACTCATTAGCATATACTTCTGGTTTAGATTTCTAAATTATTATATTTTATTTTTTTTTAAATGATATTGTTGAATTTTTCATAATGAAAAGAAAGAGGGAAAAAAACAACTAGATAAAGTAAAAGATATTCCAAAATGTTAACTTATAATGCACATAACTCAACAATGTCTCATTCATCAACCATCACTTGAAAATAGAGACACTAATTTGAATTGAGCTCATTTTGTTTTTCTGTTCTGTATGTGAATAAAAATAATCTTTGTATGGAAAGTTTTAAAAATCATGTTGAAAGAAGTATAATGCAGAATAGAACTGTTAAACAGATCTAGAACAGTAGTAGCTATGAGGCTAAGAAATCATGAATTACTACCTGGAAACCTAAATGAATGGTGGAGATTAGATCAGATGTTGAATCCCCTCTCTAACAACCCTTTAATCAACAGGCCTCGCTGATCACCCTTCTGATGCTTGCTCTGTTTTTGTGAACATAAGTCTAAAACTTTCTATAAAAAATAAATTATAAAAATAGCAATATCATGAAAAAACTGTGATCTGTTATATTTTTATCCTTTAGGTGTCCATTTAAAATATACCAAACTTATAGGTTTTTAGTGCATTGAAAAATTCTTGTAAGCAATAAATTTCATAAAGATTATTTTATAAATTATTAATGATTAATTTATAATAATATTTGTCAAAAATTTATTGTAAAATATTTTATTTGATCTGCTTTTAAAAGTTACTTAATTATTTTTATACTTGTTTTTTATCTACAGAAGTCTAGTCCAACTGCTGGGTGAAGATATTATAGATAAAATACAAGACATCTGTAGAAAGGTTGGCATGTTGTTTTTCTTTCAGGTTTCACTTATTATGGATTAGATTCTGATATTCAAATGAAATTATTGCACATTTTGTTTTTGTCTTTGTATATATTGTTTTGTAATGAAGACATAACTTATAAAACTTATAATGAAAATTTAAATGGACATGGTGTTGTAGTGATGCTACTATTCATTTATTTTCATATTTTATCTTTCAATCACATTTGTAAAAAGAATTTATTTAAAACATGTTCTAAAGTCTCTTATAAAGTTTCCCCCTTTCAGATCTTGCCATCTATGAGGCAGATGATGTAAAGATCATGTTTCTGTTGTTAATGTGTTAATGAGGGTGTCATGTGGCCAGCACATTGATCAACCGCCTTTACTTTTCCCTAACTAATATCAGGTACCCATTAGAGTTGCGGCCGCCCTAGAAATCCCAAAATTAAAAACCCAGTCTTCACTAGCACTGGAACCTGAGACCCCCCTTTACTTGACCACCCCACCACAAATAGTCTCTGAAGTGCTATTGAATTCCATTCACTCAATAGTTCTTACACCAAACAGAATATCAATATATTTGATTCCAATGCTACACAGTATTTTGTCATGATGCTAACACCCCTCTAATTGTTCTTTCAGCTACATGACCTCAAGATGTTCAAGAGACACGGTGGTGAATTTATGAGAATATCCAGTAATCAATGTCTTTTTTTCCTTCAATAGTTATAACACTTTATTTGATGTATTGCACAAACTGTAAGACACATTTCCTTATGGATAATAAAGATCATGATTATTATTACTATTTGACTTAAACTTTACACTTTAACCTTCATATAAAGAACATTTTCAATCTCTGTGATGGTGGCCAACAAAGTGAGACAGACATCTAGTGGTTGACTTAAATTCTATGTGAAAAAGAGTTCCAATTGCCTTTTTGATTATTGTATTCAATTATAATGTTTAAAATACTTCTTAATACTTCTTAATTTATAAAAATTAAATCTTCATAATTTATTCAAGATTTGATAAGAAACCATACTCAGTAAATTAGTTTTTCTATTGTTTTATCCTACTTTTTACATAATCGTCATAAAATATAAATTTCCATACATTTTTTAAAATCTAATTTTTAAAATTTGAGAAGACAAAAATTGCTGCTATTGTTCAATCCATGGGCTATCATCACCAATGAAAATGTCAAACTTAAAATTAATATTTTGTGTTTCTTCTTCTCAGCTTGTTGTTTGATTGAGAAATGTTCAGTGGCTAAACTGCCATTCCATAATAAACCTGTTGTAGGTAAATAGACATTTTGATTTGAATTTTCTTGGCTATTTAAAATCAAGTTACATTGTTAAACTTTTGCAAAATTATTTAATCTATTTACTGCTAATTATACAATTATTGTTTAGAAATGTGGCGGTCTGTGATAGATGAATGTTTAACAAGAATTGAGCCAGAGATACAGGTCAGTTGTTCCCTTTTTTCTTATAACTATATTTGTGTAGTATTTTTTTTGTCCATATAATAGTGAAGAGATCTATGCCTAGAATTTTATGTCCCACATTGTTTAAAGTGAGACAGATCAGTGAAACATGTACGACACATTTGGTACGTACTAAATAATATGTCTTTTATACATAGTATTTTGTAAACTATAGACATCTTGTATAGCAACAAATCATTGTTGAACTTGACTATCATTTCTTGAATATTTTGTGGCACAATTACATTAAGTACTAGAAACAGTCTGATTGATACATTACATTATGACCTTTTCTTTCACAGGCTGCAGCCATTTCTGCCATTCCTTCCTTTTTCTCAGAATATTATACTCAGCCAGATGGAACTGTCTCACAAGAGAAACAAGGTTTGTGAAATACTTTTTTTTTTGTTCACTTTTGTGGTCTCTTCAAGACAATTTACAACTGAGTTTTGTGTCTACATCAACAGCATCAATCATTTCACAGTATTTATCTGAACTCAAGTCTTCCAATCAAGCTGCCAGGTAAATAACAATTTTGATGACCTAAATAGTGTTTTAAAATTGTTGATTTGATTGTATATGCATGCAGTAAACAACAGACAATATTAATGTTGCATTCTAAGCATTTGTGTTTGAGACCTGGAAGTCTGTAAAGTAGTCTTGTTTATGTGACAGATTCATTTCTTGCATGAATGAACATCCCAATCGATATTCATAAATTTTGTTATGACTGTAGTTATATATGTAGCTATAACCATATTGCCATTACAGTTATAACAATATTTTTACGGAGAATGGCTGCCTGGAAATATGGTATGTTCTCTGGACTGTTGTCTTGATGATCCTGGGTTCAAATCCTGCCCACTCCATCCCCATCATCCTGTGGGACTTTTGGGCAAGGATGTAATAATCTTCAATTCTGAAGGCACAAAAAAAATATTTTGAAGTTTTGGGAGAAGTGGGGACCTTAAACGTCATAGTGGTCTTGTAAAAATGATTGATTCCATGATCAATAATATATCTTCCCTAGTGCCATTAGAGCATGGAGCAGGTGACCTGAATCAGCCAGGAAAACCAATAATTTAGCAGAGCATAAGTCTCTTTTTAATATTCATAACTAGATTTACATATGATTATGAAAGGACTTAGTTATCTTCTGTTTTGAAGAACTGTCTGTAACTTATAATCAGAAGTGTATCACTATCACTTACTTAATCATTATGTCATGAAAACAAAACACAGACTGTAATCTGGTATTGATATGAGTAGCTTACAGTGCTATGCTGTTAAGTCTAATGTACTTTCTTTGTCTAGACAAGGTCACAGTCTAGCCATAGGGGCTCTACCAAGGAGTATGCTTAAAGGTCAATTAAAAACAGTTTTGTCTGGACTCAGAACTGCATCCCAGATAACAGAGAAACAAATGGCTGAAGCAAGAAGGGATGCTATTATTGCTCTGTCAAAGTAAGTGACACAATGATGGGAAAAGTTGTTTTATTATAAACATGATGCTATTTTATTGGTATAGATATCCATTACTGCATTATTGAACATTAGAATATTTTGTGAAATATTTTGTATCTAATTGATATTATTTTATGTTGTCCTTCATGGAAGATTAAATTATTTTTTTTTAAATAAAAGAATTTAGAAATCTTTCTACATAAACTAAAGCATCTGAAATAATTTTGGCAAGTTGGCATAAAATAGTTTCTATCACTTGCTGGAAATCACTTTAACTTTGCTTGAGAACAGTAGGTCTCAAATGGTTACTTAATTTCACTTGTATACATCCTCACCAGTATCAAATTGAATTCATACATGTTTACATGCTAATAGTTTTTTAATCTTTTGTCACTAGTGTATGTAAGACAGTTGGAGTTGAACACCATGGCAATGCTGAGGAGTCAATCTGTGCTGACAATGTAGATACAGTCTATACAGTTTATCTTGAGGCTATGAAGGACTATACATTAGACAGTAGAGGAGACATTGGTGCTTGGTAAGTTCAGTTCTTTGTGTAGTTCACTTTCAGGAATGTAATCATTGAATAGGAGATGAGTTGGCATATTGCCAATCCAAAAAAAATAATCTTGGATTCTCTATTATTTTAAACTCTGATTGAGAGGCTGAATGTGTCTTCACTTCTCCAGAAATGTGTGCCTTATAAGATTTGATAAAGAAGGATGGCAGCTACACAGCATTCTGATAAAGTACCTGTCATAGAAACTGGTTAACTTATCTTTAGGGAACTTTGCAATTTTTTTTCTCAAATCATTGCCTCCTGTGGATTACAATGTGCTTTGTATTTTTGGACAGGGTAAGAGAGGCCTCCATGCAAGCCTTACATGATCTAACTATTCTTATTGTCAATTCTGAGTGTCCACTTCTTACTCCTGAGACGTAAGTTGAATGTTTTCTGATTAAAAGTTATACTATCTATGTTTTATCAAACAAAAATATAGTTGTTTTTTTAAATAACAAACACCTATTATTTGAAATATTTCATATAACACTGTTAATACCTTACAAAAGTTATCGTTTGTAATTATTACATTAAAAGTTCTTTCTCAGACATTTTCATGTGTTTGGCTTTACTGTATTGCTTTTCATAAGCATATTTAAAGAAAAAAATATTTTTAGTTTCTTTTCTTGCTCAGTCATCATACTTTACTAAAAAAAAAAATACTGTAACCAAAAATGAATCTTTGAATCTACTGCACAATTTGTTTATAATTACATAATATAAATTTAACACTGCCATTAAAACTAAGAATTCATAATAAATCAATAAGAAATGTTTTACAGTAACAGTGTGATATTAATCCTTTATGTTCCCATTTGTGATTTTTTCTCTACAGAGTAAAACAAGTATTTTGTAGTTTAATACAACAGGCTGTGGAGAAAATCGACAGAACACGGAGACTTGCTGGCATACTGTTTACTAAGCTTCTCTACCACAAGTATGTTTTTAATAATCCATAATTTATGCACAAAATATTTCTTATGAATAGTAATAGTAATAGTATGTTAATGTTACCTTGTTGTTTTATTTGACTTTTTAGACCATCAGTTCCTTACATACCACAAGAGGCTGAGGTAAAAAGTATTTGTCCAGAGTAAGTACTTTTTATTTATTGATCTAGTGCAGTGTTTTTTAACTTTTTATTTATTGATCTAGTGCAGTGTTTTTTAACTTTTTATTTATTGATCTAGTGCAGTGTTTTTTAACTTTTTATTTATTGATCTAGTGCAGTGTTTTTTAACTTTTTATTCTCCTTTTACTCCTTGAATAAATTGAATATAAGAAAAATAAAGCTTCCATCGTCTGCCCTCCTGTCAGAAGTTTGGTATGTCAATATCTGAAGGAAAGGCCAAAACTTATAAATGAAACATTAGGTTCTTATTAAGAAACTTTTAGTCTGCAAGTAATAAGTGCATTATAAATGTGAATAGAAGTTGTAGTGGCCAAGTTTTAAAGCACTCAGCTTCTAAGTGATATCCTTAAGTCAGAATCTAAGTAAAGCTTGGATAAGTAGTTCAGGATTTTTAGGGTATGGTGGCTTAGTGGTAAAGCAATTCACTTCTGAACCGAGGGGTTTGAATCATTGTGAAGACTGGGATTTATAATTTCAGGATATTTAGGGTGCCTCTGAGTCCACCCACCTCTAATGGGTACCTGACATTAGTTGGGGTAAAGTAAAGGCAGCTGGTCATTGTGCTGGCCACATGACACCCAGGTTTACCATGGGCCACAGAAAAAGATGACATTTTAAATCATCTACCTTATAATCACAAGGTCTGAAAGGGGTTCTTACATTGATGAGTACTTTCAAAAAGGGGTTCTTACATTGATGAGTACTTTCAAAAAGGGGTTCTTACATTGATGAGTACTTTCAAAAAGGGGTTCTTACATTGATGAGTACTTTCAAAAAGGGGATAAAAAAAAAGTTTGGTCATAGTGTTGCCCCCATGACAACTTTTAAATTGATGTAATACAGAAACTGGTAAGCTCTAAACTGTGCGCACCTTAAGTCTCTAAAACAGGTTTCTTAAACTTTTTTCCTTCATAGAACACTTCGCACATTATGAGTATTTAGTGGAACACAGCTTAGTTTTTAGAGAGAAAAATCCAAGTGGTGGCCTTATTCTTAATTATCCCAGCAGTTTGTGGAGCACCAATTCAGGCCTTGCAGAACACTAGGGTTCTGTGGAACACCAATTCAGGCCTTGCAGAACACTAGGGTTCTGTGGAACACCAATTCAGGCCTTGCAGAACACTAGTGTTTTGTGAAACACCAATTCAGGATTTGCAGAACACTAGGGTTCTGTGGAACACCAATTCAGGCCTTGCAGAACACTAGGGTTCTGTGGAACACCAATTCAGGCCTTGCAGAACACTAGGGTTCTCTGCAACATAGTTTGAGAAACACTGCTCTAAAGGATACTGTGAATATGAATGTAGATTTCTTACACAGTCAAAACTATATTAGCAACAAATAACAGAGTGTAAGAATCATGAGGTGACATTTGATTTTAAATCACCTGCTCTGTCATATTTTTATGATATAGATGTTCACTTAAAATAAATTTAACTTTTTTTTTATTGAATTAAAAAAAATTATAGCAAGCAATAACATAAAGTTTTAATATAAAGTTTTTTTTTTTTTATATAAATGATTCATTTACTTCTCTGATTATACTATGGTTTAATAGGCATTCTTTGGTTACTTGTGGGACAACATCTTGATTAATTTTAGTCAAGTATATGATTATTAAAATCTAGATTGCAGTTGTTATTTGCTCACCTTCTAGATTGGGAATAGATTCTATTCTAATCATAAAGCGAAAAAGTTCTTTGAAACCCATTTGATATCATAAGTGTAAAATCCACTATAATTAAATAACCATAATACCTTGTAACCCTTTTAAATATTTCCTGTTAGAAAAGCTTTGTCTCTTCCCCATACAATCGACCTAAAAGTATCTACACCATTTTATAATCTTTTTAACACCCTAACTTCTACATTCTTAAGTAAATCTATGCATTTACAGTATTATAATGTTGGTTTTGTCAAATAATTATATAAGACTTGTATGATCCTCACAGAATACTGGCTTTGGAGACTAACTGGGCTGCTGAGGCTGACACATATCCCATATTTTCCAAATTATTGGCACTAGAGACTTACACCTACAGTGTTTTGCTTGGTCTTGTAGTTAGTGTCGGAGGACTTACTGAATCTCTTGTAAGATATGCTAATTGTAATGTATATGGTATGGTCTAGAAGTTAAGTGTGGACTTACAGAATCTAGAACAAAATAATCAAATCGCAATACACAAGGTCCTAAAGTATATCAAAAATAGCAATATATTTAGTCTGCTAGTTAACTCTTTCTCTCTCCTAATTAACGATACCATCGTTGATTGGGCTCCATTAAATTAAATCAATTTTTTGTTTTCGAAAGTATAATTTGAGTTCAATAAAAAGAGCATGCATTCTCCTATAATTCTATACCAAAAGTAACGTTTTCTGATTACAAACAAAAATGTATATTAATCATGACAGGGTAGAATGTACAAATGTTAAAAATTAACAATTTTGTCAGAATATGGAAAAATAATTACGAAGATAAAGAGTAAATAATGCTTAGGCCTAGCATTATTACTTATGACCTGGCTTTTATTTTGACAAAAAGTAATGATAATTTTTAAATAACGTTTTCTTTTTAATGTATGTCACATTGTTTTTGTTAAAATGTGCACATTTTTTTTCCTGTAAGTCAAATATGCTTTCATTTTGAATATAGGTCAAATTTTCTAGTGCCTCACTCCAAGAGTATATTAAGTCTTTATCAAGCAATCAATCTCAGCTTGTCTCTTTCATGGAAAATTTACTTAGAATATTTAAAGATTACCAAAAAGATGACAGGCAAGTTGTGTACAACTTTTTGTTTTTGTCAATGAGTTGTATTTCAAATAACAAACACACATCTTTTGTCAGACTGACATGATAAAAATTGTGAATAAAGTTTTTTGTTTTGTTTTTTAAACCTTGTGATACAGAACTTTTTCTTGATTAATTATTTTGTTTGATATCTTGAACAAGGAAAAGAAATTGCAATTGACTGAAATGGTGATATAAGTAAGCTCAATTAGTACCCTTTATAGGTCGTCATCTGAGTCTTAGTGAACACAAACCTGAAAAATAGGTCGATACTATAGAAACAATAGATAACCATACAATCTTCAATGTTCACAAGCTCTCCACTAACAGAGTGGTTACCATGTTGGCTTGAGAAGGCTTGAGCCATGAATACAAATTCAGGTCGTTCCCCCTCTTTTTAAGTCTTTATAAATGCTTTTTTATTGTTAGTCTAGATCTATTTCAAATTTAATTACATTACAGATCCAAAGTAATTGATACAAGTATGCTTAATATAAGCTTTGTTTTTTAAAAAAAAGCATTTTTTAAATATTTATAAAAAAAAAAGAAATTAGCCATATTTGTGTAATTTGAGAAAAAATTGAGCTTTATTTACTATAAGCTAAAAAAAAAAATGAAAATGTTCTTGTTGCAGAGTGTCTCTCCCTATGATGAAAACTATTGATCACATTCTTTCATGGGGTCTAGTTGATTCCATAGCATCTGATAATCAGTAAGTGGAATTTTTTATTCGTAGAAATAATATTAAAACAATTATTTTTTCATTTTGGAAATAAATGTGTCTTCTATGATAGTTTAAAATACATTTTTATCATTCGAGAACAAATTTGAAAATTGTTTTTTTGTCTAGACGTGGTCCTCTCAAATTTATTTAGTTATTTAATT
>JAZGLO010002091.1:0-21761 GCA_036873155.1 Biomphalaria sudanica
ATAATAATCATAATTTTGTTTATAAACTATGATTTCTCCATAAAAGTAGGACCGCCCCCCCCTCCACTCAAAGGGTTTAGGTGGGAAGGGCATTAGAGGTATTCGCCTCCTCCCAATCGGCCAACAGGATAACGACATAATATAAAGATCGATTAAAATACCAATAACAAGTTTTAATCATATAGATATTTGATTCTGTTAGCAAGATATAATTTCTACAAATAAATTGGACCGCCCCCCCACCCTGGATCCGCCAGTGGCCATAGGCATAGACATAAGGGCATAGTGACTAGTCACATAAAATGATAAATAGGTAGTAGTACTAGTAGTAGATAATCATAATCTGGATTATTATAAGATCTAAATTTCAAATTTAGACATTTTTATTAGATCTAGGACCTGGATCTATAAGGATCTAGAATCTCTAATCTAATCTATAATTCTAGATCTATACTACATCTATTCGATGTAGACATATATTCAATGTATAAAAACAAGTACATGTATCTAAAATGATCTAGATTATAGATTCTATTTCTATGTCTATGGATTATAGATCTAGACTAAATGTAACCTTCATTCATTAAGAGTTATTAAGTTTTACTTTCGCTTTTCTTTTACGGAAGTATCGGTGAAATCTCGTTCTTTGAAAATCGTTATTAATCATCCATCGTTGAATGTTTACATCATGGCGACGATCATACCGACTGATTCCTCCGGTGATGGTGACGGCAATAACATCCCAGAAGACAAATGTCTTGTTCATGAAACATTTAAAGAAGCAGATGAAATTAGAAGCCTTATAAAAAATGTGGTCAATATCTGGGAGGATCCAGTTGCTATGGAAATGGCAGCTGAAAGATTTAGAAGTAAGTCTTAGTCTTATAGTTACTTATACTTATAGTTTAATTTAGTTGAATAGTTAATTTATAGACTTATTCATTGAATCATTGTCTGCTGCAGTCTTCTCTAACTTTTAGTTACTTTTTATAACTTTTTTTATATTTTAATTTTATGATTCTCAGAGACTCGACTCGAACCTCGATCCATTTTTTTTTCTTTTTTTTTTTACAATTACAGTTTACAGCGTCTAGTTAATTACTCAAACTTACTGCTTTAGGTTTAGATCTCTACAACTTAAGTTTGAATAAAATATTATTTAAGTTATATCAATTAATCAAAATCATTCAAAATGGCTTTATTAATTGAATTATTTTCATTATAATATTACTGTAAGTAGTGTAAGTTATATGACTATGTTATCTGTTCTTTACTTTAGCTTTAAGTGTCTCAAGTCATCTTATAAAATACTTCATCTATATACTTCATCTTAAAGAGTAAACCTCTTCAAAGATACATTGTATAGCTATCAAAAGTGTATGAAATACAATCTATGAGAAGTGTGAATTTTATCTTTAATAATAATGATTCCAGAGATTAAGGATGAGTGCAGTGTTTCACATGACTACGACTCTAATACTTACCTGACAGCTATTGATAGAATCTTTTATTTCAAAAGTGATGTACCATTAGAAAAAAATCTTCATAAATCAACAATCCAAATAAAGACATTTTTAAAAAATATAAATTGTATTAAAATATATTTTTGTAATATATATATTAGAGATTTGTAATTTATAAGAATACACATTTGAATTTTACTCTATTTCAGTCATTGTTGATGATTATCAAGAGCAGCCACACCTGATTGATCCATACTTAGGTAAATAACTATGAAAGAAAGAAATGTTACAATCTTGATACTGCTTACAAAATTATCTTGATACAATTCTTACTGAAAAAAAAAGAGGTTTCTTTTTGTTTAAATATGTTTTTGTTTTTTGTTTATTCAGAGGACTTTTTAGTTTCTTTGCTGGAAATTGGAAAAAAATTGACCACCCCTAAGCCTGTATCCAAGCAAGTGTTTACATATTTGTATCTAATAACAAAAGTAAGTAGACCTAGTAGTACTGTTGTTGTTGTTTTTTTCTTCTAAATTTAGAGCTTAGCTAATTCTTTAGTCCTAAATAGTGCTATCACAATCTTATTCCTCATATACATATACCTATTAATGCATACTTTATTAATCTAATTATTAAACATCAAAATAGTGTTTTATTTGACATTGAAAAGAACAATAGTCAAGACTAATAATGTTTTTATCACTTTTTATGCCTCCTCAAGTTCTGAATTTGTCCCCATTTTTTTTATACATCTGGATAGATATAATTCAAAGCCAGTGGGTGAAGACTTGTTGTTTATAAATGCACTAAAAAGTAGTGTGTCATAAAGGGAAAAAAAGAAGCCTTGTTTTCATCTTCTGGCAATACAATAATTGTCAAATTTGTAACTTAAACCTGTAAGAGCAGACATAATTTAATGCTTATACTAATAATATAGTGCTAATATAAGAACTTTATATATATGGAATATGCAAACATATTTTTTTATTAATTAAGAAAACTTCTAATCAAAATTGATATTTGAATTTCTAAACTCTTTTTTTTTTCTGAGAGCTTACTTTTTAAAAAAGCACAATAGCCTATGTATTTGTTATTTAATTTTAGACATTAAGAAAAATTAAATAGACCCACAATGGAGAACAGCTTTGTCTGCATTGAAACAAATATGCAAGTCGCAACTTGGTTTGCATTGCCATGTGAAACACTGCAGTCATTCTTAATCTTTAGAATCTAAGGCATTGCCATTATTATTATTAATTTTATGAATTTTGATTTTGGCCCAATTGTTTAAAATGTAGCAAAAGTTTAGTAAATTTCTTTGAAAGTGTGGGCAGTTATGCATTAAATCTAAACTCTTCTGTCTATTGAAAACCTTTATAGCATGTTTGAATTGGAATATTTGTAATTATTTCTTATGACATCTTTGTTTAATTTTTCCCCTTTTCTTTCTAGATGAGAGGCTTTAAATATGTGGTCAAGTTACTTCCCCATGAAGTATCAGACATGGAACCATTGCTGACACTTATTGAGTTACAGGATCCAAATGACCATGAAGTAATTTTTTTTTTTAAAGAGATCTGTTTGTCTAGGCACATTTTTTGTATCTGAACCTCACAAGGAAAATGATATATGCTAATGATATATGCAGATAAAGAGAAGCAGTACATTATTATGTTAGAAAACATTTATAAAATTCTTTTATGATATTTAGAGCAACATTATTGTTTATGGCGGTAGCAAAATTTAAAATGAGTTTTCATTTGTCTGAGTTGTTTTTGGAGGGCTGTGCTGTCTTCCCAAATTACTTGACAAATATAAGTTTGTATGAGCCTCTATGCCTCTCCTTGAACAAACTGAAGAAACACTGTGTTGAATAGATTTTCCTTCTGTCTAATGCTTTTAAACTAAATTCAATTTATAAATCATCCAGCAATGAACAACCAATGGAATATATAACATAACACGACTGACGTATGGTATTATCATGAAATAAATAAAGCACTGTGAAGATACAAATACATTTTCTTTTTTATTTTTTTTTTCTACAGCTTTGGGAAACCAGATATATACTTTTAGTCTGGCTCTCCATTGTGTGTTTAATACCTTTTGACTTGAAGAGATTGGACAGTAATCTGAATCAGGGAGATGGCAATGTTAAAGCTAAAACTATGGACAGAATTATGTCAATTTGCAAGGTTTGTGTTTTTTTGTTTGGTTGTCAATAAAAAAATAACTTGTTTGGCAATTCAATAAGATTACTTAAGAGGTCACAACCCTGATACTCTGGATAAAGGTCATGAGAGAGGCCATAACCCTGAAATAAAGGATAAAGCTCATGAGAGAGGCCTTAACCATGATAAAAAGGATAAAGTTCTGTTATTCCTACTTTTTAGTTGTTGCATTATGGCCTATGACTTTCTCTTAATTTAGATTCTCTTAAAAATGTTACTATTCAATGCAAGTAACTGCAGAATTGGTTTTCGGCTGAATTCTTTAAACTCCAAATGAATTAAATAATTGGCTCATATGTCTAACCCATCTATTGCCAATATAGTTAGTTCTTTTTCACCATACAATTGTTTAAGCTAAAGACAATATTCTTAGTAGAGAATTGGAATGAATTTGTTATTATAAAATAGAAATGCCACCACCAGGACCTACTATCCACAAATGTGACAAAGTGATAGTTACATTTGTGTCCCCTTCATTAACAATCCCTTTTTAGACCTTAAAGTCTAAATAGAAGGTGAAGATTAATTAGTTCATCAGTTTCCATGGTCTGTTAGGAACTTATGTGAATTTGACTTAGCTGTTGTTATTAACTGTTTTAATTTTAACTCAATGTTTGAGCCATGTTCATCTATACTATAAAGTAGAAAGTAAGGCCTATGTATGTATGTATGTATGTGACCAATCTTGATAAAACTTGGCAGAAATGTTCCTTGGGTACTAACTTAGACCATAGTGTATGTATTGTAGCCCTAAAACAAACTTAAGACCCTAAAAAAAAATAACAGTTGACCAACTCTATTAAAGCTATAGTATTTTATGGATCTAGGCTTTGTTTACAATGTTTTTTACCTTGACACACAAAAATACAAAAGAAGGTCCATTGATTTCATTATGTAATAAAATTAACCTTCAAATTTGTGTTTCAACAGCATTTTTTACATAAATTCGTTGCTTGTATCTGCAAATTCAGATTTCCTGACGAACATTCTTTCATTAGACAATACTGTAATGTTACACATCTTTCCCTTCCTAGGTCTAAAACTCTAATATGATATAACTTCTAGAGCTGCAAAGCCGTATTCTAATAGTTTCATTCATTCATGTAATCTTATAGAAAAGGTCACACATGCGCAGACCGAAATGTTACGAAACTCTCTTTTCCTAGGTCTAAAACACTATTTCAGCTCTAAGATGATAGAACTTCTCTTCGCAAAGATAGTTTTATAATTAAACACATTAACATACTAATTATAGTTCATTCATTTCATATTTTAATCAAATTAACATTCAAATTTGTTTTTCTAAAGCATTTGTACATAGATCTACATTCGTTCGCCAATGTTTTCATAAAAAAATGAATTAAGGTCAATTAGCTATTTTTAGCTCCATTCATAATATTTTTTAAAATCATGAATTCATGCATTCGCTTTACTTATAACATCATTATTTTTTTTATCATTTCTAATGCACTAAATCAGTGACTATATCAGCAATACACAAGTTAAGACCCGCGAGCAGCGGGTAATATCTGTCTAGTTATAAATATAAAACACACCCATTGAAAACATGTACATCCTGAGCTAGAATTCCCAGTAATACATAGTCTTATGTGCGACAAATAAAGTTGAATTATTCTAAGGCAAATAGACTTTGAGTGCACAAGGACAACTAATTTCAAGCTGTGCATGTACAGCTTTTCTTTTGGTCTGGTTAAACTGTTTATAGCATCTCTCAATCTAAATATAGAACTTTGACATTTTCTTTTGCAGACTTATTTATCTGTGAATGATAAAAGTAGAGATGCAGCAGGCTACCTAATGTCTAGATTCTTGACACGTCCAGATGTTAAACAAGTACTTCTTCCCCAGTCTCTGGACTGGATGATGCAAATTCTGAAAACTTCAGACTGTAAGTCTTGTTTTTGTTTGCTTGTTCTGCAATCTGATCAATTTTAAGAGTTCTGTAAACCAAAACTTAGGAGTAAAATTATATAGTGCTATATCTGATACAAGTTTTCCCTTCTGATTGTGAAGACACTCAAGTATTTGATTGTAGCAGACTTTGTGGAGTATTAAATACTTTGGCTTTGTTGTTTAAACATGGGAAAAGAGAGGATTTACTTCAGTATGGTAAGTAAGTCTATTAATATCATGCAAACAAAGTGCCCTTGGGATAAATTATTCATTCATAGTTTTTGTCTTGTCTTATTAAAAGGATTTAAAAATTTGCCACACTTTAAAAGAATTGGCTTTTTGGTGTCTTAGATAAATAATATATGATCATTTAAATTTTTTTTTCTAAAGATTAATACATGTTTAAGTTGTACATGTGCATTTGTGCATTGATTCCCAATGTCTCAAATTTTTTATTCCTTTTGACAGCACCAGTAGTGATGAGAGTTACACTAGATGCCAAGCTTGAAGAATGCAATAGTTGTGTTCTCCGTAAAATGGTAGGCAAGCTCATCCAGCGGCTAGGACTGACTTTTCTGAAATACAGGGTCACATCCTGGAGGTAGGCTTTAACCTATAAAGTCTTTGTGATACTTTTTAGGAGGATGAATTTAGTGGCACGGTGTACAATATTTGAATTTATTGCTTGGACTTGACTAAGATTTGGGTAACTTTTAAAACAGATGGGCATGTAAAATATTTTTTTGTTTCTGTCCATGATCATATCTTTATACAGCTGCATACTTATATGATGATTCTAAAAGATATTCAAAATTAACTAACTCATTCCAATTGGTGACTATTTTGTTTAGGCATGTCCTTGAAAAATTTAAAACAAAATGTTTTTAAGAAATTTTGATTAGAAAAAAAAGCTATTTAATATATTTTTTGTCTCATAACAATAAAATATTTCATCTTAAAATATTCAAGAAATATAAAACTAGAAATTATATTTAAAATTCATTCCAGTTTATTTTTTGGTAAATAAAATCAGTAAGATTTGAGGTCAGAAACAAAAATTATTATGCTCTTAAAGTTATGGCATTGTTTTTTTTTTTAAGGGTAGCTAGACTGATGATGAGTGTTAAGATACACTAAGCTAGATTACAAAATCATGTTACAAAATGTACACTTTACACTTACTTAAGTACAGCTGCACTGCCCAGGAACATCTAACTACAACAAAATACATGAGCAGAATGTGGCTCTCCACTAACCTAAGTCTGGTTCACTACTGACCAAAGTCTGACTCAAACAGTGGCCAAAGCCTGGCTCAATCACTGCCCAAGATTGAGCACCCTGTAACGAAGAAAGAGCTGACATCTAGGGGTGCAGCTAAACCAAATACTTAAATGATGATACACATACCAACAAATCAAACCTGATTAAAAACATCTGTTTACTTACCCTTTAACAAGGGGAAAATAGTGCCACAATGCCAGACACTAACAAAAAGAATGTCTCCTCCCAAAAAAGAACTACTAGTGACACAACAAAATTCCTGGCAACTAACCCAAGGATAATGGATTACAAACTTCTTCTAGACTGCTCTGTATTAATTTATGCACAAAAAGAAATCCAACACCCAGCAACAGATATTTATGATTTTGATTAATCATAAGAAGTCCTATTTTCAGTTTTGAAATGAAATGTACATTAGATGGATGAGGATAAGGATGTTCCTGCAGAGACAGAAGAAATTATTGGTTAGTTCTTTAATGCATCACAGGAATTTACTTCATTACTTAGATGAAATATATAGGTTTGACCAATTGACATTTTGGTTGTTGTTCTTTGGATGGCTAACTGATCTTATGGTATGAGCTCAAACCTTGCTTGCTGCCATTCCCTCATCATCCTGCAATAGGTTTGGTCAAGGATGTAATTATCTTTAAATCTGAAGGAACATCTACATTGAAGGAAAAGGCAAAGAAAAGAAAACATTGTAGTCCAACAATATTGATTGTATATTATTAATGTGATGCAGTCACAAATTTAAAACATTTTAATGTTATATATTCATCTGCCACCAATTCTAAGAAAGTTCTGATTGTTGTTTTGCTTAATATTGACAGAGCAAATGCACTTTTTATTTGACTAACTTTTAACTTTTAACTAACTTTGACTGTTTTCCAAACAGATATCAGAGAGGTAATAGGTCACTGGCATTAAATTTAGGTGAAGGGATTAACATAGCAGCAGGTGGATTAGGAAGTTCTACTTTGGCTAAAGAAGAGGATGAGGAGAATGATGTTCCTGAAGAGATTGAAGAAATTATTGGTTAGTTCTTTAGTGCATCACAGGAATAGTTAGTTTCTACTTCATTACTTAATTGAAATATCTTTGACCAATTGACATGTTGGTAGTTGTTCTTTGTCAAATATTCATTGATATTATATATGTCTATGATCTGCAGAACATCTTTTGATTCATATGAAAGACAAAGAGACAATTGTGAGATGGACCGCTGCTAAAGGGTTAAGTAAAAATTATTTTCATTTTTTGTTTTGATTGTATTTTGTTTCTCTAAGCAGTTCATAACAACAGATGTCACTGCAGTCATCACCACCAATACTTTAAGGTTTGTTAAATTTGGACTGGTAAACTCAGTGGTTGAAAAGACAAAATACTTATTTTAGTTAGTTACTTAAACACACACAAATTATTTTTGTATTCATTGAAAAATATTTTTTGTAGGATAGGACGAGTGACAGGACAACTTCCTAAAGAACTTGCAGATGATGTTGTTGGATCAGTATTGGATTTATTTACTTTCCAGGAAAGCGATGGTGCATGGCATGGAGGTATGTTGTTAACATGAAAAGTTTTTGTGTTTCTTTACCAGAGTACACAATGGCAATTTGGTATGTTCTTCAAAATGTTATTGACTTGAAGCAATTGGTAAAAAAATGCTTTACACTGAGCATTGTTTGCAGACACATAAACCTTCTTGCATGTTCATTACATTAGTCCTACTAATTTTTATTTTAACTTATTGTTAGACTATAATGTGAGAAAAAAAAATTGAGTTCTTTTTAAAATTAAAATACATTTTTTTCTTCTAAGGTTGTTTGGCTTTGGCTGAATTAGGTCGCAGAGGATTACTGCTGCCTGAACGTCTTAAAGATGGTCAGTAACTATAAGAAATTAAAAATGTTGATACTTGTGGCATGTTTCATGTTAAATAAAGTTAAGTTTGTAAGCTCATGCACTCATTCCTACCTCATATTGTGTTTTTATTTGTGCTTATAGAAATGTCTATGTTAAAATGTAAAGCCTTTTATGTCTTCAAATAGTTGTTCCAGTCATCATGAAAGCCTTGATGTATGATGAAAAACGGGGAAATTTCTCAGTAGGAGCCCACGTCAGGGATGCAGCATGCTATGTGTGCTGGGCTTTTGCCAGAGCTTATGAACCTCAGGACATATTACCTTATGTACATCAAATATCAAAGTGAGTGTGCTCTCATTGTGTTAATGGAAATTTCAGAACACAGTTAATGGTTAGAATGGGTGATACATAAGTATATAACTGATATAATATTTGACCCACAAGCATGTGGCTAAAATCTAGGTGGTTGATTTCAATCTAGTTGGTGCTGATATTAATAATGTCTAGTAATTTTGTTTATTACACTTTCTTGCCCTTTTTTTTTTTTTAGCTATTAAAAATTGTGTTTAAGTTTTTTAAGCATTGTTTCTGTATTTTTCTTTCAGTTATTTGATTATTGTTTCTGTGTTTGACCGAGAAGTGAATGTGAGGCGTGCAGCTGCAGCAGCCTTCCAGGAAAATGTTGGCAGACAGGTAAACAAACTTCCTAGTTCATGCTACCAGCATCCAATCAACTTTTCCCTTGTTTACTCATTTTTCTTTTCTAATCCACATTTTAAATCACTTGAATAGTTTATGGGAAGGCTAGAGCTGCCATTTCCTAAGTTTTTTCCTTCTAAAACTACTGATCAGGCTCTAAATATCTTTTTAAATATGAATAATAGTGACATGAGTGACTTAGAAAGTTTCAAACTTCGGATTTAAGCAAGATCTAGTAAGCAAAAGGTGGTGTGCACTTTTTTTTTTTGGACTGAGACTGTGCCAAAAAAGATCACAAAAAATCTAAATATTGATCAAGTTTGACAGTGTTATGTTTTGTTCTGTAGATACTTGGATAGAGTTTAATTTTTGTTACAATAATAATGAATAAGGACTGTTGGGATATTATTTTTTTTTTTTTTTGGGTAAGTCAATTTTATAAGAAATCAAATATCATTATTTTTATCTCTGATATTAAATAATTTTTTTTCCAGTGACTATAATACTGAAGTATAAATTATCTTGTAGAAAATTCAATTTTCAACAGAATTTTTTTAACAAGTCTACTTTTAAACAGACAGAAAAAAACAGTATTTTATTTATATTTAGGCATATGTGATAAAAATTGTGAGGGGAAAAAAAAATTCTGTCAGAATAAGAAGAAAATTACTGTTTTCAAGAGTTTAGAGAATAGTAAGTCTTTTTAACCTGAACATGTGGAATTCAACATTTTCATTGTTGTTCTTTTTATAAATGTATCACAAACCAATCATTTTGTATTAATGATTAGGTAACAATTAACTTATATTAATATCAAAATGCCATCGCAATCAGTAGAAAGTATTAGTTCAATGAATTGATCCACCATTGTTTTGAGCAATCTTATTACAACAGAATCAATACTTTAAAAAAAATACTGTATTGTGTTTTGAACACTTTAATGCAATGCCAAACAAATGTATGAAACTTGTCTTTTTTTTTTTTTTTTTGTGATTGCATGTATTTTTAAGATGTGACCTTTTACTAGTTGAAGAGGAAAAAGCTTTTACTTTTGTCATATTGTGATCTTAAAAACGAATAGTGTTATTGAAAGTCATATTTCACAATCCACTTGATGATTTAGTGTGGAATGGGGGCCAACTATTAATAAGTGAGCTTTTTTTTCACCTTGCTTTTTACTATTGTTTAATTATGTTCTAGGTTCAGTTTATTTATCTAACAGGGAACATTTCCTCATGGTATTGAAATACTTACTACAGTGGACTATTTTGCTGTGGGCAACAGACCAAAGTGTTACCTCGAGCTCAGGTATTGACTAATAAAAAAAATTAAGCCATAGAAAAATAAGGATGACATGAATAAAAGAAATTTCTTTTAGAAACTAAATAATGTGAAAAAAAAACTTTGAGAACATTTAAATAAATAGGCTGACAGATAAGCAAAAGTTTACATTAGCATGTTTGCAATAACCACTTTATTTATCCTACAATGAAGGTAATGCAAACACCAAAACCTAGTTGTTTGAGCTTTCTTGTCTGTTTTTTCCTTGCACCTACATACAAAGTCAATACTTCAAGAAAATACATCCATGTTTAATTTTATTTTTGACTTTTGATATGCTTACAGAAAATAAAATCCCCTTTTCATGACATAAAATAAGCATTTTCATATCAGTATTAAAAATATTTTTGTTTCAGCATGTTTATTGCTAAATTTGAAGAATATACTCAAGGTGTTATAGATCACTTGGTAGATGTGAAACTTTCCCATTGGGACAGGTACATTTTTTTTTGTCTTGCTAACTTCAAGTTTATCCTCTGTTAGTAGAAATTTAGTAGAAATCTCAGATGCATTTAAAAATAGAACCATATAAAAAGAACATACAAAAAAAAAACAATACTCAATCCTTATGCTAAGACAAACATGCAAGAACTTTATCCTGTGCCATTTCAGCATGAAACACTTGCATGAACTGTATATGAAAATTATCAAATTAGCATGACTTAATTTATGCAATAGATTTATCACTAAATTAATACTTTTATATCACATATTCATAATAAATGAGTTTAATTTATAGACTAAGATTAAATTATAATTCTTTAGATGGATAATTCAACATTGTTTAAATCATTGTATATTTTTTTTTAATTTCTATCTCCAGTACCATAAGAGAGTTGTCTTCCAAAGCACTTCACAGATTAACTGCGTGTGCACCACAGTACATGGCCTCACAAAGTTTGTCTACTTATTACTATTAGAACTAACAAAAATTCACCATAAGAGTCAGACTTTTTTATTGTCAACTGACTTATAACCAACACAAAGTTTTTTTAATAATAATAATTCAGAACTGTAACAGCATTATATTAATCTGTGCATCACTTGTGGGGAAGGCTGTCCTTTGAAGTTTTAAATGTATCTTGACTCTAATGAATGAATGCTGTAAGAATGTTGATTGTCCTTTTTTTTCTAATGGAAATGAAAGATAATTGGTAGCTGGTTGATATTTATAGTAGGCTAGGACATTCAGAATAAATATTTAATTGTTTTATGATTTTTTCTACTTTTATTACCTTTGCAGTAATACCAAAACTCTTGTCCTGGTCCACTGGCCTAGATTTGTTTCAACGTCATGGTTCCATCCTAGCTATAGCTGAAATTGTACATGCCCTCTACTTGATAACTCAGTCTAAAAATGAGTAAGATAAATTGGAAATTATTATTTTATCATTATTAAGAACATTAGCCACCAACAATGTCTTCAACAATTGTGTTGGGTAGTCTGGAGCTAGTAAGTGTGGTAGTGAGAGAGACCTGTTGGGTTTATTTCAAACTAATTATTTAATTGAGCATGGACTACCACTTAACTCATTAGCATATACTTCTGGTTTAGATTTCTAAATTATTATATTTTATTTTTAAAAAAATGATATTATTGCATTTTTCATAATGAAAAGAAAGAGGGAAAAAAACAACTAGATAAAGTAAAAGATATTCCAAAATGTTAACTTATAATGCACATAACTCAACAATGTCTCATTCATCAACCATCACTTGAAAATAGAGACACTAATTTGAATTGAGCTCATTTTGTTTTTCTGTTCTGTATGTGAATAAAAATAATCTTTGTATGGAAAGTTTTAAAAATCATGTTGAAAGAAGTATAATGCAGAATAGAACTGTTAAACTGATCTAGAACAGTAGTAGCTATGAGGCTAAGAAATCATGAATTACTACCTGAAAACCTAAATGAATGGTGGAGATTAGATCAGATGTTGAATCCCCTCTCTAACAACCCTTTAATCAACAGGCCTTGCTGATCACCCTTCTGATGCTTGCTCTGTTTTTGTGAACATAAGTCTAAAACTTTCTATAAAAAATAAATTATAAAAATAGCAATATCATGAAAAAACTGTGATCTGTTATATTTTTATCCTTTAGGTGTCCATTTAAAATATACCAAACTTATAGGTTTTTAGTGCATTGAAAAATTCTTGTAAGCAATAAATTTCATAAAGATTATTTTATAAATTATTAATGATTAATTTATAATAATATTTGTCAAAAATTAATTGTAAAATATTTTATTTGATCTGCTTTTAAAAGTTACTTAATTATTTTTATACTTGTTTTTTATCTACAGAAGTCTAGTCCAACTGCTGGGTGAAGATATTATAGATAAAATACAAGACATCTGTAGAAAGGTTGGCATGTTGTTTTTCTTTCAGGTTTCACTTATTATGGATTAGATTCTGATATTCAAATGAAATTATTGCACATTTTGTTTTTGTCTTTGTATATATTGTTTTGTAATGAAAACATAACTTATAAAATTTATAATGAAAATTTAAATGGACATGGTGTTGTAGTGATGCTAATATTCATTTATTTTCATATTTTATCTTTCAATCACATTTGTAAAAAGAATTTATTTAAAACATGTTCTAAAGTCTCTTATAAAGTTTCCCCCTTTCAGATCTTGCCATCTATGAGGCAGATGATGTAAAGATCATGTTTCTGTTATTAATGAGGGTGTCATGTGGCCAGCACATTGATAAACCGCCTTTACTTTTCCCTAACTAATATCAGGTACCCATTAGAGTTGCGGCCGCCCTAGAAATCCCAAAATTAAAAACCCAGTCTTCACTTGCACTGGAACCTGAGACCCCCCTTTACTTGACCACCCCACCACAAATAGTCTCTGAAGTGCTATTGAATTCCATTCACTCAATAGTTCTTACACCAAACAGAATACCAATATATTTGATTCCAATGCTACACAGTATTTTGTCATGATGCTAACACCCCTCTAATTGTTCTTTCAGCTACATGACCTCAAGATGTTCAAGAGACACGGTGGTGAATTTATGAGAATATCCAGTAATCAATGTCTTTTTTTCCTTCAATAGTTATAACACTTTATTTGATGTATTGCACAAACTGTAAGACACATTTCCTTATGGATAAAAAAGATCATGATTATTATTACTATTTGATTTAAACTTTACACTTTAACCTTCATATAAAGAACATTTTCAATCTCTGTGATGGCCAACAAAGTGAGACAGACATCTAGTGGTTGACTTAAATTCTATGTGAAAAAGAGTTCCTATTGCCTTTTTGATTATTGTATTCAATTATAATATTTAAAATACTTCTTAATTTATAAAAATTTAATCTTCATAATTTATTCCAGATTTGATAAGAAACCATACTCAGTAAATTAGTTTTTCTATTGTTTTATCCTACTTTTTACATAATCGCCATAAAATATAAATTTCCATACATTTTTTAAAATCTAATTTTTAAAATTTGAGAAGACAAAAATTGCTGCTATTGTTCAATCCATGGGCTATCATCACCAATGAAAATGTCAAAATAAAATTAATATTTTGTGTTTCTTCTTCTCAGCTTGTTGTTTGATTGAGAAATGTTCAGTGGCTAAACTGCCATTCCATAATAAACCTGTTGTAGGTAAATAGACATTTTGATTTGAATATTCTTGGCTATTTAAAATCAAGTTACATTGTTAAACTTTTGCAAAATTATTTAATCTATTTACTGCTAATTATACAATTATTGTTTAGAAATGTGGCGGTCTGTGATAGATGAATGTTTAACAAGAATTGAGCCAGAGATACAGGTCAGTTGTTCCCTTTTTTCTTATAACTATATTTGTGTAGTATTTTTTTTGTCCATATAATAGTGAAGAGATCTATGCCTAGAATTTTATTGTTTAAAGTGAGACAGATCAGTGAAACATGTACGACACATTTGGTACGTACTAAATAATATGTCTTTTATACATAGCATTTTGTAAACTATAGACATCTTGTATAGCAACAAAACATTGTTTTACTTGACTATCATTTCTTGAATATTTTGTGGCACATTTACATTAAGTACTAGAAACAGTCTGATTGATACATTACATTATGACCTTTTCTTTCACAGGCTGCAGCCATTTCTGCCATTCCTTCCTTTTTCTCAGAATATTATACTCAGCCAGATGGAACTGTCTCACAAGAGAAACAAGGTTTGTGAAATACTTTTTTTTTTGTTCACTTTTGTGGTCTCTTCAAGACAATGTACAACTGAGTTTTGTGTCTACATCAACAGCATCAATCATTTCACAGTATTTATCTGAACTCAAGTCTTCCAATCAAGCTGCCAGGTAAATAACAATTTTGATGAACTAAATAGTGTTTTAAAACTGTTGATTTGATTGTATATGCATGCAGTAAACAACAGACAACATTAATGTTGCATTCTAAGCATTTGTGTTTGAGACCTGGAAGTCTGTAAAGTAGTCTTGTTTATGTGACAGATTCATTTCTTGCATGAATGAACATCCCAATCGATATTCATAAATTTTGTTATGACTGTAGTTATATATGTAGCTATACATGTAGCTATTGCCATTACAGTTATAACAATATTTTTACGGAGAATGGCTGCCTGGAAATATGGTATGTTCTCTGGACTGTTGTCTTGATGATGCTGGGTTCAAATCCTGCCCACTCCATCCCCATCATCCTGTGGGACTTTTGGGCAAGGATGTAATAATCTTCAATTCTGAAGGCACAAAAAAAATATTTTGAAGTTTTGGGAGAAGTGGGGACCTTAAACGTCATAGTGGTCTTGTAAAAATGATTGATTCCATGATCAATAATATATCTTCCCTAGTGCCATTAGAGCATGGAGCAGGTGACCTGAATCAGCCAGGAAAACCAATAATTTAGCAGAGCATAAGTCTCTTTTTAATATTCATAACTAGATTTACATATGATTATGAAAGGACTTAGTTATCTTCTGTTTTGAAGAACTGTCTGTAACTTATAATCAGAAGTGTATCACTATCACTTACTTAATCATTATGTCATGAAAACAAAACACAGACTGTAATCTGGTATTGATATGAGTAGCTTACAGTGCTATGCTGTTAAGTCTAATGTACTTTCTTTGTCTAGACAAGGTCACAGTCTAGCCATAGGGGCTCTACCAAGGAGTATGCTTAAAGGTCAATTAAAAACAGTTTTATCTGGACTCAGAACTGCATCCCAGATAACAGAGAAACAAATGGCTGAAGCAAGAAGGGATGCTATTATTGCTCTGTCAAAGTAAGTGACACAATGATGGGAAAAGTTGTTTTATTATAAACATGATGCTATTTTATTGGTATAGATATCCATTACTGCATTATTGAACATTAGAATATTTTGTGAAATATTTTGTATCTAATTGATATTATTTTATGTTGTCCTTCATGGAAGATTAAATTATTTTTTTTTAAATAAAAAGATTTAGAAATCTTTCTACATAAACTAAAGCATCTGAAATAATTTTGGCAAGTTGGCATAAAATAGTTTCTATCACTTGCTGGAAATCACTTTAACTTTGCTTGAGAACAGTAGGTCTCAAATGGTTACTTAATTTCACTTGTATATATCCTCAACAGTATCAAATTGAATTCATACATGTTTACATGCTAATAGTTTTTTAATCTTTTGTCACTAGTGTATGTAAGACAGTTGGAGTTGAACACCATGGCAATGCTGAGGAGTCAATCTGTGCTGACAATGTAGACACAGTCTATACAGTTTATCTTGAGGCTATGAAGGACTATACATTAGACAGTAGAGGAGACATTGGTGCTTGGTAAGTTCAGTTCTTTGTGTAGTTCACTTTCAGGAATGTAATCATTGAATAGGAGATGAGTTGGCATGTTGCCAATCCAAAATAAAAAACTTGGATTCTCTATTATTTTAAACTCTGATTGAGAGGCTGAATGTGTCTTCACTTCTCCAGAAATGTGTGCCTTATAAGATTTGAAAAAGAAGGATGGCAGCTACACAGCATTCTGATAAACTACCTGTCATAGAAACTGGTTAACTTATCTTTAGGGAACTTTGCCATTTTTTTTCTCAAATCATTGCCTCCTGTGGATTATAATGTGCTTTGTATTTTTGGACAGGGTAAGAGAGGCCTCCATGCAAGCCTTACATGATCTAACTATTCTTATTGTCAATTCTGAGTGTCCACTTCTCACTCCTGAGACGTAAGTTTAATGTTTTCTGATTAAAAGTTATACTATCAATGTTTTATCAAACAAAAATATAGTTGTTTTTTTAAATAACAAACACCTATTATTTGAAATATTTCATATAACACTGTTAATACCTTACAAAAGTTATTGTTTGTAATTATTACATTAAAAGTTCTTTCTCAGACATTTTCATGTGTTTGGCTTTACTGTATTGCTTTTCATAAGCATATTTAAAGAAAAAAATATTTTTAGTTTCTTTTCTTGCTCAGTCATCATACTTTACTAAAAAAAAAATACTGTAACCAAAAATGAATCTTTGAATCTACTGCACAATTTGTTTATAATTATATAATATAAATTTAACACTGCCATTAAAACTAAGAATTCATAATAAATCAATAAGAAATGTTTTACAGTAACAGTGTGATGTTAATCCTTTATGTTCCCATTTGTGATTTTTCTCTACAGAGTAAAACAAGTATTTTGTAGTTTAATACAACAGGCTGTGGAGAAAATCGACAGAACACGGAGACTTGCTGGCATACTGTTTACTAAGCTTCTCTACCACAAGTATGTTTTTAATAATCCATAATTTATGCACTAAATATTTCTTATGAATAGTAATAGTAATAGTATGTTAATGTTACCTTGTTGTTTTATTTGACTTTTTAGACCATCAGTTCCTTACATACCACAAGAGGCTGAGGTAAAAAGTATTTGTCCAGAGTAAGTACTTTTTATTTATTGATCTAGTGCAGTGTTTTTTAACTTTTTATTTATTGATCTAGTGCAGTGTTTTTTAACTTTTTATTTATTGATCTAGTGCAGTGTTTTTTAACTTTTTATTTATTGATCTAGTGCAGTGTTTTTTAACTTTTTATTTATTGATCTAGTGCAGTGTTTTTTAACTTTTTATTTATTGATCTAGTGCAGTGTTTTTTAACTTTTTATTTATTGATCTAGTGCAGTGTTTTTTAACTTTTTATTTATTGATCTAGTGCAGTGTTTTTTAACTTTTTATTCTCCTTTTACTCCTTGAATAAATTGAATATAAGAAAAATAAAGCTTCCATCGTCTGCCCTCCTGTCAGAAGTTTGGTATGTCAATATCTGAAGGAAAGGCCAAAACTTATAAATGAAACATTAGGTTCTTATTAAGAAACTTTTAGTCTGCAAGTAATAAATGCATTATAAATGTGAATAGAAGTTGTAGTGGCCAAGTTTTAAAGCACTCAGCTTCTGAAATGATATCCTTAGGTCAGGGCCAAGTTTTAAAGCACTTAGCTTCTGAAATGATATCCTTAGGTCAGGGCCAAGTTTTAAAGCACTCAGCTTCTGAAATGATATCCTTAAGTCAGGGCCAAGTTTTAAAGCACTCAGCTTCTGAAATGATATCCTTAGGTCAGGGCCAAGTTTTAAAGCACTTAGCTTCTAAGTGATATCCTTAAGTCAGAATCTAAGTAAAGCTTGGATAAGTAGTTCAGGATTTTTAGGGTATGGTGGCTTAGTGGTAAAGCAATTCACTTCTGAACTGAGGGGTTTGAATCATTGTGAAGACTGGGATTTATAATTTCAGGATATTTAGGGTGCCTCTGAGTCCATCCACCTCTAATGGGTACCTGACATTAGTTGGGGTAAAGTAAAGGCAGCTGGTCATTGTGCTGGCCACATGACACCCAGGTTTACCATGGGCCACAGAAAAAGATGACATTTTAAATCATCTACCTTATAATCACAAGGTCTGAAAGGGGTTCTTACATTGATGAGTACTTTCAAAAAGGGGTTCTTACATTGATGAGTACTTTCAAAAAGGGGTTCTTACATTGATGAGTACTTTCAAAAAGGGGTTCTTACATTGATGAGTACTTTCAAAAAGGGGTTCTTACATTGATGAGTACTTTCAAAAAGGGGTTCTTACATTGATGAGTACTTTCAAAAAGGGGTTCTTACATTGATGAGTACTTTCAAAAAGGGGTTCTTACATTGATGAGTACTTTCAAAAAGGGGTTCTTACATTGATGAGTACTTTCAAAAAGGGGTTCTTACATTGATGAGTACTTTCAAAAAGGGGTTCTTACATTGATGAGTACTTTCAAAAAGGGGTTCTTACATTGATGAGTACTTTCAAAAAGGGGTTCTTACATTGATGAGTACTTTCAAAAAGGGGATAAAAAAAAGTTTGGTCATAGTGTTGCCCCCATGACAACTTTTAAATTGATGTAATACAGAAACTGGTAAGCTCTAAACTGTGCGCACCTTAAGTCTCTAAAACAGGTTTCTTAAACTTTTTTCCTTCATAGAACACTTCGCACATTATGAGTATTTAGTGGAACACAGCTTAGTTTTTAGAGAGAAAAATCCAAGTGGTGGCCTTATTCTTAATTATCCCAGCAGTTTGTGGAGCACCAATTCAGGCCTTGCAGAACACTAGGGTTCTGTGGAACACCAATTCAGGCCTTGCGGAACACTAGGGTTCTGTGGAACACCAATTCAGGCCTTGCAGAACACTAGGGTTCTGTGGAACACCAATTCAGGCCTTGCAGAACACTAGTGTTTTGTGGAACACCAATTCAGGATTTGCAGAACACTAGGGTTCTGTGGAACACCAATTCAGGCCTTGCAGAACACTAGGGTTCTGTGGAACACCAATTCAGGCCTTGCAGAACACTAGGGTTCTGTGGAACACCAATTCAGGCCTTGTGGAACACTAGGGTTCTCTGCAACATAGTTTGAGAAACACTGCTCTAAAGGATACTGTGAATATGAATGTAGATTTCTTACACAGTCAAAACTATATTAGCAACAAATAACAGAGTGTAAGAATCATGAGGTGACATTTGATTTTAAATCACCTGCTCTGTCATATTTTTATGATATAGATGTTCACTTAAAATAAATTTAAGTTTTTTTTTATTGAATTAAAAAAAATTATAGCAAGCAATAACATAAAGTTTTAATATAAAGTTGTTGTTTTTTATATAAATGATTCATTTACTTCTCTGATTATACTATGGTTTAATAGGCATTCTTTGGTTACTTGTGGGACAACATCTTGTTGATTAATTTTAGTCAAGTATATGATTATTAAAATCTAGATTGCAGTTGTTATTTGCTCACCTTCTAGATTGGGAATAGATTCTATTCTAATCATAAAGCGAAAAAGTTCTTTGAAACCCATTTGATATAAGTGTAAAATCCACTATAATTAAATAACCATAATACCTTGTAACCCTTTTAAATATTTCCTGTTAGAAAAGCTTTGTCTCTTCCCCATACAATCGACCTAAAAGTATCTACACCATTTTATAATCTTTTTAACACCCTAACTTCTACATTCTTAAGTAAATCTATGCATTTACAGTATTATAATGTTGGTTTTGTCAAATAATTATATAAGACTTGTATGATCCTCACAGAATACTGGCTTTGGAGACTAACTGGGCTGCTGAGGCTGACACATATCCCATATTTTCCAAATTATTGGCACTAGAGACTTACACCTACAGTGTTTTGCTTGGTCTTGTAGTTAGTGTCGGAGGACTTACTGAATCTCTTGTAAGATATGCTAATTGTAATGTATATGGTATGGTCTAGAAGTTAAGTGTGGACTTACAGAATCTAGAACAAAATAATCAAATCGCAATACACAAGGTCCTAAAGTATATCAAAAATAGCAATATATTTAGTCTGCTAGTTAACTCTTTCTCTCTCCTAATTAACGATACCATCGTTGATTGGGCTCCATTAAATTAAATTAATTTTTTGTTTTCGAAAGTATAATTTGAGTTCAATAAAAAGAGCATGCATTCTCCTATAATTCTATACCAAAAGTAACGTTTTCTGATTACAAACAAAAATGTATATTAATCATGACAGGGTAGAATGTACAAATGTTAAAAATTAACAATTTTGTCAGAATATGGAAAAATAATTACGAAGATAAAGAGTTAATAATGCTTAGGCCTAGCATTATTACTTATGACCTGGCTTTTATTTTGACAAAAAGTAATGATAATTTTTAAATAACGTTTTCTTTTTAATGTATGTCACATTGTTTTTGTTAAAATGTGCACATTTTTTTTCCTGTAAGTCAAATATGCTTTCATTTTGAATATAGGTCAAATTTTCTAGTGCCTCACTCCAAGAGTATATTAAGTCTTTATCAAGCAATCAATCTCAGCTTGTCTCTTTCATGGAAAATTTACTTAGAATATTTAAAGATTACCAAAAAGATGACAGGCAAGTTGTGTACAACTTTTTGTTTTTGTCAATGAGTTGTATTTCAAATAACAAACACACATCTTTTGTCAGACTGACATGATAAAAATTGTGAATAAAGTTTTTTGTTTTGTTTTTTAAACCTTGTGATACAGAACTTTTTCTTGATTAATTATTTTGTTTGATATCTTGAACAAGGAAAAGAAATTGCAATTGACTGAAATGGTGATATAAGTAAGCTCAATTAGTACCCTTTATAGGTCGTCATCTGAGTCTTAGTGAACACAAACCTGAAAAATAGGTCGATACTATAGAAACAATAGATAACCATACAATCTTCAATGTTCATAAGCTCTCCACTAACAGAGTGGTTACCATGTTGGCTTGAGAAGGCTTGAGCCATGAATACAAATTCAGGTCGTTCCCCCTCTTTTTAAGTCTTTATAATGCTTTTTTATTGTTAGTCTAGATCTATTTCAAATTTAATTACATTACAGATCCAAAGTAATTGATACAAGTATGCTTAATATAAGCTTTG
>JAZGLO010002092.1:0-16205 GCA_036873155.1 Biomphalaria sudanica
ATGTCACAACTTTGACCAGTGACACTCTATTACACGCCCAAAGTCACACTCTTCATGTTACAAAATTAAATGTTGAATCTAGAACCAATTGGTGGGGGGGGGGGGGGAACTTGCCAACGCAAAAAGGTCCTGCTTTAAATTCTAAACCAAACAATCAAAACTTGAGAACCACTTTTCGTAACACTTTGCTAACACTGTCTCCATGTTTCTTAAGCTGGCCAAACAAATATACCTCATTATTCACAACAGCACAAGGAGGTAAGGAGATCAAGTTGTTTTTGTACTTTTCTGGTTGTTTTTAGTTTACACTTAGCACCGCTAGGTCAACACTAATGTGTGCGTGTGCGTGTCACATGCGTTGAAACAACTAAATTTGGAGTCGATTCAACACTCGGTTAGATTTGGACTCATATATTGTGTACACTTCTACTGTTGACTGCAATGTACATAGGCTACGTACACAGCGCGTATTAGACTGTTTTATTATAAATGCGTACACAATGAAGCTTTCGTGTTGAAGATCTCTTGAGTTAACTGACATTCAATTTAATTAAGCATCAACATTTTTTAAAGATAAAATGTGGTTATTTATATTATTCTTTTTCTCGGAAAGTAAAACTTCAAAAAAAATTAGCAAAGTATATATACTATATATACATACACTACGGCCCCTTCAGTTGCGAAGCAGCCATGGGTCGTTTCATAGAAATTAGGTGAATGCCTGGACATTAGCTATGGTCGGAACGATGTCGCCCACACAGTAGTCCCTCCTCTCTACGCAGCTGATGTGTTGGCATACAGTTTGGGATCAGCCGCGTCGCAGGCTCTGCCAGGATGTAGCACTGTGTGCTGCAAGCTACATAAGGGTCACTGGCTCCTGTTTTTTACTCAGGGTTGACTCCCGAAGTCTAACCCATATTTGAGTGTAGCTGCAAGGCATCAGAGGTGAGTGTAAACAGAACCAGAATCCATTTACTTCGATATTTGAATCAGAATGTTTCTACATTGTCTCAAAAATGTAGAGCAAGATCTATTATTGCCACGAGA
Source organism: Biomphalaria sudanica (assembly GCA_036873155.1). Lineage (NCBI taxonomy): Eukaryota > Metazoa > Mollusca > Gastropoda > Planorbidae > Biomphalaria > Biomphalaria sudanica. The sequence goes on from JAZGLO010002092.1 coordinate 1,048, forward strand.
AGCCCTAATAATTTAAAAACAGAAAATATAAATCTCAAGACAACTGGTCTGCTTCCCCCTACAAAAGAAAAAAAAAGAGAAACGAGTATTCTATTAAAAGGAGTCTTATAAAGTGATCAGGCATTGGAGCGTCATGGAAATGTCCAAAGTATTTCATGGCTCTGACAACTGGTGCTAAACAAAAAGCTACTGCAACCATTCTACCGAAGGTGCATGTACTGCTTTATGGAAACAACTGTTTTGTCGGCATCAATATCGACATAATAAGTAGGTCACAGATGGGACTGTATAAACACTTGAAATGTACTCCTCATTTGTCAGCAGTCAGGAGGTAAATAACGTATTTTTTAAAGATTTTTTTTATGACCAATAAACAAGTGATACGAAATACAATCAATCCTTACTTTATGTTTAAATAATAGAGTCATCTAAAATTCTTACATTCAAATTTCATTTGGCATTGAAACATTTAACCAAAATTTAAACACCGACGTTCGCATTATTAGCAACAGCTTAGCTCCACCGGCTATACTATAATATAAAAGGTGAATAAAAGATCTATAGATAACACCCAAATGAGTCGAAAATAAAATTGCCGCCATTTTTGTTTTACTTTTATCCATATAACGTAAAAAATTAACATAATAATAACTATATAAACAAAATGTATCAATAGTTATAAAATAATACACACCAACAAATATTCATTGTATTTTTTTTCAATTAGGTTTACTTCTGTTCAGGTTAGTTAAAGTACTGTCTCATGCAGAGAGTGTGTGGAATTGGACTCTTCAAACTACAAAATGAAAGAACACAGGCTTAATCGAGCCAATCGTCGTCTGTTGATTCTTCTTTCCGCCATTTTCCTTCTTATTGTTGTTATTGTCGGAGCAGTCGTGTGGAAGGTAACAAAAGATGCCTACCAAGTTGGGACTGTTTCCAGTCTTAACGATAAGACGGCATTGCCTGACTTGACAACTCCTCCTGCCACGAAAAAAGCCACATATTCTTCAGAGGTAAGTTTGTTCATTCAGTGGAACCAAGACCATTCATTCTAGAAGGCCTGAGCACGGACTTGCAACGTCACAACCTAAGGGCAGTTTAGACCAATAGCTCGTTGCCAAGTCACATGTCTGTGCGACGTGGCGACGAGCTATTGGTCTTAACTGCCCACAGTTTGTGATGTTGCGGGTCAGTGTTCAGGCTTTCTATAATGAAAGTCTCGGTTGAACTCGGAAGGACATAACCTTATTTGTTAGTGTGCCTTTTGCGGATCAAGTCGCAGCCTTTAACGTCCAGCGATTACGGTGGACATTTAAGTCAGCCTTGACTAAAGAAATATTTGGCAACATCGTTCGGACGTTCTTTCAAAATGAAAGATCCACGCCCCAAACTGAAGGATTGCGGTGGATGGACAGCGGGCAGGGTTCAAACCTATGACCAGTCAGAGCGCACAACTAGACAACCAATGAATTTTAATGACTTCCGACAATTAGTACAAATTTAAAACACTCTCGATACCCTTAAAAAAATGACTCGTGATATCAGGTAACAACGGGAGATAACAGTATTTTATACTTAGCTCTGCTCCTCAGAGTACTTATCTAAATGGCTAGCCAAATGTCTAATCTAATTCACCTTTTTAAAACATATATTCATTTTATATTTTGATGTGGAGTATTGTATACATGTTAACGAGAGGCATGTTATTGTTACTAATTATGGGACTAGTTTTATTTATGTTTCCATTTGGGGAGGGGGAGCTTTCTACCTGAGATGCGAGGTAAAAAAACTCGAGAGCGTGTCTGCGAGAAACTGTTTGATGAGTAGAATAGTTGGGAGTCTTTTTTTTTTTTTCGCAGAGAGTCTTAACCTTTTAGGTTGAACTTCTTACACTCACGTAGATCTAAATGCTCAGCTTATTCAAGGAGAAAAACATCCTGTACTTCGAACGTGTATACACACAGTCACACACACACACAAGCTCTACTTCCCAAGGATTCAAGAGTTAGAAGAATAAAGGTGTGGGGAGGCTAAGTTGAGTTGTTTTAAGAGTAGTTTTAAAACGACGGATTTATCTCTACGAATGAATAAGTTTCTTTTTTTTTTTCTTCCCAGGAGTTAAGACAAAAGCCATGGCTTTCATTGAGAATGCCACGCAACGTGTTACCAATTCATTACGACATCACCATGTTCCCAGATTTCTACGGCAATGGCAGTACATTTTACGGCAATGAAACTATAGAAGTAAGTTGAAAATAAAATACTATAACATTGATCAAGGTTGGGGAGTTGGGAAGATATAAATAGCGTAAATAATGTTGATAATATTTGTAAATATTTAATTGAATTGAAAAAGGAGCCAAATATAGTTAGTTAAATGACGATTACGGGTCTGAGAGTAAACCTTTCTACCCAGAGGTTTTCCCTCTAGAGCAGTGTTCCTCAAACTTAAATGTAATGCCCGCCAAGCGTTTCCTGCATGTGAGCTTCTGAATTCACTTTTTCTCATAGTATGAGGAGCGCAAGTTAAAATGAGGTTTAAAAAAAAAGACTTCGCACCCCCCTGTCTGTCTGTGTCTATCTATCTATCTATCTATCTATCTTTCTATCTATCTATTAATCTATCAATCTATCTATCTATCTATCTTTCTATCTATCTATCAATCTCAATCTATCTATCTATCTATCTATCTATCTATCTATCTATCTATCTATCTATCTATCTATCTATCTGTCTGTGTCTATCTATCTATCTATCTATCTATCTATCTATCTATCTGTCCCTCCCTCCTCATCTATATAAAAGAGAAAGTGCCAATGTTCCCTAAGATTCAAACTGAAGAAAGTGTTGACGAAAAGAAAGACGTAACTAAAGATGAAATCATCCTCCTCTCAGTTGCAGGTCACAAGTCCAACACAGTTTATTCTGCTGCATGTCCACACTGTCTACATGAATGTGACCGTTGCTAACGTTGTGGACAACTTGACCGGCACTGAACTTGATGTAGCCAGAACGTTTTACTATCTTCCCAATGAATACTTTGTCATTGAGACTAGCCGGCCAGTTGACCGCCCCGTACGAGTGAAGGTTCAGTTTGAAGGTAGCTTGACCAAGACTATTGTTGGTATCTACAAGAGTACATACTACAATACCATCACCAAGAAGCAAAGGTGTTTTTATTTACAAACTTATATCAACTCACTCTGTCTGTCTGTCCGTCTGTCTGGTAAAAAGTTTGTACACGTTATTCCCCCCCCCTCCCAGCCGTTCTCGTATCAAGTTTAAACTTTGCACAAATATTCAGTGGCGTAGACAATACACGAATCGATACAAGAATAATTAAATAGTCAGCTAATTACTGGTAATTAATTATTTTGTTTGATACCAAGAAGGGAGATTAATTCTTCAGTATTCACAGATGTGGTTAAATATGTAGGGTTTTCTCCCCTTAGATAATTTTACACGTTATTTCTCTCACACCCATTCTCGGTTCGAGTTGAAACTTTAAACAATTATTTATTGTACCTAACAAAAATGAATCAGTTAAAATATTAACCAATTAGGCAATTAATTGCTGGTAATTATTTTTTTTATTTGATATTGAATCACGGAAATAGCTTCTACATTATTGACAGTGTGAAGTTTTTTCCCTTAGATAAGCTTTGGTTTTTTTTTTGTTTTTTGCTTGTTTGTTTACTTAAACAATTAAGAGGAGTGAAGACTGGATAGCCAAGAGGGTTAAAAGATCCCCGTGTGAGATTATGTTGATTTTGTTTGTTTGGTATTGTTTTTTGGCATCGGAATTCCATACGTAAATAAATCTGAACAAAAATACTCACTTTAATGGGTTCGACATACCAAGATAAGCCTTTACAATAATATGTAATAACGACATTTATGCAAGTTTAATAGACGCTAAAGTAGTTTGATTAATAAATAGAACAACAGTTTATTTATAGTTCAACTTATAGTCGAATTACTTAATGGGATACACAGCCTTGAAATATATTCGCTTTCAGTCAGGCAAGAGTAGATTGTACTAGTACCAAACTCTTTGCTCGAACTTTATTCAAGACAGCAACAACAGAGCGATGTAGTAAATAAAAAGTAAGAGCAGTCCCTCGGCTACACAATACAATTCTAGAACAAAACCTGGACAAGAAATACAAACTTGTATAAAACAGCGGTGAAGTATTGATCCTTAAAATCAAAAACATCAATAGTCGGAAGCGCGTACCCCACGACCACTAGCCATCTTTTGATATTTAGTTAACATTGAGATCGAATTGTTGACTTATCCTGGCTACTTGTAGATCTAAATACATCTGTAACTCCCCAAGTTAATTAAAGGACTTTGCCTTGAATTGGATTTTGAAATGAAAATCGATAACTTTGCAGAACACTGGGGAAGCTAGAGAGTTGCGAGAGTGACTTGAAAAAAATGCAAATTAAAAAGAAAATTACATTGATTGAGTCTGTTTGTAACATATTCTTTTCTGTTAAATGAAATGAAATATACCAGTCAATATAACATTGTAATTGTATTATAATTATCAATGAAATTTATAGATATCGAAGTATATGAAACATAGCTAAAGAAAAAGACCTCCGACCCGGGGCCATCGCCTAGCAACGATCAGGTACAAGTGTAACATCCGGCTCTCAAACCTTCTTCTCTCAATGTGCATCAGCTCTAGCAACACTTCTGATTGTACCCCTCCCCAAAGGCGTAGCTAGGTTAGGGGAGGGGGGGAGAATTGGAAATCCCCCCAGGACCAGTGTTTTTTTACATTATAATTAGGTATTATGCAAAATGCAGGGGCCCCCAAAGAGGTCAAGCCCACGGGCCCCCAAACGATGGAAAATTCGTAGCTACGCCCCTGCCCCCCACACACTCAACTCCTTTTTATCAGCTCATTCTGTCTGTCAGTATGGTAAAATGTGTGTACACGCTTTTTCTCAAACACCCAATCTCGGATCAAGTTGAAATTTTGCACAATTATTTCTTGTACTTAATAAACCAAGAATCAATAATAATAAAAAAAAGAACTAATTAGTTAATTAACTACATGTATTGGTAATGAATTATTATGTATGATATCAAACAAGGGAAAGAAATCGTACTTGACAGATGTAATGGTATAAGCTGAATTAGTCCCCTTGAAAAGGCTTGAGTCCTGAGCTCTAATTCAAGTCGTATTTTTAATGGAATGGAAAACGCGATCACGGTTATAGTTACACATATACACCATCCCCCCCCTTTTTCCCCAACTGGTCCAGACAAGAGAGAGGATCATAGCGCGCTGAGACAAGTGATAGCAACATAACGCGCTAAGACAAGAGAGAGGATCATAGCGCGATGAGACAAGTGATAGCAACATAACGCGCTAAGACAAGAGAGAGGATCATAGCGCGATGAGACAAGTGATAGCAACACAACGCGCTAAGACAAGAGAGAGGATCATAGCGCGCTGAGACAAGTGATAGCAACACAACGCGCTAAGACAAGAGAGAGGATCATAACGCGCTGAGACAAGTGATAGCAACATAACGCGCTAAGACAAGAGAGAGGATCATAGCGCGCTGAGACAAGTGATAGCAACATAACGCGCTAAGACAAGAGAGAGGATCATAGCGCGCTGAGACAAGTGATAGCAACATAACGCGCTAAGACAATAGAGAGGATCATAGCGCGCTGAGACAAGTGATAGCAACATAACGCGCTAAGACAAGAGAGAGGATCATAGCGCGCTGAGACAAGTGATAGCAACACAACGCGCTAAGACAAGAGAGAGGATCATAGCGCGCTGAGACAAGTGATAGCAACATAACGCGCTAAGACAAGAGAGAGGATCATAGCGCGCTGAGACAAGTGATAGCAACACAACGCGCTAAGACAAGAGAGAGGATCATAGCGCGCTGAGACAAGTGATAGCAACATAACGCGCTAAGACAATAGAGAGGATCATAGCGCGCTGAGACAAGTGATAGCAACACAACGCGCTAAGACAAGAGAGAGGATCATAGCGCGCTGAGACAAGTGATAGCAACACAACGCGCTAAGACAAGAGAGAGGATCATAGCGCGCTGAGACAAGTGAGAGCAACATAACGCGCTAAGACAAGAGAGAGGATCATAGCGCGCTGAGACAAGTGAGAGCAACATAACGCGCTAAGACAAGATAGAGGATCATAGCGCGCTGAGACAAGTGAGAGCAACATAACGCGCTAAGACAAGAGAGAGGATCATAGCGCGCTGAGACAAGTGAGAGCAACATAACGCGCTAAGACAAGATAGAGGATCGTATCGCGCTGAGAAAGCTAAAAGGATAAAATTGCACTAAACAAAAAACAAATGGCAAAATATTTCTAATCGCACAGATTTATTATTGTTAGTCAACAAACTCAAAATCTATTGCAAATTTAATTACTTGATTGATTTAAACTAATTGATACAATTGCACTTAATATGAGCTTTGTATTTTTAATAAAAGTATTTTTTTTTTGTATTTTCTTGTTTTAAAACTAAACTCTCTGAAAAAGTTATTGAACTGACTATTTGCTATTTGTTTGACAATGTTACAGATCTTTCTCTTTTTCTCTTTCACTTTCTGCAACTCTGCGTCACTGTGTTGTCTGTGTGTTGTCTGTGTGTTGTGTGTGTGTATTTCTCTCTTTTGTCCTCATTGAAGTAGAAACATTATTGCATATTAATTTTTCCAAATTATTTTATATTGACCAGTCAACTGGCTACCTCCAAGTTTGAACCCACATTCGCAAGACAAGCCTTCCCGTGTTTTGATGAGCCGAATATTAAAGCTGAATTTACTATAAGTCTACTGCACAGGCCTGAATACATTGCACTGTCTAATATGCCGCTCTCTGGACAGGTGAGACACAAGTCTTTAGGGGAAACTATTGGATTCTAAATTATCTGTTTTCATTCATTTCTTCTTTAAAAAGTACATATGAAAGAAATGAATGCTTTCTTATCTCTGTTTTTTTTATTCAAGCTTATATCAACTCACATAATCAATTAAAAAATTAATTTCTGGTAATTAGTTATTTTGTGTGATACCAACTAGGGAAAATAATCATTTAGTATTCACAGATATGGCTAAATATATATAGTTTCGTCCCCTTAGATAACTGAACACGTTATTTCTTCCACACCCATTCTAAGATCAAGTTGAAACTTTAAAACAATTATTTATTGCACCAATCAAAAGAAATTAATTATAACACTAACCAATTAGTCAATTAGTTATTGGTCTTTAATTATAGTAGCTTCTACATTATTTTTTATCGTACATAAACTTTGTCTGTTTTGTAAGGAATTTTTATAATTTGCCTGTTTCGTAATTTAAAAAAACAACTACTAGTTTCTAGTTTCTCAAATAAATATTTGTAAATTTAAATTTCTTTTGATTACATAACAAAATCTACATGTTTCCGGTGCATATTTAAATAATTTTGATTAGGTAAGCACGTTTACTTTAATTTTTGTAAAATTTGCTTAGGGTTGTACGATGCTAACACTTTAATGATTTACAGACATAAAACAAGAAATACACACACAAAAAAAGAATACTTTTTGAAACGAAAACTTATCAAAGAGGAAATAATCGCTAATTTCTAGCATTTATCTGAAACTTACAGGGCTTATCTCCATTTGTATCTCATTGTTATCTGGCGTTTAGTTCGAAATATAGGTCTTTAATTTGGATCGACTAAATAACGTAATAGTTTTTTGTTTGTCTAGTGCCCAACTTTTTGTTTTGTTAAACAGAGCAAGAGTTTGAGATCTCTTTTTTAATTATACGAAGATATTTTAAACTTTAATATGTATACAATGTACTGCTGCTTAATGTACTTAGTTAAAGTATATCTCATTTACTTTGCACGTTTCAGCCAAGACCCTCGGACCATGCGGACAGCTTGTACGTGTCCAGGTTTCAAAGGTCAGTTAAAATGAGCACCTATTTGGTCTGCTTCATTGTGTGTGACTTCAACTTCACAGAAACAGTTTCAAACTCTGGAATCAATGTAAGTCAAACTCCAATGGACTCTTGCAGGCATGGCAGGGGTGGTGGTGGAGCCTAATCGATCTCTAGACAATGTTTGCATAGATCTATAAAGTCATATTGAAGTGGCCCAATATCAATTTGTTCCGTTTTAAAATGATAGCAGGCTTACTGCAGAATGTTATGTATCTACAGTGTGAGTATACTTCAGTAATTTTGAACAAAGAACTTTCTCTGTGAGAACATTTGAGCAAGTGGAGTAAAGTTAAGTCTTTATCGGAGATTTTCAGACTAGGAGGCAGATCCATAAATAGTTAGCTTTTTAGCTTTTCTTTACCACCTTCAAGCATTTGGTATTTCCTCTTATAAACTGTTCCCACGAGAATACCTAATGAAGTCAAGAACAGACTACATACACCAGATGTTGTAGTTAGGTTTATTTCACATGGAACAAGATTTAATTATCACAGGTTAGTGTTATTTAAAAGTAGTGCACACACTCACCAGGACTTCAATGTTGAAAGTAGTGCACACCCTGACCAGGACTCCAATGTTGAAAGTAGTGCACACCCTCACCAGGACTCCAATGTTGAAAGTAGTGCACACACTCACCAGGACTTCAATGTTGAAAGTAGTGCACACCCTCACCAGGACTCCAATGTTGAAAGTAGTGCACACCCTGACCAGGACTCCAATGTTGAAAGTAGTGCACACACTCACCAGGACTCCAATGTTGAAAGTAGTGCACACACTCACCAGGACTTCAATGTTGAAAGTAGTGCACACCCTCACCAGGACTCCAATGTTGAAAGTAGTGCACACCCTCACCAGGACTCCAATGTTGAAAGTAGTGCACACACTCACCAGGACTTCAATGTTGAAAGTAGTGCACACCCTCACCAGGACTCCAATGTTGAAAGTAGTGCACACACTCACCAGGACTCCAATGTTGACTTACATTTCTCACCTCTACATGTAGAAAATCAAGCAATGTTCTTGTTGTATTTAGATAGGCGACAAGCAGGAGATAGTGTATTGGGTTTGAGTGTCTGTAGGCAAGCATGCTTTAAATGACGGTCTTTTAGTAGGAGGTGGGTTTGTTTAGTTGGTACCGGGTATTTCATAGTTTGTGATATCCGTACTGAGAATGTTGAAACCTTTATGTTTACTTGCAGTTCGGATTCCATGGTTGAAGGCTTTTTTTAAAAGCATTTTTTGATGCATTTCTTGTTTTTCTTAGATTCGAGTGTATTCAACACCAGACAAAGTTGATCAAACATTGTATGCCCTTGACATGGCCAAACATACATTAGACACATATGAAGACATGTTTAATATGAGCTATCCTCTACCGAAACAAGGCAAGAACTTTTTTGTTTTGGATCTGAGTCGTTTAGTTTTTGTTGTTCTTGTTTTTGTTTTCTAGTGGTCCCGGAAAGGGAAATAGACACTATTAGTTTTGTGTGGTCTGTCCATCCGTCCGTCCGTCCCGTTTAGATCTCGTAAACTTGAAAATATATTAAAAATTCGACATCATGATATTTTAGACCATTTAAAGTTCTGATGCAACGGCGACCTTTTCTTTTTTGAAAGCGAACAATTTATGCAAACGTGTTGTTTTTTTTTACAGTTGTGTTACTAAGTTCAGTAAGTTCTTTCATGTGTACTTATTTTTTTAAGGGCATGTTAAACCCCCAAATTGAAATATCAACAAATCTGTCACTATTTTAGTGCCTATATGTTTGGATGGATCATTTACTGAATAAAAATATTTTTAAAATAATTTACCTTAAAACAGTGAAATTTTTCACAAAAATAGGGTAAAATTGTAAAAACAAAAATGAATACACATGTCAAGATATTGAAATATCCAAAAAAATATTTTCAAATAAAATTTGCACAGTGTATTCAACATTTAATTCCAATCACAATGAGCTACAATTATTACAATCAGAGAGAAAACTTTATGAATTTTTTAATTTGAGAACCATAAAACTGTCGAAACTTGTTCTTTGGATAAGGATTCAAGTAGACTTGCGAATTAGGCAGACATGCGAATTAGGCAGACATGCGAATCAGACAGGCGGCAAATCTCATCAGGCGAATCTCAACAGGCGATGCTGAATCTTGCAAAGTTCCTTCTGACCTCAGGGTCATTGCTCTGGCCTCGGGGTCGCCAAAATAATGTGGGCTAGTATCTTGTTAAACTTCACTGCTATTTCATTAACTACTCCACATTAGCCAAAGAACATCACAGTATACAATATAAACTTGTTCAAGACTTTCTACTACTGTAAATTATGCGTTTATTCATAACTGGGAAATCTGTCTCGTCTACTGATCCGTCGTTACTTATCTGTATCTAAAACGAATCAACCTTCTTCTAAGCTATCGCCATGTTGTTCTTCTGTGTTCGCCTAGTCACTTACGTCATGCGTCTGTCTTACTACGTCACTACTTTTTACCGTCTCTAAAAACAATGCACAATATATTTATCTACCGAAACTATCATACTCTCTAACTAGACTAGTACACAACATATGATATAAGATAGGCCAGGTTCACAACTAACTGCACCTTCACTTTTACCTGGAACGTTGCGGCACCACACAAGATCTGTCAACCTTCTTTCTCCGTTCATCTATGTCATTTGCCTTTGATAGAATTTCATTCTGATATTATTTCTGAAAATATTGAAACCTGCCTTTTTACTTCCCTGGTTGGACCACTTAGGGGGCCGATTTTGAGTTTGTGTTTCCACACAAACTGTCTTTGTAACCTTGTTCTTATTTATTTTATTGTATTTATAAAAGCATTACAGCATAAAGAATGTTTCTCTTCATATTCAAGAGTCGAACTAAATGTGGTGTTTAAATAAGAAGTTTTAAGTCACCCAATCTTCTCACTCAAAACCTCTTTGACTTATTTAGACTTGGAATCTAGATTTAAATCCTCCCGCGCCATTTGGTGCTTAGGCACTAGCGGATCCAGAACTTTAGAGTGGGGGGGCGATTTTTTTCCAAACCCTAACCCTAACGCCCAGTAAACCCTAACCCTATGCATATATATATATATATGTATGTATGTATGTATGTATATATCTACATATATGTGAATAAAATAGTTCAGTGTTTCTCAACCTTCAGCGAAAAAATACAAAAGTCATGTTGAGGCCTTTCTCTTGCAAGCTTGTGGGTCTGGGGGAGAGCTGTAAGATTCCCCCTGTGGGGAAGCTCATTATTTATCAGTGGGGTTCGGGTCTAAGCCCCGACGAAAAAAGCGTTTTCTTGCATTTTTTCACCGCATAAACGTATCCTTCTGACATCTACAGCTCATTATTAATTAGTGGGGTTAGGGTTTTCTTGCATTGTTCACTGCAGAAAAGCATTCTCTTAACATTTATAGCTCATTATTCGTTAGTGGGGTTCGGTTCGAAGCCCAATCACGAAAAGCGTTTTCTTGCATTCTTTACTGAAGAAACGCATTCTCCTGACCTAATGCTCATTATTCATCCTATTATAAAGGACCTTTTGAATAATGTTGAAAAATATTCTAATTTACATTTTTACGCCCTTAATACATTGCAAATAAAACCGATTTGTTCCTTGAAAAGATAAGATACCCCACATCTTTACATTAAGTCTTTGAGGATCGCCGCCGAAAAAAAATTATTCAATAAATAATATTCAATAAAATACAAGTATAAATTGTGAGTTATAGTCCAAAACTTATTTAACTAGAAAAATATCAGATTGATTAAAGGTTGGGAAAAGGCGACTAGGAAAAATATTATTTGGGTTTAGAACTCATCTCAATCGTGACTCTTATACTGAAAAATTTCGTTAGAATTTAAACTTTTCCAAAGCAAAGTCTTTCTTAAAATAATTAAGATAAATTCATGTAAAATTACATAAACTGTCTGGAAAGGGGAGGGGGCGATAGAGTGAAAATGATTAATCCTCACTCTTTTTTAGCGGCCCCGTAAGGGGAAAAAGCGCTATTAGGTTTGTGCAAAATGTCCGTCTGTCCGTCTGTCACACTCAGATCTCGAAAACTAGAAGAGATATGAAAAATATTATTTCATCATTAAATCCGGCTTGAAAAGTTTAGGTGCAACGGCTACCTTTAATATTCCAAAATCAAACCGTTTAATTTATAAAATTAATTATGCAAGCGATTTTTTCATAAAAATACACCAATTCTAAAACAATTACGTAAATGTAAGGGAGGCAATGTTACAATATGCTAACAAAGTTGCATAATTATTGTGTATTTTCAGTATCACTAAGTCAAATATATTTATAAAATGTACAGGAAATGTTAACAACAAATATAAATAATACTTAAAGATGTTTTTTTCTGGTTAACTAGCTGCTAAAATTAAAAGAAAACATTTCTGTTTGCTTATAAAGGCTAATAATGCCCTTTGTATGTAAATACCATGCACATTTTTAAAAATGGATTTTTAAGCAGCGACTTTCGTGCAGTACCCTAACATCGCCACATATGGCTATGTCAAAGCAATTCCTTAAACTTTTTAAAAAATCAGATTTTATTTATTTTTTTGTTTATTGCCCCCATCCGAATAAAAGAAGCTTATTTTTGTGCGTTTTGTCTGTTGGTCGGTCTGTTCGTCACGATTAGATTAACAAATAACATTTGAGGTTATTGTAAATCTGATTTAACCTTTAATTTTTGATTCAGAAATATTGCAATAGTTTAAAGTATCTATAATAGATTGTTCCGGATGTTTTGTGAAAAACAAATCAATGCCAATGCATATTTGTTTGCTCTTGTAAGTTTTCGTAGATTTTATTTCCATGCTTAAACGTTGCAAGAAACACATAATCTTTATTATATTGTTCCGGTTTTTTAATGTATATAGCATATAAATACTAAATAAAAATATCTATACTGATTTATATTTCATTAACTATAAAGTTGTTCCGGATATTGGTTTTAAAACAAATTTATGTCAAATAATTATATTTTTTTCAAAAATATCGACAATAGGTTATTCAGGATTTTAAAATAAGAAAGTAATTTACTAGTGTCACGTATTACGAATTGAATTCTACTTTTAAATGGCTTGCCTAGGGGAACGTGACAATAGAAAAGCAGTTGTGTCACTTATCTTAAGTCTGAATTTAATCAAAGACTTACAATGAATAACAAAAAAAAATGACACAAGAAATCGGAAGGTAAAATATCAACTTAATGTTTAATAAAAGATAACTCGAATAGTACTTTTAACTGTATCACATAAAGTAAAAAAAAACCAAACATTTACTCAATACAAATTGGAAGGGTTGACCAAAACCCTTTTACAAAAAATGGCATGTAAAAATATTACAATACAAGAGTTTGAAAATATAACTACAAATACCAGCAAGGCCTTGAAAAAGAAAAATCTTAACTTACACGATAAATGGTATACCACGCACGGGTCACGCAATGTCTCCGCTATTCTGTCTCACGGCTGTCTCCGTATGTCTGTCCGTCAACGTTACACGGGCGGTCTTTTTATAGTCTACCGCGCGTCGATATCAAGACAAATCTAGTAGTTTCTAGAACCAAATAAGTCATCAATTTCCCAGATCTAGAACGCTCTTCAAAGAGACAGAAAAAAAAACCACCCTCCTTTCAACCAGAGGTACACACATAGGTCAAGGACCGGTCACACTGTCTGTGTGGCTTGACGAATAAAAAAACTTATTACACAAGGGGCAGACAACCTACCCGTCTCTTGACCGCAACAGGTCAAAGAAAAAAAAACAATGCCTAGATACGTAACACTAGAAACGATTATTGAAAATAAATTTTTAAACGTATTTTACAGTTAATTTTCTTGCCGAAACATAATTAAAGTTTTTAATCGGTAAAGAATGTTCCGGATTTTGTTTTGAAAAAGAAATCGACCTACATCACCTTAATTTTCTTACAAATCGTCGCCAAAAATGATTCGAATTTTATATGAAAAATCTAATAACGCTAATAAATGTTTGAAATCCCTCTTCTAATAAATAAAACAAATAATTTTCTCATTTTCGAAAATTGGTTGTTCCGGATTTTTTATGAAAAATAGTTTAACTCTATTTATGTAAAATTGCACTTCTCTCTTACACTACATTTAACTTTCTATCTAAAACGTTATAAAAATCTAATTATCGTTAATATTATGCTCTGATTTTTAAGGAAAACAACTTCCTAACACCAAAGTATGGTTTGATAAAATCTCCATAAGTGTATGGTACATCTAATTTTCATAACAGATCATCCCAGAAATTTAATTAACAGCATTTGATTAATCTGGAATTCTTATTTTATTCTCACTATAAATATATAAACATCCGGAACAATCTATAATAGAAACTTAAAACTAATGCGATGTGAGGGAAGGGAAATTAATTTGAATCAGATTTTCAATACCTTTAAGTATTTTTTTTTCTCTCGCTATTAACATAACGGACAGACAAACTGACAGACAAAACAAAAAAAAGCGTCTTTAATCCTTTTATATATATGTTAATATATATATTAAGTCTAACTAGCCCATCAAATGAAATGCTAAAAGAACAAACTCGGTGCACCAATGTCTATGATCCCTCGAGAAGCTGCTCGTATAGATGACATTTTTTAGTCTAACTAGGACGTGTGACGTTATGGAATCTTTTTCCTTTGACGTCATATGGAGTTAATTCTTTAAATGAAATGCTAAAAGATCTCACTCGGTGCTCCAATGTCTATGAACACTCGACAAGCTGCTCGTATAGATGACATTTTTAGTCTAACTAGGCCGTGTGACGTATTGGATTTTTTTTTTCCCTTTGGCGTCATATGGAGTTTTTCTTTAAATGAAATGCTAAAAGAAATCACTCGGTGCACCAATGTCTATGAACCCTCAACAAGCTGCTCGTATTGATGATATGTTTTAGTCTAACTAGACCGTGTGACGTAGTGGATTTTTTTCCTTTGACGTCATATGGAATAAATTCTTTAAATGCTAAAACAACTCGGTATAGTAATGTTTATTAAACCTCGTAATGTGACTCGCATTTTAAAAAGACATAATAGATTTAGATCTAATCTAGATTTTTTACACTAGATCTAGATTTTTTTTCTTACACTAGA
>JAZGLO010002094.1:0-132500 GCA_036873155.1 Biomphalaria sudanica
AAATCACAAAGAGTCCAGACACTGACAACTTTCAAGAAACAGCTTATTGTTTCCTCGAATACTGTGGGTTATGGAGTCTGTGTGTTTCTATAGTGACGGTGGGAAGAGGTTAGCGATTGGCCGGGAATGATGCAAGATAGGTGGCGTTGTCGTCACTTGGTCTTAGTTAAGGAGACGACCCCAGAACTGAGACTGAAAAGTTGTGTTATTGTTGTGAGTTCGATTTGATCTCATAATAACTTCATTCTGTTTATATTATAATAAAGGTATTTTTAGTTCTGTTCACAAAGAAGTTATTTGAATTATTTCAAGTGTTATTAGTTAAGATATTTAATGCTTACAGCGGTTTAGTTGTCTACCAGCAGGTTGGTGCTACCAGTCAACGACCTTCAACAACACTGTGCTCATAGGGCCGGGCTAGCACTTTCGCTTTCAGTTTCATTTCTTTAAGGTAGTACTGTCCACGCATTTTCGGCATGGGGTAATCAGAATGTCCTTCAAGTGTGTCACGGACCGCATCAAATGCAGAGTCCGGGACCATCGACGATAGTTTGTATGTTGAGGGTTCCGCTTTACTGAGCATTGGGGGCTTACTAAGCACTACGGGCAGATGTTTCTCTGAGCGTGATCATGACTCGTTTAGGAATATGGGGAGGGGGGGGGGGGAGAGATCAACACGAATTGATTTTAATTGATGTTTTAAAAAAAGCAAAATATTTTTTTAAAATACTATAAAAACAAAAACAAAACAAAAAAGCTTATGCAAGGGAAAAAATACACTTAACGCTACAGATGTAACTCCCTTTTTCTGTTTTCAACGAAAGTCAATAATTTCTAGCAAACACGTAATTCATTGGTTCATTGGTTTATTATTTTAAGTATCGACTCTGATGTCTTGACTTTGATGTCTTGACTTTGATGTCTTGACTCTGATGTCTTGACTTTGATGTCTTGACTTCGACAATGAATTGAGCATAGATTCAAGTTCATCCAAGACTGGGAAGTGAGAGAGAGAAATAACATTTGCAAGATTTGTACCAGACAAACAGAGGGATTGAAAATAAGCTTTATAAAAAGAATCTGACAAACGATCAATAAACTTCCTATGATGCTTTAAGAGTTTAAGACAACACTTGTTAAATTAATGCAAATACTGTCCTAGTTACACATCCCTACACAGAAACTACGGTTAATTATTATTTTTTTTATTTATTTTTTTTTGCTGACCAAATTTTTTTTCGCCCCATATAGTAGCGCCCTATTGGATCTGCTTGGATTTGAAATGCGAGAGCCAACACAACAAAGGTTAAAGAAGATTAAGTTGGATTACCGGCAAGGTCTAATATCATGATATATAAGAACCCGTCAAGACGCTCCTGACATGAGCCCAGTGAAGATTAAAACTCGTAAAGAAGGAAGGGCTTGAACAGAATGCTGTGATTTAGGGAATTTAGGGGAGGTAAATAGGTGATCTGTTGTGAGTATGTTCATTTATCATTGGTAATACTTCATCTCTAATGTAATCATTTATCTCTAGTGTAATCATTCATTTCTAGTGTAATCACTTTATTCTAGTGTAATCATCATTCTAGTGTGACTTCAAGTGTAATCACTTCATCTCTAGTGTAATCACTTCATCTCTAGTGTAATCACTTTATCTCTAGTGTAATCACTTCATCTCTAGTGTAATCAATTCATCTCTAGTGTAATCACTTCATCTCTAGTGTAATCAAATCATCTCTAGTGTAATCACTTCATCTCTAGTGTAATCAATTCATCTCTAGTGTAATCACTTCATCTCTAGTGTAATCACTTCATCTCTAGTGTAATCACTTCATCTCTAGTGTAATCACTTCATCTCTAGTGTAATCACTTCATCTCTAGTGTAATCACTTCATCTCTAGTGTAATCACTTCATCTCTAGTGTAATCACTCATCTCTAGTGTAATCACTTCATCTCTAGTGTAATCACTTCATCTCTAGTGTAATCACTTCATCTCTAGTGTAATCACTTCACTCTAAGTGTATCCTTCACTGTGTAATCACTTCATCTCTAGTGTAATCACTTCATCTCTAGTGTAATCACTTCATCTCTAGTGTAATCACTTTATCTCTAGTGTAATCACTTCATCTCTAGTGTAATCACTTCATCTCTAGTGTAATCACTTCATCTCTAGTGTAATCACTTCATCTCTAGTGTAATCACTTCATCTCTAGTGTAATCACTTCATCTCTAGTGTAATCACTTCATCTCTAGTGTAATCACTTCATCTCTAGTGTAATCAATTCATCTCTAGTGTAATCACTTCATCTCTAGTGTAATCACTTCATCTCTAGTGTAATCACTTCATCTCTTGTAATCACTTCATCTCTAGTGTAATCACTTCATCTCTAGTGTAATCACTTCATTTCTAGTGTAATCACTTTATCTCTAGTGTAATCACTTCATCTCTAGTGTAATCACTTCATCTCTAGTGTAATCACTTCATCTCTAGTGTAATCACTTCATCTCTAGTGTAATCACTTCATCTCTAGTGTAATCACTTCATCTCTAGTGTAATCACTTCATCTCTAGTGTAATCACTTCATCTCTAGTGTAATCACTTCATCTCTAGTGTAATCACTTCATCTCTATGTAATCAGTTCATCACTTCATCTCTAGTGTAATCATTTGTGTAATCACTTCATCTCTAGTGTAATCACTTCATCTCTAGTGTAATCACTTCATCTCTAGTGTAATCACTTCATCTCTAGTGTAATCACTTCATCTCTAGTGTAATCACTTCATCTCTAGTGTAATCACTTCATCTCTAGTGTAATCACTTCATCTCTAGTGTAATCACTTCATCTCTAGTGTAATCACTTCATCTCTAGTGTAATCACTTCATCTCTAGTGTAATCACTTCATCTCTAGTGTAATCAATTCATCTCTAGTGTAATCACTTCATCTCTAGTGTAATTCATCTCTAGTGTAATCACTTCATCTCTAGTGTAATCACTTCATCTCTAGTGTAATCACTTCATCTCTAGTGTAATCACTTCATCTCTAGTGTAATCACTTCATCTCTAGTGTAATCACTTCATCTCTAGTGTAATCACTTTATCTCTAGTGTAATCACTTCATCTCTAGTGTAATCACTTCATCTCTAGTGTAATCACTTCATCTCTAGGGAAATCACTTCATCTCAAGTGTAATCACTTCATCTCTAGTGTAATCACTTCATCTCTAGTGTAATCACTTCATCTCTAGTGTAATCACTTCATCTCTAGTGTAATCACTTCATCTCTAGTGTAATCACTTCATCTCTAGTGTAATCACTTCATCTCTAGTGTAATCATTACATCTCTAGTGTAATCACTTCATCTCTAGTAAAATCACTTCATCTCTAGTGTAATCACTTCATCTCTAGTGAAATCACTTCATCTCAAGTGTAATCACTTCATCTCTAGTGTAATCACTTCATCTCTAGTGTAATCACTTCATCTCTAGTGTAACCACTTCATCTCTAGTGTAATCACTTCATCTCTAGTTTAATCACTTCATCTCTAGTGTAATCACTTCATCTCTAGTGTAATCATCATCTCAGTGTAATCACTTACTCTAGTGTAATCACTTCATCTCTAGTGTAATCACTTCATCTCTAGGTAATCACTTCATCTCAGTGTAATCACTTCATCTCTAGTGTAATCACTTCATCTCTAGTGTAATCAATTCATCTCTAGTGTAATCAATCATCTCTAGTGTAATCACTTCATCTCTTGTAATATTCATCTTTGTATCATCTCTAGTGTAATCACTTCATCTCTAGTGTAATCAATTCATCTTTAGTGTAATCACTTCATCTCTAGTGTAATCACTTCATCTCTATTGTAATCACTTCATCTCTAGTGTTATCACTTCATCTCTAGTGTAATCACTTCATTTCTAGTGTAATCACTTCATCTCTAGTGTAATCACTTTATCTCTAGTGTAATCACTTCATCTCTAGTGTAATCACTTAATCTCTAGTGTAATCACTTCATCTCTAGTGTAATCACTTCATCTCTAGTGTAATCACTTCACCTCTAGTGTAATCACTTCATCTCTAGTGTAATCACCTCATCTCTAGTGTAATCACTTCATCTCTAGTGTAATCAGTTCATCTCTAGTGTATCACTTATCTCTAGTGTAATCACTTTATCTCTAGTGTAATCACTTCATCTCTAGTGTAATCACTTCATTTCTTGTGTAATCACTTCATCTCTAGTGTAATCACTTCATCTCTAGTGTAATCACTTCACCTCTAGTGTAATCACTTTATCTCTAGTGTAATCACTTCATCTCTAGTGTAATCACTTCATCTCTAGTGTAATCAATTCATCTCTAGTGTAATCACTTCATCTCTAGTGTAATCACTTCATCTCTAGTGTAATCACTTCATCTCTAGTGTAATCACTTCATCTCTAGTGTAATCACTTCATCTCTAGTGTAATCAATTCATCTATAGTGTAATCACTTCATCTCTAGTGTAATCACTTCATTTCTAGTGTAATCACTTCATCTCTAGTGTAATCACTTTATCTCTAGTGTAATCACTTCATCTCTAGTGTAATCACTTCATCTCTAGTGTAATCACTTCATCTCTAGTGTAATCACTTCATCTCTAGTGTAATCACTTCACCTCTAGTGTAATCACTTCATCTCTAGTGTAATCACCTCATCTCTAGTGTAATCACTTCATCTCTAGTGTAATCATTCTTATCTCTAGTGTAATCACTTTATCTCTAGTGTAATCACTTCATCTCTAGTGTAATCACTTCATTTCTTGTGTAATCACTTCATCTCTAGTGTAATCACTTCATCTCTAGTGTAATCACTTCATCTCTAGTGTAATCACTTCATCTCTAGTGTAATCACTTCATCTCTAGTGTAATCACTTCATCTCTAGTGTAATCAATTCATCTCTAGTGTAATCACTTCATCTCTAGTGTAATCACTTCATCTCTAGTGTAATCACTTCATCTCTAGTGTAATCACTTCATCTCTAGTGTAATCACTTCATCTCTAGTGTAATCAATTCATCTATAGTGTAATCACTTCATCTCTAGTGTAATCAATTCATCTCTAGTGTAATCACTTCATCTCTAGTGTAATCAATTCATCTCTAGTGTAATCACTTCATCTCTAGTGTAATGAATTCATCTCTAGTGTAATCACTTCATCTCTAGTGTAATCACTTCATCTCTAGTGTAATCACTTCATCTCTAGTGTAATCACTTCATCTCTAGTGTAATCACTTCATCTCTAGTGTAATCACTTCATCTCTAGTGTAATCACTTCATCTCTAGTGTAATCACTTCATCTCTAGTGTAATCACTTCATCTCTAGTGTAATCACTTCATCTCTAGTGTAATCACTTCATCTCTAGTGTAATCACTTCATCTCTAGTGTAATCACTTCATCTCTAGTGTAATCAATTCATCTTAGTGTATTCTAGTGTAATCACTTCATCTCTAGTGTAATCACTTCATCCTAGTGAATCACTTCACCTCTAGTGTAATCACTTCTCTCTAGTGTAATCACCATTCTAGTGTAATCACTTCATCTCTAGTGTAATCATTCATCTCTAGTGTATACTTAATCTCTAGTGTAATCACTTTATCTCTAGTGTAATCACTTCATCTCTAGTGTAATCACTTCATTTCTTGTGTAATCACTTCATCTCTAGTGTAATCACTTCATCTCTAGTGTAATCAATTCACCTCTAGTGTAATCACTTCATCTCTAGTGTAATCACTTCATCTCTAGTGTAATCACTTCATCTCAAGTGTAATCAATTCATCTCTAGTGTAATCACTTCATCTCTAGTGTAATCACTTCATCTCTAGTGTAATCACTTCATCTCTAGTGTAATCACTTCATCTCTAGTGTAATCACTTCATCTCTAGTGTAATCAATTCATCTATAGTGTAATCACTTCATCTCTAGTGTAATCAATTCATCTCTAGTGTAATCACTTCATCTCTAGTGTAATCAATTCATCTCTAGTGTAATCACTTCATCTCTAGTGTAATCACTTCATCTCTAGTGTAATCACTTCATCTCTAGTGTAATCACTTCATCTCTAGTGTAATCACTTCATCTCTAGTGTAATCACTTCATCTCTAGTGTAATCACTTCATCTCTAGTGTAATAACTTCATCTCTAGTGTAATCACTTCATCTCTAGTGTAATCACTTCATCTCTAGTGTAATCACTTCATCTCTAGTGTAATCACTTCATCTCTAGTGTAATCACTTCATCTCTAGTGTAATCACTTCATCTCTAGTGTAACCACTTCATCTCTAGTGTAATCACCTCATCTCTAGTGTAATCACTTCATCTCTAGTGTAATCACTTCATCTCTAGTGTAATCACTTAATCTCTAGTGTAATCACTTTATCTCTAGTGTAATCACTTCATCTCTAGTGTAATCACTTCATCTCTAGTGTAATCACTTCATCTCTAGTGTAATCACTTCATCTATAGTGTAATCACTTTATCTCTAGTGTAATCACTTCATCTCTAGTGTAATCACTTCATCTCTAGTGTAATCACTTCATCTCTAGTGTAATCAATTCATCTCTAGTGTAATCACTTCATCTCTAGTGTAATCACTTCATCTCTAGTGTAATCACTTCATCTCTAGTGTAATCACTTCATCTCTAGTGTAATCACTTTATCTCTAGTGTAATCACTTTATCTCTAGTGTAATCAATTCATCTCTAGTGTAATCACGTCATCTCTAGTGTAATCAATTTATCTCTAGTGTAATCACTTCATCTCTAGTGTAATGAATTCATCTCTAGTGTAATCACTTCATCTCTAGTGTAATCACTTCATCTCTAGTGTAATGAATTCATCTCTAGTGTAATCACTTCATCTCAAGTGTAATCACTTCATCTCAAGTGTAATCACTTCATCTCTAGTGTAATCACTTCATCTCTAGTGTAATCACTTCATCTCTAGTGTAATCACTTCATCTCTAGTGTAATCACTTTATCTATAGTGTAATCACTTCATCTCTAGTTTAATCACTTCATCTCTAGTGTAATCACTTCATCTCAAGTGTCGACCAATTATTTGCTTTAAGATAGTAACGTACATTTAAGCCTACACTATTTTCAAATCAGTTTATCTCATGCTATCTAAATACTAAACTTTTATATTAGATGTACGGCATTTTAAATCAGATGACGACATGGGCGCAGCCAGAAATTGTTTTCGGGGGAGTGGCTTTTTTCCTCTCCCCCCCCTCCATGTAGGATATATCTATACTATAAAGTAGAAAGTAAGGCGTATGTATGTATGTGACTTATAGACATCAAAACCGCTTGACCAATCTTGATAAAACTTGGCAGGAATGTTCCTTGGGTACTAACTTAGACCGTAGTGTATGTATTGACATGAGAAAAGTTCGAAAGGATTTAGACCTAGATCTAATTTTAAGAAATACAATTTGGCAGATAGTTTTTACTTTGACACATGAAAATACAAAGGAAGATCCATTGATTTCATTATATAATAATTTTAACCTTCAATTTTGTGTTTCAAAAGCATTTTTTACATTAATTAGTTTCTTATATATGTGACTACAGATTTCCTGACGAACATTCTTTTATTAGACAATACCGTAATGAATCGCTTACTAAAAATTAATTCGTTTAATTGTTTACTTTAAAATCCCGTCCCTTGATCTAAAACTCTAATTTAAATCTAAGATTATAAAACTTCTCTTCGCACAGATAGTTTTATACTTTAACACATGAACATACTAATTATAGTTCATTCATTTCATATTTTGATCAAATAAACATTCAAATTTGGTTTTCTAAAGCATTTTTAAAAGACTACATTCGTTTACGAAGGCTGCGAAGCCTAGATCTATATTCATTCATGAATCGCGTACTAAAAATTATTTCGTTTAATTGTTCACTTTATAATCTCATTCATTAACAAAGCTATCGCTCTTTTCGTTTTTAATAGATATGAATGTATCGACTTCGAGTAAACCCATTTTCGCATAACTAATTTTATTTTCGTAGCGAAAGAGAAAAACTTGAAAGTATCATTAGCTAAGTTTAACATACATCTAAATCCAATCCACTATATTAGTAAACACAAACTTAGACCCGCAGGCCGCGGGTAATGTCAGGCTAGTATATATATATATATATATATATATATATATATATATATATATATATATATATATATATTAATTCCCGGTTGTTTCATCCCAGGTCACTTCATTCCCGGTCACTGAGGTATCTTAAGTAACTATTCTGCTATTAAAAAATTTGAGTTAAAAAAACAAATCTACTATTAACTGCACTTTATTAATGGTGCCCAGCGACTAGTAGAATTTGTAACTGCTCTTGGCTACGCTCATGGCATTTGATAACAGTAGTTTGCTTGAGCTTTTATATGGAAAATATGTTGGAGGGGGGGGTAAACAAAAAAATATTTTACAAACTCAAACCACCCTTAGTTACGCTCATAGAATTTGGCGGCTGTAGTTTGCTTTTTAATAATATTGAAGAGGGAGGGTTTAGGGGGGGGCGTTAAACTCAAAACCCCTATTGGCTACATGCATAGAATATTGTGATTGTGACTGTGTTTGCTTCTATTTTATATTGAAGAGGTGGTTTTTAGTTTCAAACCCCGCTGAAGGGGGTTTTAAACTCAAAACCCTCTTGGAAGGGTTTTAACTAAAATCCCTATGGAGGGGGTTTTAAACTCAAAACCCCTTTTGGCTACGCACATAGATCCTGGTGACAGTTGTATGCTTAAGTCTTATATTGAAGAGGGAGTTTTATCGTAAAAATAAATTTAAACTCAAAATCACCCTTGGCTACCTAAAATAAACACAATTAAAGCAAAAAATCAGTCCACCACCACCCCGGCGGGACGGGAGGGGATTTTATTTGGGGGATTGGGTTAGGGTACGCCCATGGATCCCAATGACTTGCGGATTTGATATTTCTATAGCAACATTCTTGTTCGTTTTGTAGTTAGAATTTGCCTGACCCGGGGGGGGGGGGAGTATCGTTGTGATGACATTTATTTAATTGAAGGTATCGTTGAAGATCATTTTGGTTTTAATAATTACCAATGTTATAACATCATTTGATTGAACTAATCGATACAATGACATTTGTTTTATTGAAAGTATCGATATAATAGTGTGTCGAAATTTTACACATAATCGCATTTGTTTGGTTGAAGGTATTGAGTCAATAACTTTTTTTTTGCATTTATAATATCTATAATGACAATGCTCTTAATTGAAAGTATCCATGTAAAGATATTTCTTGTAATTGACTTGACGATCCAATTGTAATCTTTTTATTATCATAATTATGTTATGGTCAATTTGAAGTCATTTGTCTTGGTCAATTTGGAGTCATTTGTCTTGGTCAATTTCCACGTCATTGTTTTTACTTACTGGCGACCACATCGACATTCTTCCATTAAGTGATTGGCCAGATCGCCCCAAAACCAGCCCCCAGAGGCGTATTTCTGACATCTTGATTACTCTAGCGCCTCGAAGTTGGAAAGATGACACCGAGTCGGAATAACCCACTGGAGAAATGAAACGAAGTAGAAATTATCCGCATGAAGAATCGCGCCGTTTGTAAAATTTGGCTTAAACCAACAGCATAGAACAGGAGAACAAGATCAATCGCGACAAAGTGGCAGTGGGGGCCACAAGAGCAAATATTCCGTCAATGGCAGTCATCGATCATATCTAAAGGGGGACCACAGGCTACCGGTGTAGGATTTTGCAAATATATTCCTGCTACATTCGAAGTATTGAATGTAATTGCATAGATCAGTGGTTCTCAATTTGTCTTCTTACCTGGGGACTCCTTAATATATTCAAAACTTGACCACGGACCCTAAAGTGAAAACGCTACATAAATGCATCCTGTATTAATTATAAATGTAAAAAAAAAAACATTTCATCGAAAAAGTGTTTGCTGAGATTCTAACTTTTGTTGAAAGTAAACATTTTAAAAAATGAAAGACTTCAAAGAGTGTATTTATGTAGTGCTCAATGTTTGTTAGTAGCAACCACAAATCTCCAAGAGCACAAGTTTCTAGATGATTTTTTTTTTCTTTGATGATGTTCATAACGCAATGACTCCAGGCTGTACCAAATAAGAAGACTGGGAAGCTGTCCAAAAAGGTCTTCATAATGAAACACTCTGTGTGATGTGTATAGTGTATATTATAATTGACTCCACGGTCTCCTTGTTTAAACATTGGTTTAGGTTCCTCTTTTGTGGATATTTCAATAAGCTGCTTCTGTTCTATTATGAACTCATCTGAAATGGGCATCTGAGCTTGTTCACGCACAAAAAGATTCAATATTTGACAACGTATTTAAGATAAAGCTATAAATAGAAATTCGTTTACAATTCATCACTGGCAACGGATTAATTTATTAATATTGAGTTAGCGCCCCTTACCATTTTTTTAAAATATTAATATCATATAATTTTTATCTACTAGTGAGTGTCGATGATTTTTTGAAGGTAGAGCAGTAAATCTTTGGTTATAGTGGTAGTCAAAATAGGCGGGTCCAAAAGTGATTGTGTCTATGAAACCTTAAAGAGACTGAGTCACTCGGTTTCGTATCGACCTTAGTACTCCTAAAGTGATTGCGTCACTAGCACTCAAACATTGATATTTGAGGCTTCGTGTCAACAATCAGCATGTTTTGAAATTTGCCAATATGCACAATATCTTTGCTCTTTTGACACAGGGAAGACTACATTGGTTCGGAAATGTTACCTGCATGAAAGATGGAAGAATTCTCGCTGAGCTTGCGGAGAACCCCAAGGGCTGCCCAAGACTAACCTACAGAGATGCATGCAAGACATGAGAACTACAGACCTGAATGAAATAAACTTCTAAACTAAATATAACTTTTATTACAATTTAAACAAATTCAACTTTAAATGAAATGTTGTAAACATAGTATACTTCAGTAGTAATATAAAATGGTATATTAAACAAACTTTAACTCAAAACCAAAACACTCCTTACACTCTCGCTTCTTCGGCTCGTCCCCGTTCTTAACTTAGATAAAATAGTTTATGACAGAGCCGCTTATCTTGCATCAAGACTAACAATTAAAACTCCCTTTCTTCATCATTACCTAGGAAACACACACTCCATAGCAATCAGACAGCATGGAGACAGACTGCGTGCTGGTACGATCCACACAGAGAGCAAAAGAAACAAAGCGGCCTTAGAGAAAGAAAGCTGCCCTGTCAGTCAGCCCTAACTTAGATGCATTCACATGCACGAACTGTGGCAAACGTAGTCAAATCAAATTCTGCCCCGTCTCAAGAAGAAAATAAAACCAGTGATTCATCTGGGAGCACCCATAGTCATCCGATACAACATAAATATATATATTTATAAATGTGTGTGTTTGAAGAATTACTTTAATTTTCTTGTGCTAATGCGGATAACTTACTCGCATCACAACTAATATACAAATAGTTGAATAGAATCTCAACAGAGATGAGTCGAACTCAAAGACCCATTTTTAACTAATCAGATGCAGTTATGTTATTCAAAGAAAGAACCATGAACATTAGAGATGACAGAATTGTGGTAGTTACATTCACGTCTGCTGTTGTTGTGCCTCATTCCCGCCACGGCGGAACTCCTTGGTAAAAACGCGCGCGCGCAGTGGGACCCGGCAAGAGGCGGCAGTGGGAAGCGCCTGAGGAAGACCAGACGCAGGGATTGTCGGTTATTATAATCACACAACGTCGTCCGTGATGGCTTCCCTTGTCGTCCCAGGCCGATTCTGGTCAACAGCGCAATGTTTTCTACAGGATTTATGGAGAGCTGGAATGAACTGGATTGAAAATTGCTAAGAAAACAAAAACACGTACATGAGAAGCAGCGCCCCCTGGGGGAGCATTGAAGGATGTACGGACTAGACAAGAACTGCTGTAAAGTTCCGATCGTGGCTCCCCAAACGACTTGAGAGGAGCGCTAGTTAATTGAACTCCCCATTGACCACAACAAGACACACGAAACCCCCACCTGGCACCCAATTAGGACAAAAAGGACAACGAAAGAAAAGACATTAAAATGTGTTTCTTTAAAAAGGAAAAAATAGGAGCGGAAAGGGGGGGGGGAGACAACAAAGAATTCTACACCATTTGGGCAATTGTGATCTGTATTTTCATAATGGATTAGGATGACTTGATCAGCAGCATGAAACATACTCCATCTTACTCTCTCTCTCTCTCTCCCTCTGTCCGCGTATAAAAGATATGAAAAAAATGTGTTTAGTATTCGTATCATTCTCTCTCTCTTTCTCTCTCTCTCTTTCTTTCTTTCTCTCTCTGCGTTTAAGCTGTAGCTAATCTTTTCGGTTTCTTCGTTTGCTAAAGCTCTCTTTTTATACCTGTCTTGTTATACCTCTTATTATACATATCTTGTTATACTTCTCTTGTTATACCTGTTTTGTGTTACTTCTCATTGTATACCTGTCTTGTTATACTTCTCTTGTTTTAAATGCTAATTTATAGTCTCTTTCTTTTATAGTGTCTTGTTATACTTCTCTTGTTATACCTGTTTTGTGTTACTTCTCATTGTATGCCTGTCTTGTTATACTTCTCTATGCCAAACAAACATTATTGTCTTATTACAACACCTCTATTCAAGTCACTCATTTATGAAGGGTGGACCTGGATCTCGAATACTGCTCTAACGATTTTCCTAGACATTTAACAGTTGACAACAACAAGACACCTGGCGCTAAGAAAAGAATTACTAGCTCGTTGGCCACACGGGGAAAGCTCTAGATTGACCGTTATAATTTTTCAAAGTAAAAAAAAAGTGTAAATTTGGCTAGAAACTAAATCTAGATTAAGATGGAGGTAAACGCTGAAGATTAAATAGACAAACATTAATAGTACTACTACTACCATCACTGCTACTACTAATACTACTACTACTACTACTATCACTGCTACTACTAATACTACTACTACTACCATCACTGCTACTACTAATACTACTACTACTACTAATTGGTCTGTAATGTTTGTTAGGTTGCTCCTTTATCTACATTAAAACATTAGATTTGACTATTTCGAGAAAATTAATCTGATCACTATGTTCGGTTACAAACATATTAATTGGAACCATGGACTAACCTAAGGAAACATTACACAGTTTAGCTGATCATTCTTAATCCTGGCAGTGCTACATTAATACCAATAATAATATATACTATTTAGTAACCTTTACTTTCAAATAAATGAAAAGGAAAAATATGAAAATCTAGACACGACCACTAGAACCACAGTGGAAGTTGCATATATTAGTACTACATGTATAGCCAGGGTCGGTCTTAACAATTCATACGTGAACAATTGCGAAATGGATAGTGCGTGCGGCCCAGTCACAGGGTAGGGATAACGATAAAAAGCAGAAATAAATACCTATCACTGTTAATATTAATAGCAGGAGATGTAGAGTCAAATCCAGGGCCTAGATCTAAAGATAGATGCAACATCTGCAAAAAAGTATGCCCCATGAAACAGAAAGCCACTCAATGTGACACCTGCGATGAATGGTACCATGCATCATGTCTCCATATGAATACACCTGTGTATTATGCCTTAGGCAACAAAGACGCATCATGGCACTGTGTACCGTGTGGGTTACCTCAGTTTACATCAGGACTGTTTGATTCCTTTGATGCAGACACTTCTAACCCATACAATATCCTAAACACCATCCCAAACCAAACTCACCAACCACTAGCCAGATCCACTCCTGTTAAACCTAAAAGTACTAAAATTAATACAACAGCCTCACTAAACAAACCTACTAAAGAAGTAATACCAAAATACCTTAAAACCTTAGTAATAAATTTTCAAAGCATTAGCAACAAAACAGCAGACTTAGAAATTTTATTAGAATGGGAGAAACCATACATAATTGCAGGAACAGAAACTTGGCTACATCCTGAAATTTATAATGCAGAAATTTTCAATAGTAATTATGAAATTTGTAGAAAAGATAGGGCTGATAATCATGGAGGAGTTCTTCTAGCAATAAAAAAACACTCTTATAGCAGAAGAAATTACCTTACCTAACTCAAAAAATATAGAATCAACATTTTGTAAAATTAATACCACCTCAACATCCCTAATAATAGGCAGCATTTACAGACCACCAAATTCTAGTTTAGAATACATTCATCTTCTTTTTTGAAGTAACGTCTGTATTATATAAGATAAGATAAGATGTAATCAGATTACTACACTTAAAGAGACAAATAAAAATGCAGTTTTTTGGATTATGGGTGATTTCAACCTACCTGATATAAATTGGAAAACACTAACCATAGATAAACACCAAAACCTTAAGGACATAGTTGAGCTTTTCATAGAAACTTTACACAACCTAAGTTTAAATCAAATCATTAAAAAGCCAACTAGATTAAACAACACATTAGATCTCTTCTTAACCAACAGACCTGGATTAGTAGTTGATTATGATATTATCCCTGGTCTATCAGACCATGAGATCATAAAAATACACAGTCAGATAAAAGCAGTAGCCAATTCAAAACCCAATAGAAAAATCTTCCTCTGGAATAAATGTAACCTAACACAACTACACCAAGCTGCATTAAACTTTCAACAAACATTCTTATTAGAAAAAGACATTAACCAACCAGTCGATGACCTCTGGAATTTCATTAAAACCATATTAAAAGCATTATAGAAAATCATATACCAACTAAATACACACCAAACAAAATAAATAAATGCTGGTTTAATAATAGACTAAAGAAGCTTTGTAAACAGAAGGAAAACATATATAGAAAATTTAAAGAAACTAAGGCAGAAAGAGTTTACAAAAAGTATATAAAAATTAAACACTTAACCCAAAAAGTAAGCAGACAGCTGCAGAGTGAATACATAAACAATGTAATATCTAAAGATAACAACCAAAACCTATGGTCATACATTAAGTCTAAGAAAATGGAAACAATAGGCTTAGCGCCATTAAAAGATGAACTTAACATAATACATAATGATAATGAAACTAAAGCAAACATCCTAAACAAATACTTTGCATCAGCATTCTCAGCCCCAGGAGACAAAGACATATTACTGAATTTGAACCAAGTAGACAACATAGAAGATTTAGTAGTACAAGAAAATGGAATTCAAAAACTATTAGCCAACACCAAACCAAATAAAGCGTCTGGACCTGATGGTATTCCAACTAGATTACTCAAAGAACTAAGCAATGAGCTAGCCCCAGTGTTCAAAATACTCTTTCAGGCTTCACTTAACCAGGGCAGAGTACCAAAGGACTGGAAAGAAGCTAATGTTCCCCCCCCCCCCTTATTTAAAAAAGGAGAAAAATCTGACCCAGGAAACTACAGACCAGTATCACTTACCAGCATCACATGTAAAATCCTAGAACACATAATATATAGCAACATCATAAACCACTTAGACAAACAAAATGTCCTCACACCATACCAACATGGCTTTAGGAAATATAGATCATGTGAAACACAACTAATAGGACTAATTGATGATTTTTCTAAAGGTTTAGATAATAGTGAACAAATAGATGCTATCTTACTAGATTCTTCTAAGGCTTTTGACAAAGTTCACCACCATAGTTTGCTTAAAAAATTAAAAGATTTTGGTATTAATGGTCCACTGCATCAGTGGATTAAAAATTTTCTGATTGGGAGAGAACAAACTGTAATAATAAATGGCTCTAAATCAACACCGATAACAGTAAACTCAGGTGTACCTCAAGGAACAGTCTTGGGTCCACTACTATTTTTAATTTACATAAATGATTTACCAAATTGCATTAGTTCAGGAACAAAAGTCAGATTATTTGCAGACGATTGCTTAATATATAGAACAATAAAAACAGCACAAGACACAGAAATATTACAAAGAGAATTAGATGAATTACAGAAATGGGAATCAAATCGGAGCATGTCTTTACACCCAGAAAAATGTCAGTTGTTAAGAGTAACAAAAAAACTAAAACAAATCTTATCTTATCATATCTTATATAATACAGACGTTACTTCAAAAAAGAAGATGATTACGTCCTACGCGTCATGCATTTAGTCATGCATATTAACCAATGACTTAAATTCTGCCAAGTCACTGGTTTTTCTGGCTAGCTCAGGCAACCCATTCCATGCTCTAATAGCCTCAGCGTGGTCTTCCGGTGGAAACGTCTTGGGGTGGACCTAGATAGGATAAGTACGAGTAGCGAATCAGACCCTTGCGGGACCCCCTGGGTGAGCTTTTTTTTTTTATTTATTTCACTCGGGGTAGGGATGGAAAAATTAATTCCACTTATCTTTTTCATGGCAAACCAGTAACACAGACTAAAAACGCAAAATACCTAGGTGTTATAATAAATGAAAAACTGTCATGGAATCCACATATTGATGAAACTTTAAAAAAAAATCAAACAAAGCATTAGGATTTATTAAAAGAAATTTCTATAAATCAAATAAGAACATAAAACTAAAATGTTATTTAACCTTGGTTAGGCCAATAATAGAATATGCATCCACCGTTTGGGACCCCTCAACTCAAGAAAACTTTAAGAAACTGGAACAGACACAAAATAGAGCAGTGAGATTCATAAACAAATGAATATTCACATTTGACTAGAGTAACACCTATAGTAAAATCACTAAATTTAGAAAGCCTTCAGGACAGAAGACTCAAAAGTAAAGTAGCAATTATACATAAAACACTGGACCATAATCTTCAAATACAAAAACAAAATTTAATAAAATACTCAGAAAGACACAAAGATAAAGACACATTCCTCGTCCCATATGCTAGGACAAATTTGTACAAATACTCCTTCTTCCTTAGTGCTATTAAAGCATGGAATGGGTTGCCTGAGCTAGCCAGGAAAACCAGTGACTTGGCAGAATTTAAGTCATTGTAGTAGACAACCAAAAAAACTCGTGTTTTGCATTTTAATTTTATTAAATGAAAGCTGACAATGCCGTTTTGTTTTAATTGCGCATAGGATTGGCCTTTACCATATTGGATGACTGTATACCACCCCAAAATAATAATGTTGTCTATTTTTATGGAGATTTTTATCAGTTTTCAAAAGATATTTATAATTACAGGTGATTTTCAGAACTTTTTGGTATATTTTGCCGGAGGAATTCCAGCTACCCTTCGCCTCAGCGTGGTCTTCCGGTGGAAACGTCTTGGGGTGGACCTAGATAGGCTAAGTACGAGTAGCGAATCAGACCCTTGCGGGACCCCCTGGGTGAGCTTTTTTTTTTTTTATTTATTTCACTCGGGGTAGGGATGGAACAAGTAGCCCGCACACCAGTTCAAAAAGTCCGCCATGCCGTTCCACATGGGGGCCGTCATCAGTATCCCGTTAGTTGGAGTGGCGGCCCTTGCACGGAACAGTGGCGGTTACAGTATAGGAATATGAGACAAGCTCCCCGCAGTCAGCACTGTTCTCGTCCACTTGTAGCGAGTGGGGCCCAGGAACAGTGACGGTTACAGTATAGGAATATGAGACAAGCTCCCCGCAGTCAGCACTGTTCTCGTCCACTTGTAGCGAGTGGGGCCCAGGAACAGTGGCGGTTACAGTATAGGAATATGAGACAAGCTCCCCGCAGTCAGCACTGTTCTCGTCCACTTGTAGCGAGTGGGGCCCAGGAACAGTGACGGTTACAGTATAGGAATATGAGACAAGCTCCCCACAGTTAGCTCTGTTCTCGGCCACTTGTAGCCAGTGGGACCCAGGAACAGTGACGGTTACAGTATAGGAATATGAGACAAGCTCCCCGCAGTCAGCACTGTTCTCGTCCACTTGTAGGGAGTGGGACCCAGGAACAGTGGCGGTTACAGTATAGGAATATGAGACAAGCTCCCCGCAGTCAGCACTGTTCTCGTCCACTTGTAGCGAACGGGGCCCAGGAACAGTGACGGTTACAGTATAGGAATATGAGACAAGCTCCCCACAGTCAGCA
The DNA here is from genome assembly GCA_036873155.1 of Biomphalaria sudanica. Lineage (NCBI taxonomy): Eukaryota > Metazoa > Mollusca > Gastropoda > Planorbidae > Biomphalaria > Biomphalaria sudanica. Next base: position 18,078 of record JAZGLO010002094.1, read on the forward strand.
CTGTTCTCGGCCACTTGTAGCCAGTGGGGCCCAGGAACAGTGACGGTTACAGTATAGGACTATGAGACAAGCTCCCCGCAGTCAGCACTGTTCTCGGCCACTTGTAGTGAGTGGGGTCCAGGAACAGTGACGGTTACAGTATAGGACTATGAGACAAGCTCCCCACAGTTAGCTCTATTCTCGGCCACTTGTAGCGAGTGGGGCCCAGGAACGGGGACGGAGCGCTGAGTACACGGCACGGCCCGGTCTGGCCGTCTACCGTTGAGAGCCCTCAGACAGGACAGGGGTGAAGAGCCCCATGTCCAGGCCTAGTAGTTGGATAAAAGCCTTTCTAACCACCAAGGAGATAATGGTGCCTTCGGCGCCGGTGCCCTACTGGACTTCACTGAAGGTATTTTTTGCAATTTTAGGACATTTCCAGAAGCTCCTGGAAAATCAGATGGCCGCGGGAACCCTGTTATAAGTTATAATGGTTTATTTTAATTATTCATACCTAGCATCAACCATAGGTTACAGTGTCCTAAGGCCGGCCCTTTGTATAGCTTATTGTCATATCAACAAAGGAGCCGTGTTATGTATTGGGTGAAAAGTAAGACAACGGTCTACACATTACGGCTTCGGGTTCTGGATTTACATAGGAAGAATATTGTGCCTGTAGGCATGCCACATTGTGAGAACATTAATCTGTCTTGGGATGTTTTCTGGGGAGACTACAATGAAATTATTAAAAATGTATCCAAAAATGTATTTCTTTTCTGAGAAAAGTGGATAATGATTATTAGATCGTGATTACAAGTTTTAACAAGTTAGTTAAAGATCAATGAATTAGGAAAGAGCATTAGGTCACTGTAGACATTTTTATGTATAGCAACAAACCCACTGTTAGATGCAACCACACAGGGCCGGATTTAAGTAAGTGCAGGCCTCTACACTTTTTTAAAAGCGTTAATAAAACTCCAGTTATTATCTATTATATTTACGGATGTCCAAAAGCTTGCCATATAATAGACGAAAGAAATAGTAGGCCTATTTATACATTTAATTTCATTTTACTTTGTTTTGAAAAGAAAATATTGAGTATGCTTATTTAAGCCACACATGAGTTATTACGATCAAAATAATCTCCCATACAAAAATTGGTCAGCGTGTATAAAGCAGAAAAAAAACTTTTTTTAAAGTATTTTTTTATTATTTTTTTTTTTTTTAAATCTCCAAATCGTAATTTCATTATCCAATCTTATATTACTAATCACAATAATGTTTAAAAATATTTGTAAGCAAAAAAAAAAAAATAAAAAATTCCCTCATTGAGAACAACAGAACGCAACACGAAGAACAGTTGAGGTGATAGCATAGAACCTAAACAAACAATTTAAGAAGGTTAAAAGATGAACATTAGGAGATTTTCAAATAAAAAGACGACTTAAACAAGGTCAAGGACGCTACATTGAAAGTTCCCCTGAAGCCAACTAAATAATGTTCATTAATTTTTGCTACAGATAAAAAAAGAAAGCTTAAAGACATGAAATAGGGGGAGCTAAATAGATAGTACACAAAATAGTTTCTATGCTTGTGATAAGAATGATAATCGGAGAAAATCAATATAAGATTCTATAAAGTTAGAACTGCACAAGAACTGAAACATATTAAGAGACTAAATCAATGTTGCAAACACATTCACACGACGTTACTCAACCTTACACAAGTATCAACACTTTCTTCATAATGCTTTTTAAAACGTGCAATATCATAAATTTCATTCAACATTATAAAGAAATAATTAGCTCCATGTAATGCAATGTCATTTTATAAATATTAGTTTTAAAATGAACTTATTGAATAGCAAGTTGTTCGTATTTTCGCCTGTAAAACTTGTGTAAATACAAAGTAAAAGTTCAGCTCTTGCGACCCAAAGGGCTGATGACGTTCAATTCATACGTTTTTATGGCTGAAGGTTTTCGTCTTGGCTCAGCACCATTCTTCATCACAACACTGTGGCATCTGATGTACTGGCGGATCCAGACCCCTTGAGTGTGTGTGTGGGGGGGGGGGGAGGGGGCGATTTTTTTTTCCAAACTTCTAGCCCAAAGACGATGTAAACCCTAACTAAAACTAAAACAAATTAATTCCACGTATCTTATTCATCGTATACCAGAAACACAGACTATAAACGCAAAATACCTAGGTGTTATAATAAATGAAAAACTGTTATAGATCCCATATTGATGAAACAATCAAACAAAGCATTAGGGTTTTACTAAAAGAAATTTCTATAAATCAAATAAGAACACAAAACTAGAATGTTATTTGACCTTGGTTATGCCAATAATAGAATATGCATTCTCTGTTTGGGACCCCTCAACTCAAAGAAAACATTAAGAAACTGGAACAGATACAAAATAGAGCAGTGAGATTCATAACAAACGAATATTCACATCTGATTACAGTAACACCATTAGTAAAATCACTAAAGTTAGAAAGCCTTCAGGACAGAAGACTCAAAAGTAAAGTAGCAATTATACATAAAACACTGAACCATAATCTTCAAACACAAAAACAAAATTTAATAAAATACTCAGAAAGACACCAAGATAAAGGCACATTCCTCGTTCCACATGCTAGGACAAATTTGTACAAATGCTCTTTCTTCCCTAGTGCTATTAGAGCATGAAATGGGTTGCCTGAGTCAGCTAGGAAAACAAATGACTTGGCAAAGTTTAAGTCATCGGTTAACATGCATGACTAGATGCATGACGCTTAGGACGTAGTCATCTTTTAAAGTAACGTCTGTAATATATAATATAAGATAACCCAATGTGTACACACACACACACACACACACAATCTCTCTCTCTCTCTCTCACACACACACACACACACATACATACATACATACATACATACATACATACATACATACATACATACATACATACATACACAGATACATAAATACACACATACATACATACATACACACACATTGGATCCAAAGAACCAAATTCTACAAGACACATTGCATGCGGATCTAGAGGGCCGCTCCTCCAGTTCAAGGATAAAGTATTATTATTATTCTTATTGAATCCTGTAAACGTGACATGAACTGCTCCAATGTTGATATCAAACGCTGACATAAAAAGACACTAGGAGGACATAAAGCTGGTGTCCTGAAGATCAGAAAATGAACACATCAGGAGCAGGTGCAATTATTAAGACGCTGCAGCCTCTCATGTTGTTAAATGCACAATTTGGTCACTTGAAATGTTGCAACCGAAAGAGCTAACGTGCCACATAATACTCAGTTGATACTCGTCATGTTCGGGTTAGATAATTCTGCTGAAAGGTTCTGCTTTTTGGAGAACTTGATGGTCAAGTCAGATGTTAGCTTGATACTAGGGTTGTTGCTTGGAAATATGGCTAGGTCCATTCGTCCGGAGTTTATCCATGTTTCAGCAAATTGTCTTCATCTTCTTCGATATAATAAAGTATTGCAAAGTACGTAACTACACAAACACTAAAGACATGATGAAGCTACGGAGCTATTTCATTAGAAATATGTGGCTACAAGCTGCCTTCCTTATGTAGTCTACGTAGAAAACAGCTCTATTGATATAGTGAATCTAAAGCTGATTTTCTACTAGTGCAGATACTCAGCATGACGAAAACATGGCCTCCATTTATCTGATCTTTAGAAAAAAACACTTTTCCTTCTGTTTTGTTTCCTGTTGCGTGCTCTGTTCTTCTCTTTTGGAGCAGAGGCGGCGGTGGCGAGTGGGGCAACCCGCGCCTGAAAGTGCAACACAATAGCAGAAATTATGTTCATCTTGTTTGTTGATGTTGATAAAAGATCACTTAATCAATGTTAGAGAAATGGGGACAAAATCTTACTACAGAATTACAATACAATACGAAAGTTGTCACACGGCCAATAGTGCAGTGGTCCCACTTACATATTTTACTTTGACAACAATAATAAGGCCTACATTATTAGAGGCGGACATGCCCGTTAGTGTAATGTACGGTGTATGTAGCCTACGGAATTGTTCATGGGCCCGCGTATGAAACTCGCCCGGGGCCCCGCGTACTGCTAAAGCCGTCTCTGTTTGGAGGGCCAGCTGCCCACCATAGCAGACCATCTAATTTCATCAGATGTCGTCAGGATCAGGAGGCTGCCAGCAATGGCTCTTTATTCTTGTAATGGCAGGTCATGTCGACCATTAACCTGGAAAACAAAGACGCACATCACATTAGCTACTGGTGTAGAGAGTTACTAGAAAGTTCGGTTGTTTTTATTTACAAGACAAGCATTTGTATAACATAAAGAGAAAGTAGCGAATCTTACTTAATGCCAAAGGCACACAGAAAGAATCCACAAACAAGACCAAAGACGGCATCCAGATACCAAACTCTGTCGTCAGATCTGTACAACTCCAGGCCCAAGACACCAAGAAAACTCATCACTGACCCGACATAAGTGATAATACCTGCACGTAAATGTTGAATAGTAGAGGTTATAATACATGGTAATACGTGCACGTATAAGTCTATCCATCTATAATACAAGGGGCTTTATACGTATATATAAGAGAGAGAGAGAGAGAGAGAGAGAGAGGCTAAAAGACATGGGACATCATAGAACATCTATAAAATAACAATATGAAAAGTACTCAGTAACAAATAAAATGCAGTATAAATTTTATTATTATTATTATTATATATTATTTATATAAATTATTTCTCGTATATGGAACTCTTATGCTTTAACTGTAAATTTAAAAACTAATTCAGTAATTAATGAAGTGATCTTTGTGAAATTTCAATAAAATATGTTGTCACGCAGCACAAGTTTATATACGAAATTTCAGCGCCATAACATAATGAAACACTTGGTCTGTCTCTGTAGCACTTTACATCCCAAGAGACGATCTCTTCCCGTACTAATTTTTGTTTGGCTTACGCCACATTGGGCTTAATGCCACCATGGGCTTAATGCCACCATGGGCTTAATCCATCTTTATGTTTATTCAATAACAAAACAACAAGAAAGAAAACAAAAATGTTTTCCTGTCTCTGCTGAATACCTTTATTTACTTACTATCATTTGCTCTATACAAATCTATTTAGAATAATCAAGATCACTAACCTACACTATTACTAGGTCAATGTCTGAACGTGAATTTGATCAAAGCTCTAAGTTCCAAAATCTCAAATGAAAATCAACTAAAAGACATGAATCCATTGGGCTACTGACCTGTGTATCAACCAAGATGCAATGCCCCAACCAGAAGCGCCACTGGTTTCATGGCGCCCTGAAAGTGCCAAACTTCGCAGCAATTTAAAATGAATAATTTCATTTCATTATTTTATTCATTTATACAACTTAGGGAAATTTGTCAAGGATATTAAATGCCTTTCAGTTCTCAACAAAGTGACGCTGACTTACTATCGGTCAGTAGAGAACGACTTTCCAGTTTCCGTCCAATGTAAACTTTGGACGAGGCCAGGACAAAAGCTACACTCCCACATACGACTGAGAATGTGTCAGAGAAGATCCGAGACTCCTGTTGGTGGAGCAGACAATAAGCTTGTATTAAATACTGAGTTCATTTCTTATTATTATTAATATCATAATAAATAATAAAAGTAGTCAGTGGCGTCACTAGGGTCGGTGTCACCCGGTGCGGGAAGCTCGGGGTGTTACCCCCCCCCCCCACAGGAAATATGATACCGAGATAGTGTTATCAATTGAGAAATCTTTTCTCGCATTGGTATTCGTCGTCTAAGGAAAGTGGCGACAGAACTTCGATTGACATTTGTGAGACATATCATTAGATAAGACGAAACACGTTTACCAAAGTCAGACTTAACATGAAAGCCGAAAAGAGGAACGCAAAAACATGTCAAACATGGTGTCACAACTTTTTTTAGTAGTTCTGAATTTCGTGGGGACACGCTGAGAAGTGGCTGTGAAAGTCGCCTTTGACTGATTTTTGTGGAGAGAGCTTGCAGCCATATGCGTCGAATAAAGCGCTAGGGACTTAATTCTATGTGTTTCTGAGTATATTACAATACAAAATGTTAATTTCGCCACTCAATTGGTGAGATAATATAAGATGTTTGGAAAGCTCTTAAGCGCATTCAAAGTTGTCCGCCAAGAATTTTCCTACATTTCTGATCTTCAGAACTTTCTCCTGGCGTCTACAACACATTAATTTTCTCATAAAAGGAAGATTACAAGTCAAATGGAATTAAATTAATTAAGTTTGGGAGATGTTGATACTAAACTGTGAGTGACATTTGAGGTAGTAATATTTTTAAAAGTTGCATTTTGGAAAAGTGCATTTTTTCCACTTGGGTGTCACCCCCCTGGTGGGTGTCACGCGGTGCGGACCGCACCCCCCGCACCTGCCTAGTGACGCCACTGATAGTAGTAACACCCGTACGGTGGTAATGAAATAAAAGCTCCGCCACCTGTAAAATGCTTCTAATGCCTCTCATATAGCATTTGAAAATCAGTTTAACTCTTGGCTTGCGCGTGTGGTTTATATTGGGTCCGGCGTAATTGTTATCACTGTCATCAGAAATGACAAATGCGGGTTCATGGTTCCTAAATAGGTAAACTTCTGGTAGGACTGGATATCCACTTAGGAGAAGAAAAACTCTGAATTCAAACCTCCGTTTCCTTTCAGCTATACACAAACATCGAACACAAATCTTGGGATTCAACACTGAGGGAAAATCCGGAGCCGGCGATTCTAAGGCAGACCGTGGCAGATACCGCTGACCCCAAACTGTCTTGTTACTTACTGTTTCATTGGATACTTCCAATGCGTGGAGGGAGGATGAGAAACAGATGAGTGGGCGACATCGTCTCTACTATAGCTAATTCCAAGGCATTCATCTCATTTGATGCCTTTGGTAGATAGATTATTATTATCAGTTGTGACAGAAGTATCAGAAATGTATTATAGACATGAATTCATTCTCTGGTACTGCCCGGGTGGAGTTTAGTTAGAGAAAAACATAATTGTAGTCCTCTTAGCAGTGTTAACTTTCTGGTGATATGGCATATCTGCATTTTTTTTCTCTGTATGTTATGAAATAGAGGTTTTACCATGTCCTATTGCGAATTCCGCTTTTTTTTAAAATCAATAAACAGTAAATCTGGTCAATTCAAATTCACCATCTTGTCACTTATAATAGGTCTATCCTAGTATGGTAGGTATTTGGTTGACTCGAGAGATTCGAGAAGCTTCTGTGTTGAGTGTGTGTAGTAAGGGGACGTAATTTTCTCAATAAGATCCTGCAGGCATCAAGGCTGATGGATTAGTTTCACAACTTGCATGCTGGACACCCTGCCATTATGCGTTTGATTGTCTCATCGAAATTTCCGCACTTTTGGCATCGAGTTTTAGGATAAGCCTTTCATAGTTTTCTAATAACTTACTCCTGTAGTGCGGTGACAAATCTTTCTGTTTCAGGGTAAAGGTGTGCTGCCTTTAACCATGCTATGGAAGCAGACTTGTCAATCTTGCCACCATGTAAAAAAGCCGGAAACCTTCCGTGGAGTACTCTTTCTTACCATTGGCGAATCGTGCCCTGCGACATCTAAACAAACACTAACATTACTTTGTAAAGGTTTAATGGAGAGCGGGGAACTGCTGTGTTAGCGTCATTATTATTATTAATAGGATGAGAAAGTCAATAAAAAAGCGACAAAGTGACAATTTGACATATGAAGAAGGCAAAGCTTCTCAGACCCAACGTGACATCCTAGTGGAGTAGATGTTTCGGTCGATTGGGAAAGAAAACAGAAACCCATTGGGGCTCCGAATGGGAAAAGTTTATTGCACTGTCAAGGACGGAAAAGAGCGCTAACAACCCTGTCACAATGCACACACCGTTTTAAGGCAGACACCTGGACTGCTAATTCGATACAATAAAGTGAAAATAGAAGGGCTAACCGGTGTGCTCAACCTTCGGCCTCGCCTCTAGCCCGAGTGTCTTGAGATACCCATCGCAAACGGGAATGTAACAAATGGGCATCTTCTTGGATCCCTCCCAGAAAGAAAACTTGTTTAGACAGTTCGGTGAACGTGGAGCTTCCAAGGGGCTCTAGATGTTCAAGAAGACGTGGAGCTTCCAAGGGCCTCTAGATGTTCAAGAAGACGTGGAGCTTCCAAGGGCCTCTAGATGTTCAAGAAGACGTGGAGCTTCCAAGGGCCTCTAGATGTTCAAGAAGACGTGACGTCTACTCTTACGACATTTACAAACATGCCCCACCTCAACACAAACCCCACCACACAAACTGTTGGTTTAATAACATTAGGCTAAGGAATCAGGATAAGTGTTAGATGGAAAGAAATAGAAATATTCAAAGTTGCTTTGCACTGAAACATAAAAAGGTAGAAAATAAAAAGGTATCCTACATCATATAACAGCATTGAACAGTAATGCAATCTATTTTAAAGACTTACTTCGTCCTCCTTCGTATTATTGACGATGGCAACAGTCGACTTGACAATCAGGGACAAAGCTGAGGCGAAGAAGAAAACGGCAATGACGATGCAGGCTCTGTGGGTGTTCATAGCATTGAAGAGTTAACTAAACTTGGAAAACAAATACTGCAACCATCTAGTTTTTAGAGTACATTACGGGTATATATAATGACAAAGCAGCCTCTTAGCTGCAACAAGTTCAGAACAAATGCTGCAACCATCTAGTTTATAGAGTACATTACGGGTATATATCATGACAAAGTAGCCTCTTAGCTGCAACAAGTTCAGAACAAATGCTGCACAGATCAAATCAAGACGCGATATTCTCCTCTCCTTCGTACATTCGAGTGCAAGAATCGAATGCAAGATGGCCACACTTTCTCATCATTGTATCTATAGCAATAAAATGGTAACGTAACTAAGTGAACTGATCACTCCATATGTCCCTGTGCTCCTTCTTCTTCTTCTTCTAGCCAGCTTTATGCTTGCTGAGCTGTGAGCACTTTTGCAGACTGTGTGCTGTTTTCTTCAGGGTGTTGGTAATGTTGGGCTGTAGTGGAAGTAGGGTCTGCCTAAGGTGCAAAAACTTAAGTTTGCGAGACTTTTCAGTAAACGGTCAAATGGTTTGAAACTTGCTATCCATTGAGATCCGATAAGCCACATGCTTTGCGAAATTCAGGAAGACCTCTCTGGTGAAAATGTATTTTGGATTATTTTGTCATTGGTGCTCTAGTAATATAATCTTGTGCTTAGAGCGCCTAAGTCTTCATAGCAATGTATAAATCAAGTTATTGTTATTTTAATTATTTTCAAGATAGCAATAAGTCTCTTTTTGTATTTCTTGTTTATATTTTCCCACTTTCTTTCTTTCACTCTTTTCATATCCCTTCACTCCGCCCCCCTCCCAACACACTCTCTCTGTCTCTGTATCTATGACCATTTAACAGCTCTCCAACAATCCTAGCTCATGCCTGACTCTCTATCTTTGATTGAGTAGGCCAACATATATCCCTGATTAGTCAATACCTACTTCCGTTCCCTGGCTTCGGCCACAGCTGAGGTTCCAGACCCGTAAAACCTCCAGAGAACGGCCACAGAGGATAAACTGTCCAGAACACCGTCCAGCTGTGAATAAGATCGTCAATCAACTGAGCTCAAGGCTTCTAATATTTTTTGTGTGTGTAAATAACATATTTATTTATTTAGATATTTTCATATCTGGCAGAAAAACTATAAATAACTAGTTTTTTTTTTGTGTATCCGGTGTACAGAACAAATGAACTGTTGATACGCTTTGTTTCTAAAACGTTCTATGTTCATATGAATGTACTTTTAAAACGTTCTATGTTCATATGTATGTACTTTGAAAAAGTTCTATGCATCTTTTTGCTTTTTTTAATTTAGTAAATACAGTGTATCGTCCTTGACATTGTTCAGTTGATCTTTAAAAAATCTCTAATATAAGCACTTACACTGAAGTACATTCACATATATTCAAATTTCCACTCTGCTAGAATCCAAACTTACGAAGGGATAGTACATTCTGGACGTTATTGTGAATGATTCTTAGTTTTAAAATAGAGACGTGAAACCAAACCTTTATTTTTTCACTTTCATTTTTTTTAAAACTTACTCTGTCTGCCTGTCTGTCTGGTAGAAAAGTGAGTACACGTTATTTCTCCAACACCTAAACTATTAAGGTCCCAACTGGGTTTGCGTGTTTACATGAAATACATCACTCATTCTTCACTCATCCTTCACTCATCCTTAATCTTCGGAATGGTAGACAATGTCTTATTGTTATTATTACGTGTGTGTGTTTTGTTTTATTTGCTGATTATTTTTAAATTTTGTAAAAAAACAAAAAAAAAAGAAAAGAAATATAATAAACATTTTGCCAGGTAAAATTGTTGTTTAGTTTTGCTTTTATTTATTTATTTTATCTTAATTTTTTTTCTCTATTTCCTTTCAACAATTTCCAGTTTATTTTCTAGTTTCTTTTGTTATTGCTTTGAGTTGTACATGTAGCTCAATAACTGTAGGGAAAAAAGTTCAACTTTCACTTCAATTCCTAGAAGAATTTTTTTTTTTTTGGTTTTGTTTTGTTTTTTGCAACATTCATTGCCAGATAATTACTAGATCATTCTCGCGCATTAAAATGTGCACTTTCATTTCTTCGGTTGAATCCTAGACTCTATATATCTATCCACGGACTGCCAACTTTGCCCGCACTCAGCCTATAGTTTTCATTGAAATAAGGGGAGAGTCCAACATTACACAGTCAACCAAGACGAGTATTAAATGAAAGTAACTTAGACCCTGTCTCAATAACAACTTACCCCGTATCCAAACAGTGACTGGTTTTCCCAGAGCTGACCTAAAACTGTGGAAGGATAATATATTTAACATTTGTTTGTGAAGCAAATTTCGTGATTTACAGGGCGCCCCTGAGTCCACCCAACTCCAAGGGGTACCTGGTGGTTGATCGTTGTGCTGGCCACATGACACCCTGCTCGCTAACCATTGACCAAAGAAACAGATGCTCTTAACATCATCTGTCCTACAGATCGCAAAAGTTTGAAAGGGGAAGCTAGTTTTATTTGAGAGATTTCACGTATTTAACTTTCAAACAAGGACCAATGTGTTGTTGTTATTTCAATCTATTCATATTAGAAAGAAGACCCTGATTTATGGTTTGAGATGATTAAAGGAAAAAAGTACACACTTTTAATATGTGTATTATATTTTATAGATAATGAATATATCACCATTTTTTTTTTCAACAATAACTTAGTAAATTGTGTTTTTGTGATGAAATTTTTTCTGATAATCCCAAACGGTCAAATTTCTATGTGACGTCAGTGTAGTTGATTGCAATTTGCAAATCTAGTCAACTAGGCACTACATGTATTCTGAATAGGGTCTACTGAGAATTGTAATCGTTTTTTTTTTTCGTTTTTTTATAAGCATTATAATTTACTCCATTTTGACCCGAAATTAAATAATGACAGTTGATGAAAGGGAACTAACTAGTGGTATATGGCTTAACAATAATCATAACCTTTTATCAATTGTCTCCCTTATTATATACACTTTTTCTCCTAATAAAAATCATATTCAATGAAATGATATCTGAGTTGACTGCTATTGGTGTTGATATCAAGCCATTTATACTTACAGTTTGTTCTCTCCCTATCAGGAAATTTTGAATACATTAGCGCAATGAACTTGTAATCAGTTATGCTAAAATATTTTAAATCTTTTAAGCAATCCATGGTGGTGAGCTTCCAAATGCCATATAAAAATCTATGCTAGCATCTATTCCAGCGGTTCTCAACCTTTTAAGCTCGGTGACCCCTTTCTTCAATCCCACACTCTACAGCGACCCCAGCCCCCAAACACACACATACAGCAATAGAAGAGCAGACAATAACAATCCATATTTCGATGTTCTTAAGCGACCCCTGGCGAATCTTCAATCGACCCCCAAAGGGGTCGCGACCCACAGGTTGAGAACCCCTGATCTATTCGCTCATTATTATTTTGGAAATGTATAACATTATGAATTAGCCATATTAATTGTGTTTCACTTGATCTATATTTCCTAAAGCCATGTTGGTATGGAGTAGGGGCATATATCTGTATTTGCTGTAGCATACGTTACGAAAATTGATATTTTTATATGTGATGCTGGTAAGTGATACTGGTCTGTGGTTTCCTGGATCAGATTTTTCTCCTTTTTAAATAGGGAAGTGACACTATCTTTTGTTCCAGTCCATAATACTCTGCCCTGATTAAGTGATGCCTTTAAAAAAAGTATTTTGAACATTGGTGCTAGTTCGTTGCTTAGTTATTTGAGTAATCTAGCTGCAATGCCATATGGTCCAGAAACTTTCTTTGGTTTGATGTTAGATACATTTTTTCTATTTTTTCAACTTTGTTTAAAGTAAGCAATTTAGTCTTTGTCTCTTGAGACTGAGAATGTGGATGCAAACTATTTACTTAAGAATGTTGACGTGTGTTAATTTCGTTTCGCTTGTCTAAGTTTTGAGCAATGTGAATGCGTGTGTTTGTTTGTTTGTTTGTTTGTTTTTATTTGAGGGGGAACAACTATATAACAATGCCAATACAATAGCTTTACAAATAAACCAAAACTAACTACATGAGCTCAAAGGTACTCTAATTACCACCCCCGTAGATATTTTTTTTATGCCACTATGAGGTTACAAAATCAAATTCTTTCCACGAATTCGAACATGTGATCCTCTCGTTTCGGAAGCCAAGCGTTTTACCACTAGGTCACCAACCCTGTTTTCGAATCTCGGTGAAGACTGTGATTTCGAATTTCGGGATTTTCATTTTGCCCCTTTCGCCATCCAAATCAAATCATCGTCATCGTAATTTTATTTTTGCAAAGCTTTTATCAACTCCCTCATTGACATAGACAAGACATGAATAAATAAAAAAAAAAGGAACCAATTAGACAATTAATTACTGGTAATTAATTAGTGTAATAGCAAGAAGTGAAACTAATACCTCAGTATTCACAGATAAAAATAAATTTGTAGGGCTTAGTTCCCTTAAATAATTATTATCACTATTTCTCCCTCACACATTCTACGATGAAGTTGATACAGTAAAAAATTATTGATTGTACCTAATAAAACATGAATCAATAAACAAAAATGCCCAATTAGTCACTGAATTATTGGTAATTAATTATTTTGTTTGATATCGAATAAGGGTAATATCTCGTACATTATTGGTAGATATAGTTTTAAGGACGGAGTTCTTTCCCTTTAGATAAGCTTTGTTCTTTTTTTTAATGGATTTTTTTTATATGTCTTGTTTTATTTTACAGATTATCTAAATGAAATTATAATTCCTGACCTATAGCTGCAGCACCTGTGAAAAAGGCAAACAGGACAGATAACCACGACACGACCAGTGCTGCAGTACGTAGTTGGTTCCCCTTGCTAGAGTTCAAGTTAGTGGCGTTCTCAACTTCTCCAGTTTCTATTTCGCCATTTTTCGCCTCCGTCACTTGTAAAGCTAAAACAAAATCAAACGAATATTTAGACAACTAACCATTGACATGAGTAGGATAGCTCTCTACCCAGCTCCATTGGAGTCTTTATTTAGAGCAGGAGATCTGGGAGATGACCACTTCAGACACAATGTTCATGAGCCAAAAATAACTGAATAAGATCAGATAAGAATAGTTAGAGCATTGATTTCATAATAATAATACCCATTGGCCTATCACCAAACAATTTCACAGTGGCCACTGTTAAAGGGACTAAAATGTTTCCCTCTAACGAAGTTCGACCCTGGCGGTGACAGTGGATTGGCTTTTCTTTTCTATAATTCTAATACTACAAATATATATTATTCTTGAAATAATTCCTGACCTATAGCTGCAGCACCTGTGAAAAAGGCAAACAGGACAGATAACCACGACACGACCAGATGGACCTTAAGGAGCGATGAAATACTGGAATTTTTTCTCGTTCAACATTTACTGTGTACTATAGGTTTTCGGTTTTAAACCATAACAAGATACACACAGTTTTTATTCAACATTTACTGGGTATGTTAAGTTTTCGGTTTTCAAAAATAACAAGGTAAACACAGTTTCTATTCAACTTTTACTGGGTATTATAAGTTTTCGGTTCTAAAACATGACAAGATACACACAATATCTATTTATAGTTACCGCCATAGTTGAAAATAGTCATCACAAGACACATGCCATAAATACCATTTAACCCATCGAAAGTAGTTAGAAGCTAGTAATCCATGTCATGACTTGTCTCTCAATCAATGCAGCGTCTATTTGGATAGTTTACGTACACTCCAGAAATAAGTGTTAATGAATACTTAGTATGGTGTTTTTTGATTGGAACAAATCTCGGAAAACTGACTAGACAAATACCTAAATGGAATATCTTTTTATCAGTCCCCCCCCCCCCCCCCCATCCATATTACAGTCCTACCACGATTTTATTCGATGATAATAATAAAAAGTAATCCGCCAATGAAAATATCTCAAGCTATGTTTCTACCGTCTTAACTCTAAAACGTGTATGCTACCCAGTGGCGTAGCGAGGTACCCATGGGCACGGGATCAGTTTTTGATCGTGCCTCCCCCCCCCCTTTCCAATTAAGAATCTAGAAGATAGAGTGACAAAACAAAGAAATCGAGTCTTTATGTTTGTACCAGTACATTGACAAAACAAAGAAATCGAGTCTTTATGTTTGTACCAGTACATTGACAAAACAAAGAAATCGAGTCTTTATGTTTCTACCAGTACATTGACAAAACAAAGAAATCGAGTCTTTATGTTTGTACCAGTACATTGACAAAACAAAGAAATCGAGTCTTTATATTTGTACCAGTACATTGACAAAACAAAGAAATCGAGTCTTTATATTTGTACCAGTACATTGACACAACAAAGAAATCGAGTCTTTATATTTGTACCAGTACATTGACAAAACAAAGAAATCGAGTCTTTATATTTGTACCAGTACATTGACAAAACAAAGAAATCGAGTCTTTATATTTGTACCAGTACATTGACAAAACAAAGAAATCGAGTCTTTATGTTTGTACCAGTACATTGACAAAACAAAACAAAAAAAGACATACCAATGTAGGTACTGCCTTTTACAACAGTGTCATTACATTGGGCCCTACTTAGTCACGGACCCGGGCTCAATGAAACCCTTCGCGCCATTGTTGATGCGCCACGGATGATACCCGAGTCCCAGTGAAGGGCAAACTACTGACTGCGGACCAAGTCCGGCCCGCGAATAAGTTTCATCCGGCACAAGTTTCGTAATAGGCAAATAATTAAAATAACAATGTCACTCACAATGAACATTTTTTAAATGCAAGTTGAGTTGAAACTTTGAATTAATATTAAGATCAACAATTGAGTCCATTTAATATGTCGTCCATGAGAACTACAAATATAGTCTAATATATTCCGATACAAAACAATAAACAATCATTATCCATGCATGACCGAAGACGAAAGAAAACACACACACAAACACAAAAACACACACAAAAACACACAGAAATTCTCCGACAAGAATTGTTAGGCCAGCCAAATTTTAAAAACGTCTATAGTGCTCAGAAAGCCACTACACATGCTGGTAAGAGTATTGTGTAGTGCTAAACGTATTTAGATACTTTCTACTGTTGGCGTCGTTCAACAAGATTTGATTCTGTTTTTGCCAAGTTTTAGTTCCTTATACGAAAAATGATTTTGAATGTGTAAGTTTATATCAAAAGACTATAACATCTAGAGTCGAATCAATATATAAAAACTGTCCATCACAGTTAACTTCAAGTTCTATTTCATTATTATGGACGAAAGTACCGATGATACTGCGCAATCGGTCCAATGTATAAGGAAAACAAAATATGCTACTCAATATTTTTAGCATGCGTGTGCTCCTAGAAGGGCAGGCATTTGTCTTGAATATTACGAAAGATAGAGCTCCAAATATGACAGGAAAAAAATATTTGAGATTTTCAATGAAAGCAATCCCGAGAACAATAGCTATTCGCTCCCACTGACTAACAAACTGTATCTATAGATTCTACAATCTGAATGTGTTTGACTTTACATGAGTAAGAGTAAAAAACAGGACGTTATTTCCAGCGAGCTTGGCAATTAACAAAACGAAACAAAGAATTGTTATCAAAACCCCCGCAGTTTGAATGCGTACTTCGTACATCCATCAGTTTAATTTTAATATATTAGGTCCCGACAAAATGTTTCCTTTAAGTTTTGGGCCCGCTTCTAAAAACGTTTGCCCATCACTGGCATAGATAGTACCCCATTGTTTGGATGTTTTGAACTGTGTATTTTGAAGTCTTAACGTGTGGCCAGTATTGGGACAAGCTGTTTGCACCAGTTGACGGAATGATGATAGGATTTTCGATTTATGACATAGTCGAAATGGGTCCTCATGAAGCTGCTGTTAGTGTGTGTGTATAGGCTATTTCACATTGATGTGTTGCTGTGTGTATAGGCTAATTTACATTGATGTGTTGCGGTGTGTGTAATGTACGTAGCCTATTTCAAATTGATGTGTTGTTGTGTTCGTCATGTGTTGCTGTATGTGTGTGTAGGCTATTTCACATTGATGTGTTGCTATTTCATTTGATGTGTGTTTGGTGTGTGTGTAGGCTAATTCACATTGATGTGTTGCTGTGTGTATTGGCTAATTTACATCGATGTGTTGCTGTGTATGTAATGTGCGTAGCCTATTTCACATTGATGTGTTGTTGTGTGTGAGATGTGTTGCTATATATGTGTGTAGGCTATTTCACATTGATGTGTTGTTGTGTGTGAGATGTGTTGCTATATATGTGTGTAGGCTATTTCACATTGATGTGTTGCTGTATGTATTGGCTAATTTACATTGATGTGTTGCTGTGTGTGTAATGTGCGTAGCCTATTTCACATTGATGTGTTGTTGTGTGTGATGTGTTGTTATATATGTGTGTAGGCTATTTAACATTGATGTGTTACTGTGTGTTTGGTTTGTCTGTGTAGGCTTTTTCACGTTGATGTGCTGATGTATGTGTCTGTAGGCTATTTCATGTTAATGTGTCGCTGTGAGTTTGTAGCCTATTTCACGTTGATATGTTGGCGTGTGTGCGTGTAGGCTATTTCAAGTTGATGTGTTGGCTAAATGTATGATGAATAAAAAAATAAACTTAGCGCTAAAAACTCGTGTGTGCCACTTACCTGTATAAGTCACGGATTCTCTCAATTTTGAACTGTTTCTTTCCTGTTTATTAATTTTCATTTTCAAAATATTATAAAGTGGCATAACTCATCGTTGAAATTCAATTACGCCAAGAATGTGTGTACGCATGTGTGTGTGTGTGTGTGTTAATTCCAAAACATCAAAAACCACATTGAAGTAAATACAAGACTGCAGTCAGTTTCAAAGATCTTGGTAGCATGGTCAAAGAATATACCAGCGTGCAAAAGCCTTGTCTGCATCGGATATGTCAAAATATGCAGGTCACAACAGGTCTCTGTAGTTACGTGAATTACTGTACTTCTAGTTAATCTTCAGACTCAGAGATGATGCCTAACTAATATTACTACTGGTGAACTCTTTAATAATAATCATAAAAATCCTTAAAATTCTAGACAGAAATGAGTCAAATCTGGATTGAAAAATTCCACTATCCCATTTGCATAACCCGGCGTTAAGCCAGAAAAATGAAAGCTGATGCAATTCGTCTCTGATACACTTTTAGGACCGGTCACTTAGGTCTGACAAAGTAGCAACAAAAGAAATACTAGGTCCAGCTGAATAAATTAATATCTACTGGCGATCTCTTGTCTGTTGTTTGAATCTGATGTGGCTGACTTCTATAATCTGTCCAGTTAGGAAAACGTGCTTAGGAGATAACGAGAAACTGAAAGCGTCAGATGGCAAACCCTGGACTATATACAGGTCAAAGACTCAACAGGATGAGCATTTTTAATTAGGTTTCTTTGCCATACATCAATTACATTGAGAGGTCTATAGAACCAATTATCTTTCGAGAATGTGTTTAATTTTTTAATATGATTAAAAACTTCAATTCTTTTATAGGCTACACACACACACAAATGCACGAACACATACATGCAAATGCATGGAAAACTCAATCATAAGACAAACAAGATCATAAAACTAGGCTTATCGAAGGGAAAGAACGGCTAATTACTGCCATGTATCTGAAAATGCCAGGATTTAGCTCGCTTTACGCCATGTAACACTAAAATAATTAATTAGAACAAATTGATAATATTATTGGTTAATTTTTGGATTGATTTGCGTATTGTCATCGACAATGAGTAATTATGCAACATTTCAACTTGAGCCGAGAATGAAGAGTGTGAGGAGAGACGTGTCAAAACGTAAATACGGGTATTAAATCCATATATACATCTACAACTCTTATTAACTAACAGTTATTTCCCTTATGTCGATATAAAACAAAAAATCAATCACAAATAATTTATTAACTAATTGGTTGTTGTTTTTTAGCGGCCCCCAAAAGGGGAAAAGATGCTATTAGTTTTGTGTGGCCTGTCTGTCCGTCCGTCCGTCCCGTTTAGATCTCAGAAGCTAGAAGAGAAAATGAAAATCGGACTACTTTTTTCTTTTCCGAAAGTGAACCATCTAATTTTTAAAATTATATATGCAAGCAGATTTTTCAAAAAATTACACCACTTTTCCATGAAAAACTTCAGGGAAGGTAACTTTTTCGTAATAGGTCATGGACTTCTTCATTAATAACTCAAGCTTCATTCATAGATTCGCGTAATGGTACACAAAATTTGCATCCAAGGTCACCATGGTAAAAGTGTCAATGGATCATTATAAAATATATTTTCCATTAATTAACTAACTAATACTGATTCAAATGTTGTTTTTTTTTTAAAGAATGCAGATTTATTAATTATGTAAACAATAGTATCACATTAAGAAATGAATAGGATACAAACAGCACAGTCGGCTACACCATTACCCGGTAACAAAAGGCCTACTATTCATGATTATAACATTAGCCTAGATCTAGTAAGATTAAACGTGTAAATTCATACGAGTTCTAGTCTAGATATAGTAGTTTCTACATCAAGATTCTTAGATCTAGATATAGACTTCAGGGTTGGTCTTAGGCCACTGCAACCTATGCTGCCGCAGTGGGCTCCGCACTTTCATAGGTCCCGCGCAAATTCTAGGTGTAAATTATTTAATTATACCATTTTAACTTATCATTAAAGGTACCTGGAATTCTCCTGAAAGTGCCAAACATATACAAAAGTCATGAAAATCTCCTGAAATTATTAAACTCTTCTGAAAAATCATCCACATCTCCTTAAAAACAGACAAACTTGTCATTTCGGGGTGTCATTCAATATGGAAAACGCCAATCCTACTCGCATTTAAAAAAAAAAAAAGCAGTGTCAGCTTTATTTAATAAAAATGTAATAAGGCGAATTTTAACCAAAAGAAGTTCAAATAATTAATTTACTTTAATGGTCACTGGCATACAAATATAGATTTAAATCTATCTCGACCTCTTTAAAAAAAAAAAGCGATATTTTGCTAGTCGATCTAGAATCTAGATCTAAATCGGCTTTTTGCGGAAAACTATTATCTACTGTAGATGGCTCGTAAAGTTAATTTGACAGTGATTTTGTACTTAGTAAAGTGTAAATAAAATCCAAAAACGAATTTACTTTCTATTACAAAATCTTAATTTTCACGCATTATCCTTATCTCTACCCAGACTGGGCCCCGCGCAATCCGTTTCGCATAGGACCCCGCAAGCTGTAGGACCGGCCCTGATACAATTAGATCTTTTTCTAGATCCAGACTTAGATCTACTTCTAGACCTAGACTTAATTAGATCTTGAATCTTGTCTTAGATCTAAAACTAGATGTAGCTAGATCTGTGCTGTCTAGTTTGTATGACAAATGACAATTGAGATAGGGCCTATTAGATAGATCTAATTTTTATTTGCGAAGGGAAAGTCATGTTAGGCCATTTGTAGCTTAAGTAGGTCAAGAATTATTTTTTTCGTGTTGCCAATTTATCTAATTTTGTTAGAAGAATAAATCTTTTTAGTTTCTCTTTATTACATGTAACATGTTATTCATTTTTAATGTATGGATAAGGTTAATAATTATAATTTTTTTAAAAATATAAGTGTACTCTAAATGAATATATGGAGATGCTGTGGCTGAGGGGTAAAGCACTTGGAAAGGAAGTCCGTGTTCGAATCCTGGTGAAGATTCTAGGTGGACCACTTCGGGGGCCGATTTTGAGTTTGTGTTTCCACACAAACTGTCTTTGTAGCCATGTTTTATATTGATTCATGTTTTTTTTTTCAGGTACAATGAATAATATGCAAAGTTTCAACTAGATCCGAGAATGGGAAATGACAGACAAACAGACAGACAGTGAGTTGATATAAGCTTTGTAAAAAAAATGATGACAGCACAAAAGGTAAATTATAAAATATAGCAATGCGATGTCATGCACCTACCGTTATTATACAAATATTATCAATGCATTGATCTAATCCTACGCAGGACAGAGGTGTCTTTAAAGCGTAATATAACGAAACTTCTGTATTCTGTATCAAACTATGGCTACGCAAATTTCTCCCATATTTATTCATCATCATGTCCCTTGACTTAGGTCGTAGGGGTGCTGTGGCAGTTCTGATAAAAAAAAATCCCTCCATTTTCCCCTATCAGCAACTGTTCTTAGTAGGATAACAAGGGAAAGACAGGTCCATTCTTTTACATTGTCCAGCCAGCTTTTCTTTGGATGACCCTTTCTTCGTGCTTCCTCCACTAATAGTTGATAGGCGACTAAAATTTAACGTTATAAATTCTTTTCCGGAGATGAATTGACTTAATTTAACTAATTAATTGAATTTATTAATGATTACTTAAACCGAAGTCAGTAGCCACTATTGAAATATTTATGAGTTATGAGAACACAGATACAGGAATTTATATGTAGGCCTATATTTATGAGTTATGAGAACACAGATACAGGAATTTATATGTAGGCCTATATTTATGAGTTATGAGAACACAGATACAGGAATTTATATGTAGGCCTATATTTTATATTTATGAGTTATGAGAACACAGATACGGGAATTTATATGTAGGCCTATATTTTATATTTATGAGTTATGAGAGCACAGATACAGGTAATTTTATGTCCTTTCCAAGTAAAGATTACTAGTAAATCAGAACCACTTTCATCATTTTATTATCATAAATAAATGAACAAGCAACATATAACAACGTGGGTTTCTTTTTTTTTAAAGACAAATCTTCCTTTATGAAGCTGATGAACTTTTGTAAGAACTAGTACTACATCCTTAAAAACTTATAAAAGACAATGTTTATATATGTATAAATATTCAAAAATTAACTCTAACAGTCTAGATATTGATTTCTACAGAAATTCAACATATGACGATACTATCTCGAGATATGCAAAATGTTCCTGAACATCTATTTATTCATTTAACTCTTTTGTTTACATGCGAGAATTCTGAATGGTGTGTTATCAAAATAAAAAGAAGTTAGCCAAATTTAATTTTAAGATGAATTGGAATTTTGAAAAATTATAATGGTCAAAACAGGGTTTATAAGCTTTTTTTCCCCAAAAAAATATTCAAATTTTTAGGACAATTGTTTTGAGATCCATGTCTACTCAAGCAGGTGTTATGCAGATTTTAGGCAGGCTTGAGGAAGTATTGATATGTGAAGTATTCTTATAAACTCTATAATAGCCTTGAAATTGAGATGCTATCATTGACATAAATATCCATTACATCAACGCCCCATGTTTCGAATCACTTTCTGTTATTGTTACAGCAGTAGGCCTAGTGTTGAGGTTGACATTTGTAGTCAAACTGAATTTTCATTTGTTTGGACAAAATGATCTTATCTCTTACTTGCGGTAATTTTATTGCTTTCTTAAAAATGAAAGTTTAAACAAAAAGTAGATTAGTGGTTTTAACTAAAATCAAAACTGCGTAGTCTAGTTTATTTGAAAACAGTTTTCATGGATGCAAATTAATAGAAGCCCATGACTTTGCCGTTACAACTCAACCCAAGCAAACATAAAGACGCAAAAAGGGCCATGTTATTTATAACAAAAGAACGTTCACATTTAGACTAGAGAAATACCTTTAGTAAAATCACCAGACTCCGTAAGGCCTACTTCATGAGAAGACTAAAAAGTAAAGTAGCAATAATATACTATACCGTAACTTTCAAATACAAAGCTTAATAAAATAGAAAGACAAAGATAAAAGGCACATTTCTTTTTCCGTATGTTAGAACAAACTCATGCATTACATTGACACAAGTGTTTCTTCTCAGTGGCCTCATTAGGTTTAGTGTCACCCAGCTAGTCAGATATGGTATGGGGAAGCACCATAAGTCTACCCAGAGGCGCCAATAAACGTTGTTGTTTTTTTTTTTACATTTCTGAGCTGGACCCATTTATTTATTTACCCATTACTCCTGGCGTGTAAAACGCATTAATTTTCTCATAGTAGGTCAATTACAAGTGAAATAGTTATAAATTAAGAAGTGTTTGGACGGGTTGGTACTGAACTGTGAGACTTTGAAAGCAGTAAGAGTATTTAAGTTCGTAATGAGTTTGATCGTCACATTCAGCGGTTTTACTAAATTAAGAGGCTACTCATAATAATAATAATTATTAGTAGCTTTTATATAGCTTTTATATAGCACTACTTTCATGCTTATGGCATGCTCAGAGTGCTATGGTCCAATCTCATAGGTATGTGGACCAGTGGGGGAGGGGGTTTCTGGGAGAAGTTTTTCCGTGCTGCCTTTAGTCGCTCAGTAAACACAACTCTGCTCGAGCCAAGACAAGCTGAGTCTAAGTTCAATCGTATTTGGACTCTCGACCACACTTCCCAATACAAATACACCCGATTGTTATGTCATTAAAATTGCCTTTACTGCACCCTTTTGTAAGTACGTAATGACTCATACAATTGTGGCAAAAAAAAAATTTAATATAGATACTAAAAGTGCAAACTCTGTTGTTCCTTCTTCTGTTTTAATGCAGCAACTAGATTGACGAAGAAGGAACAACAGAGTTTTTTACAATCGAGACAGGTGTGAGACAGGGGTGCATCTTATCTCCCTTCCTTTTCCTCCTAGCCATCGACTACATAATGAGGAGAGCAATGAACCAGACTGCCTTTGGCATTCCATGGCATGAACAGCTCCGATTGACGGACTTGGACTTTGCTGATGATGTTGCACTACTCGGGGCTACAAATAAATGCATCCAAGAAATGACGGAGAGCCTAGACAGAGAGGCACCCAAAATTGGCCTCCGCATAAACTTGGATAAGACTAAAATTATGCGAGTGGGATATAAGGCAAAGGATGTCCCCGTCAGACTTGGCGATTCAAAGCTTGAAGAGCTGGACAAGTTCACGTACCTTGGCAGCATCATAACAAATGATGGAGATGCTTACCATGATGTAGAGTGCCGAATAGGAAAGGCAGGGAGCATTTTCCAAAGGCTGCAGCCTATTTGGACTAGCCAAGCCATTGGACTCGAGACAAAAATACACCTTCTCAACACCATCGTCATCCCAACTGCTATATATGCATGTGAGTCGTGGAAGTCATCTGTCAAAATTGAGAAAAGACTAAATGTGGCTCAACAGAGATGGCTGAGACGGATTTTGGGAGTCAGCTACACAGATCGGGTCTCAAACAAGGAAATCCTATGCCAAACTGGGAGTCGAACACTTGGTGAGGTTGTGACTGAGCGTCGCATGAGGTTTGCGGGACATGTTCTACGTCAAAATGAATTACGCACACCAAGAGTTGCGATAACATGGAAGCCAAAACAAGGAAAGCGCAAACAGGGACGCCCTCGTATTACTTGGCGACACACCTTCATGGAGGACCTCAAAACAGTGGACACCAGGTGGGAGGAGGCTTCAGACATTGCCAGTGACAGATCTTTATGGAGACAGCTTGCCGCCCAATGCGCCGAACGGCGCGGGAGGACCTAAGTCTAAGTCTAAGTCTAAGTAAAAAGTGCAAAAGTATATTTGGATATCAAGCTGCAGTCACTTTACTTTATTTTTTTTAAGTTGTCTACAAAAGAGCTTTTTTTATAAAGTTCATTTTTTTTACTTTACGGTTTAGCCATTGGTGTTACCCGGTGCGGTCCGCATCCCTATTGGCGCCAGTGTTCCTTCTTCCTAAGTGCGATTCCATTAGAGCAGGGGTGGGCAAATTACGACCCGCGGGCCACATCCGCACGCCAGAGTGTTTCATGCGGCCCGCGGACACCCATAGAATCCAGTCATGCCCAAAGAGTAAACATTAAAAAAATGCAAATATATTAAAATTAAATAATTTTAACAATCTTCTTTTCACTTATGATAAAGAGGCTAAAGAAACATTGTCTCTGCATGTCATTCTATGAAGTTTAAAGTGAACGAAGATTATGCTTTTTTTTTTTTTTGCAATATTTTGAATGGTATAGTCAAAGACACAAACTCAGGCCAATATTTATTCAATGCTATTAAGAACTGTATTGAAAGTGTTAGGTTGGCCTGCAGCAAGATGGCAAGTGTAACAACTTATGGAGCCCGTGCTTTGACAGTTTAAAAAAAAATAAATTAAAGAACAATACCCCAAATATAAACTCTACACGGAAAAGGTTGCACGAAGCTGCATTGAATATCAAACAAATTATTGACCCAATTATCTCAGCGATCAAACTTATTAGAGCTAGGGGACTTAACTACAGGCAGTTCCGAGAAGTAAACATAGAGTTGAAGCTAGGTGCTGAAACAAATGATACATACATATATTAAACATAAATGAATAACAGCACCAGGGACCAAGTTTTTAAGAGAGAAAGTAGTGAATTAAAATGCTACGAAAATAAGGGCATGCGCCGACCGAGGCTCGAACCTGTGACACCGGATTCGACACCACCGCCTGTGTAGGCTCTATCGAAATTGTTAGTGAACGGATGCTGCGAGGGTGGGGGAGGGGCTAGCTGGGGCTTGTGACCTTTGACCACTGGGGTGGTAATTTGCATACGGGCGAAATGACTCTGGATCAGAAGAATGTTTTTTTGGACATTCCGATGGTCTAGAGGTTAGTTTCGCTGGTGCGTTATCGCTAGGCGGTGGTGTCGAATCCGGAGTCACATGTTCGAGCCTCGGTCGGCGCATGCCATTATTTTCGTAGCATTTTAATTCACTACTTTCTCTCTTGTGCTGTTATTCATTTATGTTTAATATATGTATAGTTCCGAGAAGTACTTGAAGATGTGGAAACAAAACATTGCGATGTTCGGTACCACAGTAGTGTCCCCTTGCTTGGCATGGGCAAGGTATTAAGAAAAACATAGGATCTCAAGGAAGAAATTGTTATGCTCCTCGAAGGACTTTGGATGTGACTTTGTTATTAATATTTCTAATGAAGAGTGGAAAACAGACTTCGTGTTTTTCATCGCAATTATTGCAATGGGTTGTTTACATATGAAATTTATTTGCATGTTTTCAAACAAAACTTTTCTGTTTCTTCTGGCTAGCTAGTGAAAACAGGTTTTATCATTTTCCTTTGCTGAAAGATGATATATATATATATATATATATATATATATATATATATATAAATTTGCACCCCCCATCACTAATTTTTTTTTTAATGCGGCACTAGATTGAAAAAGGTTGAACACCCTGGCATTAACATATGGAAAGGGTTGCCTGAACTAGCCAGAGAAATTACTTAGCAGAGTCAAGTCTCTAATTAACAAGCACGACTACATTAATTAATGCATTAATATTAATTAACACGTAGAACTTAGATCAAGTAATTATCTTCTCTTTTGAAAAAATGTCTGTAGTTTAAAAAAGATCTAATAAATCTAGATCAAAAAAACATTTAATTTGTCGCCGGACTCCACCCACCTTCATATTGAAAAAAAAGATGCTAAAAATTTTCAACAAAGGTTAAACTCGAAAGAAAGAAAGAAGATATGATAAATAACAAATTTAGACTACCATACAGAATTCGAACTCTGTGATACTGTGATGATTTTACTTTTTAAATTATTTGGCGCACAGGAAGTTGATTAAAAATCTAAATCTAGATTCTTATTTTCTGTTTGTTTACACTAGCTAGAATAGTAGAGATCTCTCATCTAGATCTAGAATCTAGTATAAGTAAGACTGAAAGGTAATGAAGGAAATTAGATCTATATCACGAGAATCGAGATTCAAACTTTAAATCTAGATCTATAATATATAGAGTGTAGAGCTTTATTTTTTATATGTATTATGTTTAGTAATATTACTACTTTAAATATCGGCATGATCCGCGTTTAGGTCATTTATTTACGTCTCTAGGCAGCCATATTGGTGCAGGCCAGATTTTTATTACGTTGTCTAGCTGCTGGATGAGAGGATGATGGTGAGACTGCGGGAGCGGGCGGGGGGTGATACTTGGGGGAGGGAGAGGATGATGGTGAAACTGCGGGAGCGGGGGGGAAGAGGATTTGGGTGAAACTGCTGGGTGGAGGGAGAGGATGGGAGTAAAAATGCGGGGGCGGAGGAGAGAGGATGATGGTGAAACTGCAGGAGCGGGTGGGGGGTGAAACTGGGGGGGGGGAGGGAGAGGATGATGGTGAAACTGCGGGCGGGGGGAGGATGGGGGTGACGGCAATGTGTTCAATCTTCGTCGTCTACTATCCCATACAAAAACAAAGGAGATGGTCATAATGGGGCTTCTCTATGCCGATGATTGCGCCCTGCTAGCTCACTATGAATATGACCTCCAGAACACGGTAAACGAATTTGCATACGCTGCTGCCTCTTTCGGTCTATCTATAAACCTCGGGAAACAGAAATCATGTTGCAGAAATAACCCAATAAAACATACTTAGCCCCAAGGATTACCGTAAACGGACAGCCCCTTAATATGGTAGACCACTTCACGGGAAATACTGCATTCCTCACTAATCTTTGGACTCGAAGACTAGCCTTATTATTATTACTAAGCATAAGTTTACCATTAATTATTATAGTATTAAAATTTATTTAGATCTAGATTTGTTTTTTAATTAAATTTTTTTTGTAAGCCCTAAGTGTAGTATTTTTAGATCTATGTTTTTAAAACTAAACAACAAGAAACTTACTTTTTCTTTTCAAATCGCAGAAAGTAGACCTTTATACCCATATTGAGCTGTGAATAAGTTGGGTGGCTTGCAATTTCCCGGCTGTGTGTATGTGTTAAGGTTAATTTCTATTAAGTATTGTTAAAGAGCAAATTGGCTAATTGTCGCGGCTTCCTTATATCAATGTTTTCTAACTTAACCTCTCTCATCTCTCTTTTTGGTTAAATTTCATTGGAACCATTAAAAGACGGGGGAGGGAAGGAGAAAAAAATGGGAGCAAAAATGGACCAAACACAACCTCGAAGACATCAAAGAAGTTCATGCCGCTCGTGCATAGCAGAAAGTACGGTCTAACGTTTTGCAAATGATAATATGTAAAATGTATAGTGTATTGTTGGTTGTTTTTTTTTTTTTTGATATTCTTGTTGAATTTCAAACAAAATTAATTGTAATAAGAATTAGAAAAAAAAAAGAAAACGTGTTTGGGCCTTTGTGTCTCGCTGCTGTCGCTTTTTTTAAAGTTGTCTGCATTGAATTTTTTTTCCTTTGCGACCAGACCGGCCCATTTGGTACCGGCCCACCAGGCATTTGCTCATTTGCCCATATAGCCAGTCCGCCCCTGGTGTAGGGTAGTAAAAACTACCCCCTCCCTCCCCCCCCCCCCCCCCCCCCCCCCCACCAACTTTAACTATAAAGCAAAGGATTATGATGATAGACACATACTTGGATGGGAGAGTGTTGGCGATAAATATATATGCTAATCGCCTTCTCCCTATCTACCTTAACCCTTCAGATGTGCTTCTGGAAGGGGAGGTGCACTTTTGAAAGGATAGGGGTGGTGCGGCAAAAAGTTGATGTTGATGATCGACATGTAGACCCAATATGTTTTGAAGTAGCCGCCTGTGAAAGGGAGCCTGATTCGTTGTTTTATGAAGAACTATGAAAATATTCCTCATTGTAAGAACTTGACAGATTTTCCTTTGCTATTATTATTCCCAAATAAATTGATTTATAAATTTTATATTTGATACATATAATTTTATAAACTTTAGTATTACATGAGAAGTTGAATTAACTCTTTTAAATGCATAGTAAATTATTTATAATTTGAAACTTATACTTATAAACCGTGTGATTTTTAAAAAAAATTTAGTAAATCTTTTTCCCCATTGGTTGTGTCCCCCTACTCAGGTACCGCGTAGAGAAGATGGAAATCAATGACATGCAGCTGGCCGAAGGATCTCCCTATACCTTCTCACATCTATATGTCATCCTGGACTTTGTTAGATAACTTTTATTCCTCTCCCCCCCCCCCCCCCCCCCCCTTTGACTACTACGACTTTGTTTCAGCTCTCATCCTCTTCCCTCCCCTTGGGATTGTCTGTTTCTACCACCTTTACCCCCCTCCCCATTGTTTTTGCCTGATGTATATAATCAAGTGATAACCATTGAATAGGCCCCATTACCTTGCATTCACAATTGCTCGATATTGGATTTACATTTCTTTGTTTACAATAGTTTCAACATTGGATTTATTTATTTTTACATTGCTGTCTTGCTTAACTTGCGCTAAATCTTGAGTTTTATTAGTGTTTATCAGACTTAATTGTTACCTACCGGTACCTAATATTTCGATTCACCTGTGCGATATCTGAATTTTATTAGTAGGCTATTTATTGAACTTAAATTTCAATTACCTATTTCGATTCACCTACGCAATATAATATTTGAGTTTTAATTGTAGTAGTAGACTTTAATTTTACGTCTACTTTAATTTCAATTCACCTGCGTGATATCTGAGTTCATTAGAGTTTTATTTCTATTTCTTGACTTCATTGTTTTGTAAAGTAATGGCTGGCCGACCTATTGCTCGTACCCGTATTGTAGGCGCTAATGAACTAATGGACAGAGTGGAGGTGAGAAATGAATTTAGGAATTTATCAGCGTTGTTGCCTCACCTAGAAGCTTCTTCTTCTTCGTTCTCATTGATTATGTTGGAGTGTTCAGATGAGTAGACCAATACATGAGATGAAATGCGCAGTGGTTTCCAGATCAGGGAGCTCTCCATATAGTTTCTTTTCTAATGGGGTGATTTGGGGCCAATGTCTTATACGAGCCTCTTGGTATAGAGAGCAGTTTTGGAGGATGTGGTCTGTATTCTCTGGTGATTCTCCACATGGGCAGATTTCACTGGTTCCAATTTTGAGTTTCCGGTACATGTGTTGTCGCATTCTGTTGTGTCCGGTCCTGAGTCGAAAGATTAGACGTTGGTCTTGTCGGGATAGCTTATAGTAAGCGTCATCTTTCTTGTGATTTGGATGAGAACTCGTCCATTTCCCATTTATTTTATTTACTATTAATTCCTTCAATTCTTCTGGATAGAGTGCAGAGTTTATTAGTGTGTTAATTCTCCCACTCTTGGCGAGTGAGTCAGCCTTCTCATTTCCTTCTAGTTCTATATGAGCTGGGATCCATTGAATTACAGTTTTTTTGCTATTGTTGTTGAGCTTTGTAAGTGCTGTTTTGAGGTTATTAATATATGAGGAATCAGAGATTTGCAGGCTTTGGAGGGTTGTTTTTGCATCGGTTAGTAAGACAATCTGACTGACTAGAAGCTGATGTTGTATTAGAGTGGTGTGCTAGAAGACGACTTATAAACAATGAATTTCTTGTAAAAATTGCAATGACCCGTGCTCATTAGTACGCATCAGACACAGTGCGGATGGTTATCTGTGGAATTGCAATCAATGTCATGTGCGAAAATCGGTGCGACATGGCTCTTTTTTTTTTACAGGCAGCCATTTAAGCCTAAAACAAATAATTATTATGACCTATTGTTGGGTTTGTGACATTTAATGTCGCTAGAAGCTGGACAAGTGAATAAATCAATTGTTACAGATTGGTGCAATTTCTTGCTAGAGGAATGTGGGCAATGGAATGAAAATCGTGGCTTGCAAATCGGTATTGTGGATGAAAATTTTGAGCCCATTGTGGTTGAGATAGATGATTCTAAATATTTTCATAGAAAATATCACCGTGGCCAGTGGCGATAAAGACACTGGGTTTTCGGTGGAGTAGAAAGAGAAAGTGGGCACTGTTTTCTTGTTGAGGTTCCAGGCCGCCGTGCAGCAACATTGGAACAATGCATCGTGGAGCATATATTGCCTGGCAGCCATATAATATCAGATGGCTGAGCAGCGTACGCAAACATTCCACAAATAGGCCAAGGCATTTATTCACATTCAGTTGTTTTTCACCAACAAAATTTTGTGGACCCTTTGGACCCTGAAATTCATACTCAAAACATCGAGAATTTGTGGATGCGCGCGAAACGCAAGTTGAAAAGGCAATTTGGAACAAGTCGTGCATTGTTTCAAAGCTATTTGCAAGAGTTTCAATAGCACAATAGTATGCTTGTAACGATTGCTGATAATTACCCATGATATTTTTTTTTGTCAAATTTAACACATTATCTTCCAGTGGTCATTTTAATTATTGTTTCCTTCTGTGTCTGCCTTCCGTGGTAGCTTCGAATTGAAAACCGATATCAATTGAAAGCAGCTCGCCGTTGTTTTTTAAAATAATTTTTTAATAGTTTAATCTAGTCACGAACCTTCAAAAACAAATTATCAAATTAACATTCAACTATTGTGTACAGTAGGCAGTGAGTAGGCTAACACAGTTTTGTGTAAAAGTTAAGAAGACTTCGGTAAGAATAGAATCGTAATCTTGTAAAATTTCACGTAAAACCCTAACACTTTTTTTTTCAAACACTTTTACTACGCTGTATTATTTACCCATAAAGCCGGGGAAAAAAAGTTAATAGCATAGTCTCGTTTATACGTTTGTAGAAAATGGAGAGACATGGGTTATTTAGTACAGAAGCTACTATTTTTAATGTGTTGTGAGTACTGTGACTCTCGCCTCACCGTGGAACATATCCTCATTGATTGCCCCAGATACCAGGATGTCTGGGAGAAATATTTTAGAGCCACTAACTTAAAAACACTATTTGATAATGTCGACCCTGGGAAGGTACTGGGCTTTATCCGGGAAGTGGGGTTATCTACAAAGATTTGATTTATGAATTTATGAACATGTATTATTTACATTAGATTTTTACCAAATAATTAAATTTTTACTACCTTTACTATTTTAACTGTGAATAGACCTTGATTTTAATGATATGACTGTATATAATTTGGCCCTTGTTGTTTAGAGAGAGAGTAGTCCTTCAGGGACTGCAGGCACGACATGGCCTAAATTGTGCCGATGTGCCTAAAATCAAAATCAATGAAATCAAATCTGAGGGGATATGGATTTATTTACATTCATGATTTCATTTGGTATAACTAGGGTTAGATCCTAACATGGCTTACATGATTTAGTCTGCCAACTGAACCAGTTTTTATCAGGGCATGGCGCTATGAGTCACATAAGAGATTTAGGGATTGGAAGGGGACCAGTGAGGCTGTCCATCCAAATGTGCAGCATGCTGTACCCTTAAAGGTACTACCCCTTTCCAATGTCCCCATGCCCTAAAAATGCAATATTTAATTTTATATACTTTATACAGCAAACTTTTTGAACCTAGTAGGCTAACTAGATCTAGATTTTCTATTAATCAACTCAACAGAATATCATTGTTGAGTTGAATTATGAATAGATAGATCTCTAATTAGGTCTAGATCAAGTAACATACAGTCAAAGTCATAATTGTAGGGTTGCTTAGGCCATAAGTTAAGGTGCCCAAGCATAGGCATTATGTAAGTCAATAATTAAATGTTTTATTCTTTGCTATCAGAATCCTGGTTTTAGATTTAACTCTCTTGTTTCTTTGTAGATCTATTCTTTCTAAATATTCTCTACTTTGAAAACTTTAAAAAATACAATTCAATATGTTCTTTCAACTTTTGTAGCCATGTCAGATATAGTTTATGTGTCAGATTCACAAAGTGATGAGGATGATGTAAACCTTCCATCTAAGGATGAGTGTGAAGAAAGGTGTCAGCAGTTTGCTGAAATCACTGGCACAGACAGTGCGCTTGCCATGTTTTACTTACAGGATAGAGACTGGAGTGTGGAGGTAATAGAATTGAAATGGTAAACTCAACTCGCACAAAAAGCTAGTTATAGGATATAAGAAAGTTGATAGAATTATAGGAATCTTGCAACCTGTCATAGTTTAAGTTATGAAATTGACAGACTTTTTTTTTTTAAACTGAATAAACAGTATGATGTCTTAAGAAAAGATATTAATGTTCCTATACTTTGTGTAAAGCTGGGGGGTCAGTCTTAGTTTATGCTGAGTAATTGTGTGCTGGATAGACTCTACACAAACTGCTTTGTAAATGTTGGCAAGAAGGTGCTGTGCCACAAGACCTGCGGGATGCTAAAATCATTACACTGTATAAGAACAAAGGTGACAGAATCGACTGCAACAATTACAGGGGAATCTCCCTCTTAAGTATTGTAGGCAAAGTCTTTGCTCAAGTGATACTTCCCAGGCTACAAAAACTCACTGATCGGGTCTACCCAGAATCACAATGCGGCTTCCGCTCAGGGAGATCCACGATTTACATGATTTTCTCCATCCGCCAACTCCAGGAAAAGTGCAGAGAACAAAGGATGCCTTTATACATTGCGTTTATTGACCTGACAAAGGCCTTCAATCTAGTTAGCAGAGATGGCCTCCTTAAAATTTTACAGTTAATAGGCTGCCCACCCAAGCTACTAAATGTAATCATATCTTTCCACCAAAATATGATGGGCACAGTGCAATTCAATGGTGCCAGCTCTGAAAGTTTCAGTATAAACAGCGGAGTTAAACAAGGATGTGTCCTGGCCCCAACCCTCTTTGGAATACTATTTTCACTGCTAATCCACAACGCGTTTGACAAATCCACTGAAGGCATCTATCTCCATTCCAGACTGAGGGCCAAAACTAAAATCAGAGCCACCCTCGTAAGAGATATGCTATTCGCGGATGCCGCAGCGGTAGTGGCACACACACAAGAGAAACTTCAGTCACTAATGTCCCGCTTCTCTCAGGCCTGTAAAGAATATGGCTTGACTATTAGCACGAAGAAAACAAATGTTATGGGACCACCTACTACAGCACCACCCTCCATCCTCATTGACGATAACAAGCTGGACGGCGTAAACGAATTCTGCTATATGGGATCCACAATTACAGATGACCTGTCCCTAGAAGAGGAGATGAAAAAATGCATAGGGAAGGCTGCCTCGACATTCGCTAGACTCAGACTAAGATTTTGGGAAAACCATAAGCTAACTACGGTGACCAAAATGGAAGTCTACAAGGCATGCGTTATGAGTACACTGCTATATGGCAGTGAATCATGGACCACCTACGCAAAGCAAGAGAGAAAACTAAACTCATTCCATTTGAGATGTCTCCGTAGGAACTTGAATGTCACATGGAAAGAAAAAGTGTGCAATACTGAGATCCTTGTGCGATCAGGTATTCCCAGCATTTTTACAGCCCTCAGACAACGCCGTTTGCGCTGGCTTGGACATGTTCGCCAGATGGAGGACAAGCGCATCCCGAAAGTCATCCTCTATGGTCAACTCGGGACTGGCACAAGAAAAACTGGTCGCCCCCACCTCCGTTACATAGATGTAATAAAACGTGACCTCAAATCAGTGAACATCAATACTGACAATTGGGAAGACATAGCTCTAGACCGCAACAGGTGGAGAGAGACAGTGACAAAGAAAGCTATGGACAGTGAAAGTACATGGGTCTCAGCCCAGGAAGAAAAACGCACAAACCGAAAAACGGCCAGCTCCTCTACCACCGAAGCAAAAGCCAAGGGGACCCTAACTTGTGCTATCTGTGGACGGGAATGTCTCTCCAAAATAGGGCTCCACAGCCACATGAGGAAGTGTGCTCTGAGATGAACCATAGTCGTCCTACGACTGAAAGAGGCCAATGATGATATATATATATATATATATATATATATATATATATAAATATATATATATATATATATATATATATATATCTTATCTTATATAATACAGACGTTACTTCAAAAAAGAAGATGATTATGTCCTACGCGTCATGCATATTAACCAATGACTTAAATTCTGCCAAGTCACTGGTTTTCCTGGCTAGCTCAGGCAACCCATTCCATGCTATAATAGCACTAGGGAAGAAGGAGTATTTGTACAAATTTGTCCTAGCATATGGAACGAGGAATGTGCCTTTATCTTTTTATATATATATATATATACTTGTTGCCTTAAATTATATTAGAATGTATTATAGATAGTATAATAAATTACATTTCCAAATAAGTTTTGAGTTTCTCAGAAATTTAAGCCTTTTTTTTCTTACATTACATTGCATTTAAGATATTTTGTATTACTTATCAATTGAGAATAAAAAAATAACAAGCACAGCCTCCATCATGTCATTATAAGCTCATTATGCTCATCATTTCATTTTTTTTTTCTTTATTCATTAGAGAGCTATAAGTGATTTTTTCAGTGACAACCAGGTCTCAGGAAACCAACAGAAATTGTCTAGCAAGAAACAAGAGAAGCACTCTAATGAACTGGCAGTGACAGGAGCTAGAAAGGCCACCACAGATGGTCAATTGTCAAAAGTTTCAGGGATGGAATCTTTCACTCAGCGAAATAGCTTGTCCTGTCCAACAACATTGTAAGTTTATTTTTGGAAAGCAGTTACCAAATAAGCGGACTGTTAGATTAGAAACATTATATCTATTTTTTAATAGATCTCTTTCATTCATTATGTGATAATATGCTAAACTCAAAAAATGTGCTCATGAGTGGCGTAGCAAAGTATAAGTGGGTTTGGGTTCAGGAATACATTCTCCTCCTCCCTTCAAATTAACCTTAGAATCACAAAATCTTTTCAATATTATTCTTTTGGCTAGCTCCAGGAATGAATTAATTCTTCCTATCAGCTATTAGTTGTTGTAAATATCTGTTTGTACTATATATTTTACTTACTGTTG
The DNA here is from genome assembly GCA_036873155.1 of Biomphalaria sudanica. Classification (NCBI taxonomy): domain Eukaryota; kingdom Metazoa; phylum Mollusca; class Gastropoda; family Planorbidae; genus Biomphalaria; species Biomphalaria sudanica. The sequence goes on from JAZGLO010002094.1 coordinate 53,348, forward strand.
TATGCACTATTGTAGCTTGATGATAGAACCATTGTCTCTCTATATTCCAGATACTGTGTACTTTCCTCTTGCTTATCCTGTAGGCATAAAAACACATGCACAAATATTTTATACTGTCTGTCAACCCATATATTTTATATTAAATCTATTTTTAAAAAATTGCTTAAATTGTGTTCTTTTAAAAATCATGAGTGGGGTGTGGACAATTCTCAGGACTTGAACATTAATTTTAAAGCAGTCCTTGTTACCCAGAAATCTGAGTTTTGTGGACTCAGTTTTTGTTTTTAATTTCTTGGTTTGCCTACTACAATGAACTCAGATAACATTCACAGATAATTTCCTTAAAATATGAAATTTTACTTTAACGGCGCTAAACATTTAATACATAAAACTAACAAAAATAATTTGATGCATTAGTTATAATCATTAATAAAAGCTCCCAATCTTACAAAACGTGTCTCAAAATAATAGTAGATTCCATTGTAAACAAAAAGAAGAGAAAAACAAATTTAACAGTGATGTCTTTCAATAAAGGGTGAGTCACTTAAATCTCATGTGCAGATTCTTTACAGTTTAGATCACATACAATTATTGAGTGACTAACTGCTTTTAAATCATATTTTAAAAATGGTTTATAGGTAGTTGGTTAAGTCATGGACTCTTAGCATTTTTTAAAAATGGACATGCCTTTGGAAGACTACAGTGTAGCTGTTGTTCATATGTCAACAAAATCATTTTATTTAAATGTTTAAAACACACTGAAGATGCATAAGCATACTAATAAAATGCAGCACTATAAACTGGTGTACAAGTCTTTTAAAATATTGTTTTAAAAATCATATGTAGATAATTAGAACTCGCATTGAAATTCTGTCTTATTCGAATTCACTTCATTGTTTTTTGTGGGTTTTTTTCATTTGTTGTCATTATTGACAAAAAAAATTGGTTTATTCAAAATCAGCTATTTCTGGTTCTAGATAATTCCCATGAGCTGTACCAGCCACCAATCCAGTGGGTTTGTGGTGGTCAGCAATCCTTCAACAAGTTGCTTTCAATTGATTTGTAGTGTCGCATAGTGTGTGCACATGTAATTAATGCTTAAGTTAAAAAACGTGTGACCGCAGGTGGCCAGTACTGTGTAAGTCTAGAGATGAACTAATCAACTGACACCTCTCCTCCCATCACCTTCTTTCTTAAAGTCAACCATGGGTCAGACAATAGGTGCCCTTACTAGATTGATATTTTGTACGTTTTAAACAGAATGACATCAGAAATTTCAAATAATTAAAACAATTTTCTTAAAATTGTAGTGTAAATGATGTTGGACCCCCCCCCCCCCCCCCCCCCAAAAAAAAAACACCCCAGTATTTCCAGAAAGATTTTGTTAGAAAAAAAAGAAATACCTTTGTTTTATTTTATTTACAAGGGAAGTAACTTTGGAGAAGATAAATATTTTTTTGGCTATTTCCCTTGTTGAAGTGTAGTTCGAACTCACCCACCAGGTTCCCAAATAGTTCAAATTAAAATGACTCCACTGTATGTTTATCTGTATTTAAATGCATATTAAATTTTGAGATACAGAAGACAACATTTTTATAGGACCATAAATATCCTTAGGGCCTAAGCAAGATGTAGGCTCTAATAAAATTAAAATTGGCAAATGTATATGTAGTACTGAGAATAAAGTATGCAATATACTGTAAACAATAGTTTCCTTGTTTTAAAAACAGTTTATATGTATTTACATACAATAGTCTTACATCATGTTACAGAACAAAAGATAAACTTCCATTGGACCAAAAAAAAATGCTCATGTTCTTTTATTAAGTATACAGTTTAATTTGTGAACTTACCATTCTGTACAACAAAAGTCAATTTTCTTTTATTGGATCTAAAATAGGCCAACATATTCTGGTATTTGTCTATGATGTGTATAGGCTGATGTTTAATGGTAGTCATGTTTTGTTAGGCCCTATCACTGATGTGTAAGTGTTCTAAATAGATCTTGAAAGTGTCAAATGATGTTGGACAGTGGTGCCCAACCTGTTGTGCCCTGTGGGTCCCGGGTCAAATACATTTTTGACACATTTGTCAGAGGCAGCATCACCACAAAAAATAAATCCTATAGTCTAATGTAACAGAGACTTTTGGCCTGATCAGAAGTCTAAAGGGTATAGAGAGCACATGAATTTGACTCTCAGGCCATAGTTTGGGCATCACTGGTGTTTGAGGTCATATTTCAAGCTAATTTAATTCTGTTCATGAAAAATCAATTAGAGCACTGCTAGTATCAAAAAGGGAAGGGGGCACAATTTGCCAATGGTGATACTACTTCAGCTTATAAAAGCATTGCTTTTAAATGGAAGAGAGAGCAACTAAAAAAAAGTTACATGCAAGCACACTCTTTACTTTAAAAAAATAAAGTAGCCTTAGAGAAATATTTTATTTAGTGGGCTGTTGCCCTAGCCAGTGATTATAAGGCAATGTTTAGTTACCACTATGAGCTTGCGATCTATAGGGCAGATTATGTAAAGGTCATCTGTTTCTGTGGCCCACAGTTAACGAGAGTGTCATGTGGCCAGCACAACGACCAACAGCTTTTAATTTTCACCAACTAATGTCAGGTACCCATTAGAGCAACATGGAATCCTAGGTGCCCTAAAGATCCTGAAATTCAAAATACCAATCTTCACCAAGATTCGAACCCCGGTTCAGAAGCCAAGCCTCTCCACCTAAATAATAACAGTATATCTTTATTATCCATGAGGAAATTCATCTTACAAAACATTATGACTAAAGCTAATAAAATATATGTTCATACCACAGTTCACTCAAACATCACATGCTAAATTTCACAGAAAGTTGGGTTATATTCAATAATTTAATTGCCAAGGGAATAAAAGTGTTTATGTATATGTTTGTTTTTTTTTGTTTTTTTTTTTGTGATTTGTGTTTTGTATCTACTTTGGGATGGTAAAATGTAAAAATAAAGCTAAGTATCCACTAGACCTATGGGTATTTAGTTGGCATGTTGAAATCTTCAGTTTTAAAAATGCTAAACTTGAATGGTTTATTTATTTCTCAGTCCACCTATTAAACAGACTTCTCATGTCAATAGACTGTGTCTACTCTCATGGAACATTGATGGTCTAGACCCAGACAATTTAGTCTCAAGGACAGAGGGTGCCTGCAGCATGCTTTTGCAGTAAGTGAATTAGTTTAATTATTGATCAATGGGTTTGTTTTTATTATAATTTAGTTAAAATTAAAAAGGTATATGTTAGCAAATTTAACTGAAATCAAATGTAAAAAAGATAATCAACATTCGCTGAGATGCCTACAAGTACACATCTTGCGTATTTTGTATGCAAATGGATACCAAAATGCGCAAATACAGTTTATTACCTAAAAATATGCATTTCCCCCGCAAAAAGCAAAAAAAGAAATTAAAAAATGTTGTTGCTAGTCATATAGATCTATGTAGTTCAATGCCTAGAAATTGACTAATAGATCTACCATCAGATAGGCCTTTACTATTTTTATTCACACGCTGACTAGAGATGGGAAACAAAACGTATTCGAACCTCACTTACGACAGAAGCCTAACTTAAAAATTCTAGGTATCACTGCACTCATATGTTTTAGTTTTATCTACCACTTCCTTAACATCTCATTTTGCCAGAACCTCGCTAAACAGCTTTAACGGTGGCAATAAGAACATTTTCATAGCTGGATGTGTGTTTAGTAATGCATTCCTTCGTGAAAAAAAAAAAAAAAAAGGAATTTCTCACACACATTAAAGGTGAAAACATGCACTCTTTTAGATTTCTTTATTGAAAGAGAATAGTAGCAAATACCAATGTTTATAGCTACTGTATATTTTTACTTGAATATAATTCAATGAAAAGTCAATCATTCTTAACTTATTTTCTAATTAAAATATTGTAAACAATGAACAGTTATTGTTGTGAAAATGTTTACAAGAGAAGTACTTGTGTTGATGTGTCTGGTGAGATATTCAAGTTTTGTTTTGATTGATTTGTAAAATTTATAAACAAGCATGATTCACCTAACATTACTTGGTTAAGAAGTCATCCTTTTTATATTTTATTTTTCCATATTTGTTATTTTTAATTTTATGTATTATTATTTTTTTGAAACTAAAATTGTTAGATTTATATTTCCTATAAAACTTTACTAAACAAAATATAGAACAATTGTAGAGCTAATATTTATTTTTTTTCTGTCAAGTGAAAATCCTGAAGTAATTTTTCTCCAAGAGATAGTTAACACAAGTCTACAGATCATTAAAGCACACTGCGTAAATTATGAAATCTTTTTAGGCCTGGAAGGGGACAAACCAGCACCGGTATGATAATTAATAACTTTTTAACAAGTATTAGTATTAGCTTCCTCCTAAATTATACACACTTTCTACATGTCTCTTTTTTTTTTTGCTGGGAACATAAATTTGAGTTGGGCGGAAGCTATGTTAAATATAGGAAAAAAATCTATGACCAATGGTTCATTGTGGTTGTATTTTTTACTAGCACTTTGACCTGTTTTTAGATTTAAGCCTTAAACAGATCTGGAAAAATACTTACATCATCATTAATTACTAGCAAATAATTAGGACTGCTTAGAAGCCAAGCATCCAAGAACATCAAGCCTGTCTGCAATATATAAATATTAAATTTTCTTGTCTATTGTTTAATCAGTATATAAACTTTTGCCAGGGTTTATTATCTGCCATTTATCAGTATAACAATGTCTTGCCTTCACTCAGGATTCTTATTTCACTGCTATCTTGCTGAGAAAAGATTGTACAAGTGTTGAGCGTGTTACCCTTGCAGAGTTCCCAGAAAGTAGGATGTCTCGAAACCTTCTGGAAGTACAGGCAAGTGGTGCTATCTTTCTAAACAAAAATTATTATTTACATTGCATGTTTTGAACATTTTTATTCATTTAAACTTTGTCTGTTGTGCTGTCCTAGAAAAGAGAACACTGCATTGAACTCACATATAGTCATAGAGAGGAATGTGTTTCCATGCAAATGTTTTCTTATGAATACAATGCATAACACTATGTCAGACGTCAGTAACAAGTTCTGTAGATACAACTTCAAAACTATTTGTTTTGTCGAAAAATCAGCACATTTAAACATTTAGAATTATTTAAAAATTTGAACTTTTTAAGTGAAAAAAAATCTAATTCATTTTCCTTTAATAGCAAACTCAATGCTAAACACTATCAGAGAATACTTGGCCTTTATTTCCTTACTTTGCCTTATTTGTTTGTTGTAAAATGTTTTACATGAACGGATGATCCTTCAGAGTTTACTTCCTAGTCCAAACCTCCCGCAGGACGACGGGGGATGGGAGCGGGCAGGGTTTTAACTGTCGATAAATTCGAACGACAGTCCAGCATGCAAACCGCACGACCAGGAGGCAGCCATCTATTTCGTTTGAGACCCACTTGCACTGCTGTTTAATATAGTAGTTCTCAAATTTTGTTAACTAATTTTTTTTGTTTCCTAGACTTTGTAATTGCTAAAAGTCACTGACCACAATAAAAATATCCTATAATAAAATTCCTGAAAATAAAATGAATTCTGTTTTATTTCACTATTTTGAATTAATTTGAGGATAGATTTTAATTTTGATTATTTCATGCTGTTGTGTGCTATTAACTAGATGTTTTGGTACTACAAACATTTTTGTATATAGTAAATGTTTTGAAAAACTGAATTGCTTTTTTTTTCTGGCCATGCAATCCAATCACTTGGTTTCTTCTTCCAGTGCAGTGTTAAGTCCATCCCAATGACTTTACTAACTAGTCATCTGGAGAGTACAGCTGAATATACAAGTGAAAGAAAAAGTCAGCTCAGCCAGGCATTTTCCAGAATGAAGTCAATAGATAAAAACAGGGTTGTCTTGTTTGGTGGTGACTTGAATCTACGAGATAAGGAGGTGAGTTAGCCAAGACCAATCATTATATCAGGCCTAAACACAGACCTGTGATATGGAAACGAGCTATTGGTCTCAATTGAACAGGCCTACTATAACCAATGGTCTCATTTTAGCTAAGTAAGAATACAATTTAAAAAACAAGGTTACAAAGACAGTTTGTATGCAAACACAAACTGAAAATCTGCCCCTGAAGTGGTCCACCCAAACAGGTAAAAAGGCAGGTTTCAATATTATCAGAATGAAATTCTATCAAAGACAAATGACAGAAAATAATGGAGAATAAAGGTTAGCAGATCTTGTCTGGTGCCCCAGCAGACCAAAGGATAGGTGAAAGTGAGTGTGAAGTTAGATGTGAACCTGGCATTACTGATGTCTTATAATGAATTGATTGTAAAGGGCCAATCCAATATTCCACAAGAATAAAACATTTTGCGATAATATGAAAAACTACTTGTTAATTGTTGTTTTAAATTATGCCTGATTTATATGCATACTAAATTGTTTTTTTTCACTTTTAAAAAAATAGTAAACATTTTTGTGTGTGTAAATATAGTACTTAGTATAACAGAACTTACATAACTAAACAATACAAATATACAAAAAAAAATTTTTTTGACAAAAAATCTACAACTGTTTCCATAAATGTGTTAAAAATATGTTACATAGCAATCTCCCCCAATAAAGTCTCAAGTGTTTGTTACAATTAAAAGTGAATAGTTGTAAAAGTGGTGTATTTTTCTGAAAAACTGCCTGCATAAGTGATTTAAAAAATTAGATTTTTTGCTTACAGATAAGAAAAAGTAGCCGTTGCATCAGAACTTTGAATGGTCTAAAATATTGTGATGTCAGATTTTCACTATCTTTTCTAGACAGGCCACACATAACTAATAGCGTGCCCCCCCCCCCCCCCCCCCATTACTAGAAATAAATTATACCAAGGAAATGTAATTGGTCTTTATTATTGAAAATGTGAAGCCATTTATAAAATCTAATAAGTGTTCTCTACAAATCAAGCCATGACATCTTTTGTTTAGAAACAATGTTTCTCTATATAGCTCAAGGGACTTAATATAGGCTACTTTGATAGACCACAGTAATAATATTTTTGAACAATCTGGAAATATCATAAATTTTGTCAAAATGTATTGTATTTTGTTCAAGTTCCATCCAAATGATAATAATATGCAGTTTCACAAGAAGCTTAGAGCTATTAAATACAATGCATGTACAATTATTTAGTCATTGGATAAATTATACTGCTGATACTAGTTGTAAAAAACAGTGTTTATGTTTTTAACCTATTTTATATTCTCTTTTATTTCTCTAAGTATATTTAGCAATAGTTAAACAATACAGTACGCATACCTACCAGTCCATAGAACAGATATTGTCCAATGCTTTTAAGTCAACAGTTATTGTGTGTGACCAGATTTACTAGAGCTTGGCTAACTTTCTCAAATCAAGTTTCAAAATACCGATGTCACCATCATGGTATTGTTAGCCCAAGGCTGCACCACTTGGTCACCCTGACCTTCCTCAATTAGTTTTGAATAAATGAGAAATGTAATTATTGTTTTTAATATATTGGTAGAAAATAATTGTCTAGGGCCAATAACTAAAGTGAAAATGGTAAGTTTCAGTGGTCCTGACTATTTCAAAGAATTTGCTGAGAGTGCTAGGTGAAGAATGAATGCTACATCTAACTAATGAAAACAAAATTAGGACCTTAGTTTGTTTTTCATACAACTGTACACTCTCCTACAAGACTTTTTCAAAGTAAAACAATTATTGTCACCTGAATTCTTTCTAAAGGAAAAATTCTTTTAACAAAGCAAATTTTATATTGGACAAATTTTAAATGCTTTTTATCTTAAATAAATGTAACAATTTAATGTCACTATTTAACATTTTGTCTCTGAATCAGTTGACTGGAAGCTCAGCTCTACCTGAAGGTGTGATAGACATATGGGAGTACACCGGCAAAAGGGCCCAGGCTCGGTACACATGGGACCTGACTATCAATGACAACAAGCAGATGAGCGCCAAGTTTCAACCCCGCTGCAGATTTGATCGTGTTTACATGAGGAACAGTGTCCCAGCACTTTTGAACCCAGTGTATTTTGAGTTGGCTGGGATCCAGAGGCTGTCATCTTGTCAGAGGTTTCCAAGTGACCACTGGGGCATCCACTGTCATTTTGATATTAAGTAGTCAGATCTCCTTGTGCAGTTAGCAAAAAATGCATCTTTTCATTTTCCTCAACTTGTTAAATAATTTATACAAAAGTAGAACCTAACACTGTTCTGTTAAAGCATCAATGAAGTCCAAACTATGTTTGTAAGATGTCATGTTGACTCTGTTTTATTTTCATTGATGTTCCTGCTACAGATAAAATATTTGATTTTTTTTTTTATTTGAAGTCTCTGAGATGAGGTTTTTATAAGAGAAAAATACATTTCTTAATGGCTGGAATTTATGAATTATTGTTTGGTATCAATCATAAATTGGAGCAAAGCAAACCTTAACTTTTACAAAAGTTTTACATAAAAAATAATTTCAAACTTTTTTTTTCTGTGTAGCCAAAACAAACTTTGAATAAACGCATTTTGCCTAATTTGTTATCTGCTGTTACAAAGTTCCAGGCAGGACTCTAATGAATGTCTTCATTCAGAAAATGGATTCCTGTTGGTTTGTGTTAATACTTGTTGTTATTGATGTGTTCTACAAACGCAGTTCACACAAATGTTGTCAAGTGAGATGTGTTCATTTTCAAATGTCTTTCACTTTTGCTGCCCCCCCACCAATCCAAACAAAAAATATTACTAATTGAACTATTATCATTAACATACTCCTCAATATTTCTTACTTCACAACAAATTTATTTTCATTTACCAATGTGTGATAATTTCAGATGGTTTTATTAGTTCTATGTTGGGTCACAGAAAATGTTTGCGACATGAAACATATCACAAAATTTTGTTAACGTTTGAAACTCACAGATTTGAATTATGTACATGTAATATATAAATGAAGATAAATGTAATTATAGATTTGTAAATAGATTTTAATAAAAACGCACATCTGTTGTATGTATACTGAAATAGAATTTTTCATTCCTGTTGACATTTTTATTTGAAGTATTAAAAACGTATATCAACTTGTAACTTATGTTTTATATTTGTTAGTGCCACTGATAAGTGTCTAGTCAGAGCGCTGTGTAGTTAAAAAATCATCATTGACTTTGGTTACTTTTTTACACTGTTGATCACTTCAGGAATATATTTACAATTAGATCTATTCTCACAGTGTTTGTTGACAGTCTATTAACTAGTACACATGTGTACATCATAGCAAGAGTAGAAGTGAATATATTTATATAAATATATACAGCTCCTCCATTGTCTTCAAAGTTGAACACATTTCTAATTTCATACGAACTCAAAGATGACTTTAAAATCCAATCCTCTTTTAAAAAGCCAATCGGCATCGGTAAGTTGGGCCTACTGCTTCTCTCAGGCATGAGTAAGTTGGTTCTACTACAGATAAGCCTGCTTCTTCTCTCAGGCATGGGTAAGTTGGTTCTACTACAGATAAGCCTGCTTCTTCTCTCAGGCATGAGTAAGTTGGTTCTATTACAGATAAGCCTGCTTCTTCTCTCAGGCATCGGTAAGTTGGTTCTACTACAGATAAGCCTGCTTCTTCTCTCAGGCATGAGTAAGTTGGTTCTACTACAGATAAGCCTGCTTCTTCTCTCAGGCATGAGTAAGTTGGTTCTACTACAGATAAGCCTGCTTCTTCTCTCAGGCATGAGTAAGTTGGTTCTACTACAGATAAGCCTGCTTCTTCTCTCAGGCATGAGTAAGTTGGTTCTACTACAGATAAGCCTGCTTCTTCTCTCAGGCATGAGTAAGTTGGTTCTACTACAGATAAGCCTACTTCTTCTCTCAGGCATGGGTAAGTTGGTTCTACTACAGATAAGCCTGCTTCTTCTCTCAGGCATGAGTAAGTTGGTTCTACTACAGATAAGCCTGCTTCTTCTCTCAGGCATCGGTAAGTTGGTTCTACTACAGATAAGCCTGCTTCTTCTCTCAGGCATGAGTAAGTTGGTTCTACTACAGATAAGCCTGCTTCTTCTCTCAGGCATGAGTAAGTTGGTTCTACTACAGATAAGCCTGCTTCTTCTCTCAGGCATGAGTAAGTTGGTTCTACTACAGATAAGCCTGCTTCTTCTCTCAGGCATGAGTAAGTTGGTTCTACTACAGATAAGCCTGCTTCTTCTCTCAGGCATGAGTAAGTTGGTTCTACTACAGATAAGCCTGCTTCTTCTCTCAGGCATGTGTAAGTTGGTTCTACTACAGATAAGCCTGCTTCTTCTCTCAGGCATGAGTAAGTTGGTTCTACTACAGATAAGCCTGCTTCTTCTCTCAGGCATGAGTAAGTTGGTTCTACTACAGATAAGCCTGCCTCTTCTCTCAGGCATGAGTAAGTTGGTTCTACTACAGATAAGCCTGCTTCTTCTCTCAGGCATCGGTAAGTTGGTTCTACTACAGATAAGCCTGCTTCTTCTCTCAGGCATGTGTAAGTTGGTTCTACTACAGATAAGCCTGCTTCTTCTCTCAGGCATGAGTAAGTTGGTTCTACTACAGATAAGCCTGCTTCTTCTCTCAGGCATGAGTAAGTTGGTTCTACTACAGATAAGCCTGCTTCTTCGCTAAGGCATGAGTAAGTTGGTTCTACTACAGATAAGCCTGCTTCTTCTCTCAGGCATGTGTAAGTTGGTTCTACTACAGATAAGCCTGCTTCTTCTCTCAGGCATGAGTAAGTTGGTTCTACTACAGATAAGCCTGCTTCTTCTCTCTGCTTTTTGTTGGTTCTACGTTCTTTAATGATGGCCGCTCTCCTTGCCTCTGATCTTGAAACTCCGGCACTCACAGCTTCACGCTATGAGGAGCGATTGAGTGCTAGTGTTTCCCAGCTGTGATTGTCAATATCACACTCCTTGATGGAGCTCTTAAGGGTGCCTTTGTATCTCTTGTGTTGAGTCCCTGAGAGAGCTTTCTTGCACACAGCTCCCCATAAAGAAGTTGTTGGGAAGGCAATTTTCTGGCATTCAAACTTTATTGCTGTGGGTTGGATGATGTTCCTATGTGACAACTGATTTTAATGTCTGATAAACCAATTCAAACCAGTTCACCTGGCGTAGGTGGTAGGAGTTAAGACAGCTTTTTTTGATGTGGCGGGAATATAATGTCCAGGATTCTGATGCATATTACAATGTAGGGACCTCAACACTGTAGACTTTCAGTTTTTTAGATATGCTGAGTCCTCTCCGTTGCTTTACTTGTTCTTGAAGTCTGCCAAAAGCAGAATTGTAGGTTGGCATTTGCTGATATGGTACTTCCCAAATAAACAAACTTTTTTACATTTCCTAAAAATGATCATGTAAACCAGGGGTGGCCAACTTATGGCGCATTTCACCCCCGAGACAAAATCAAGAAAAAACAAGCCTGCTTGAAAAAAAGGATATTAACTGATTTCTAGAAGATAGTTCAACAGGAATTTAATTGACTAGTCCAAATCGACAAAATGTTTATAAAACTAATCAGACCAAAAAACCCTGAACACTATGATTGGCAGATCAGCAGTAAGCTTCATTCATTCATTCGTTAGCCTTGGATATTTTTTTATGTTACTTAGTTAAGCTTTTTGTTATTAGAGCCACTGAGGATACTTTCAACATTTCTAAAGAACTTATTGACCTGAAATCACTTTAAGAAAAAAAAATAGACATATAGTGTTAGTACTGTTAGGCGCTTCCGCAGTCTCTAATGCAAATAACCAAATGGAGGTAACACTCAACGTAATACGTGATCCAATAACACCGGCGAAAGGCCGAACAATCAATAGAAGTTAGTCGACGCTGATACTGAACGTCGAACAAGTTAAATAGCAATGAAGGGAACTGTCGAATGTCAGCTAACTCTCTAGACGTTCCTAAACTGTGACTTAGTTCTACGTTGTCCTGGAAGCAGTCTGTTTACGTCGACTTCTATTTCGTTCTGTCTCTAAAACACTATCCTTGTTTTACTAGTCACGTCATTGTCACTAAGTCAAAACTTCTCCTATTTCCGAAACAATTAATTCCTACTAGTACCATAACAATAGTCATAAGTTATGCCTGGGAAATCATCAATTAAATACAATAAACTAAAGTAAATTAAGCAGTCAATGACTTGAAGAATTACTGGAACTGTAATCTTGCTTAAAAGAATTTTAAGAGTGTACTCTTCTGAGATATATACCGGTACACTAAGAGGCTAGGAGTGGAAGAGTTTGCAGCAAGTTATGGATACCAGTTGTGAAATGTTTTAATACAATAAAAAAAAATAAGGGAATTGAGAGAAAATTTTGGATTTTTTTATATTTTCATTGCGAGCTGCGTTCACTTCATAGCAAGAGTAGAAGAATATGTGGATTTATTATACATCACAGCAAGAGAAGAAGATGTGGATTTATTATACATCATAGCAGGAGTAGAAAAAGATGTGGATACATTATACATCATAGCAAGAGTAGAAGAAGATGTGGATACATTATACATCATAGCAAGAGTAGAAGTGGATGTATGTGGATTTATTATACATCATAACAAGAGTAAAAGTGGATGTGGATACATCATAGTAAGAGTAGAAGTGGGTGTATGTGGATTTATTATACATCATAGCAAGTGTAGAAGTGGGTGTATGTGGATTTATTATACATCATAGTAAGAGTAGAAGAGGGTGTGAATACATTATACATCCTAGCAAGAGTAAAAGTGGATGTGGATACAATATACATCATAGTAAGAGTAGAAGGAGGTGCCTGTTACATACCTATTTAGATAAGTTTGCCATTTGAACTCTGGTATTGATGTCTCTGTTGTTCTCATAGCGTCGGGGAAGTGGAGGGGGGGATAAAATGTTCCTTTTCAATCTTACATGTAATAGTTACTGAAAACAAAATAATCGCTCTGTAAGATGTATAGATCAATAGTTACTAAAAACTAAAAACAAAATAATCGCTCTGTAAGATGTATAGATCAATAGTTACTAAAAATAAAATAATCGCTCTGTAAGATGTATAGATCAATAGTTACTAAAAACAAAATAATCGCTCTGTAAGATGTATAGATCAATAGTTACTAAAAATAAAATAATCGCTCTGTAAGATGTATAGATCAATAGTTACTAAAAACAAAATAATCGCTCTGTAAGATGTATAGATCAATATTTATTACTAAAACCAAAATAAACGCTCTGTAAGATGTATAGATCAATATTATTACTAAAAACTAAATAATCACTCTGTAAGAAGTATAGATCAATAGTTACTAAAAACAAAATAATCGCTCTGTAAGATGTATAGATCAATAGTTACTAAAAACAAAATAATCGCTCTGTAAGATGTATAGATCAATAGTTACTAAAAACAAAAAAAAATCGCTCTGTAACATGTATAGTTGACGAATTTTGAAAAAAAGTAATTTTCGTTATCTTTTTCATGAGACCCATTGGCTTCAAAGTTATGTGGGCACTAGTCAAGTCCTGAGGATCATTGGCTTCAAAGTTATGTGGGCACTAGTCAAGTCCTGAGGATCATTGGCTTCAAAGTTATGTGGGTACTAGTCAAGTCCTGAGACACATTGGCTTCAAAGTTATGTGGGCACTAGTCAAGTCCTGAGACACATTGGCTTCAAAGTTATGTGGTCACTAGTCAAGTCCTGAGACCCATTTGCTTCAAAGTTATGTGGTCACTAGTCAAGTCCTGAGACCCATTGGCTTCAAAGTTATGTGGTCACTAGTCAAGTCCTGAGACCCATTGGCTTGAAAGTTATGTGGGCACTAGTCAAGTCCTGACACCCATTGGCTTCAAAGTTATGTGGGCACTAGTCAAGTCCTGAGACCCATTGGCTTCAAAGTTATGTGGGCACTAGTCAAGTCTTGATACCCATTGGCTTCAAAGTTATGTGGATACTAGTAAAGTCCTAAGACCCATTGATTTTACTAGTCATTTTAGTTCTCTAGAATAATTTAGCCTTGTAAATCTACCACTATTGCTTCTGAACAATTTTGGCTCTAGCTCTTACTGTTCTAAAACCATTGAAGCGCTGAGACACCAACTATGGTGTGTATTTCAAACATGCTACCTCATTGCGAACAGTGCAGGATGGAGACGAAGGGTGTCGTCATGTGTCAGAACTAGTCAAACTTGAAAACCCAACTACTGATAACAGCGCACTTTGGTCCCATAGAGTTTTTTGCAATAATTTGTACTTCTCGGATGTAGTTCTATTATTTAGTGGTCCCCAAACAGTGCTGCCGGTTCTACAACGTCCATACGACCGCCAGAGCTAAGACGATTATATATAAAAATAAATTTTAATTTTCATGCTATTGCTATGTAACAATTTCAGGATACTCTATTGGAGTAGTGCTAGTGATGTTTTACAAGTGGTAGTCAAATAACGTCTACTCCTACAGAGTAACATTAGCGTCGACTCTCTTTTTAAGATTGCTTGTATTTATGTTTGCGAGTGTACAAGACACAAAGGTTAGGCCTATATGTAATGGCGCCCCAAGGCAAAGGGTGCATTGAGCTCGGTCATGTTTCCAGTACAAGTTGGACCAGCCATGTGTGGCCTCCCTCAGGGAGAAGTTGTGCATACTTTTAGATTCATTGCCAAGGCAGATATGACACTTTTTTTTTTCCACAGACACGTTATTTTAAAAGCTGTTGAAAATCTTATCAGAAATTCTGAAGATTCAAAGCAAGACGTACTTTTGAAACAGCTATTTGAATTTTATAAACTCGGCATTTACAATTTATTTTGAGTAATCAGAAATAGTAATTTTGGCGTATTGATTTTCTTGATTTGTTGATTTTACAGAATCTTCAAAAAGGTAAACCAAACAACTAAATCATTCTTCCGACATCTACCCTGATTTTTAAAATATTTTTCTTGTATGTCTTGTGAATTATTGATACACATTTCAAGTTAAAAATAGACATTCCCGGGCTATTCTTCTCAGCCTCGCCGTGGCGCTCGTGTGGAAACGGTCATTAAAGAAGACTATTAGGCCAACAGAGAAGCAAAAAAGAACCCCCGTTGGACTGTCTAAGGATGGAATCCATTGCACTGGTGGGGATGGAAGAATGCCCCAACAAATATATTACTATCCACACACCGTTCCTCATGGAACTGTTTTTTTTTATGGAGGACACCTACACGACTGATGTGGTACAGAGAAGGAATATGGAGAGGTTTCCAAGGTGTGTTGTGCTGGGCCTTTGGACTGGCTTTCAATCCTAGCGTCCTGGTATACGAGCCATCGGTAATAGGGATGTAAAAATTTACATATATTTGCATCTTTTCCAAACAGAAATTTTGTTCAGACAGGAAAATGGAGACAAGCTTCCATAGGCTTAGAGTTCCATGGGTATTAGACTCAACTATCATGGCAATTACAAAGAACTGACATATTTAGCGACTCTGAAGTCTGGCGTCAAAAGAATTTGTAATGTTTTATGGCAAACATCACGTTGCTTGGGCTAGATCTCATATGGATCTAAGTTTTGTTATAGACAGTAGACTGCACAGTCTTAGATGCTTAAAAGAGAGAACTTTTTTCTGATGCAAATATATCTGAGACGTTCAGCCATTGTAATCCACAAAAAGGTTACGTGTAAGCCAAGAGTATAGGCTGTAGATTTCATGTGGCAATATTCCATCACTACCCTAAATATCAATTTCAAGGTTTATAAGTACATTAAAGTAGTACATTCAGTGTAGGCATGTACTGCATTACTAGAAACAAAAGACTGTCGCTTCTCATTATGGCGGAATTTGAATATCTAGCAATTACCATGTTGTTGTTTTTTCCGTTTGTAGAAAGTTTCTATAATGAATTGGAAGTGGATCTGGTCATTGTTTAGTTTGGTAAATTGAGTTCGTGCTGTACTATTGATGTTTTGCCCCGGAACATCTGTGAATATTGTTGAATAGACCTTTAGTATTTTAGATATTACTTTCTTCATTTGAAATGTCGGATTATCTCATTTTTTATCTTTCCAAGATTCTGCTTGTGTTCATATTAATGATGGAAGTTAGAGTTCTTGTAAATTTTGATTTACCTATTGAAGAACAATCATGCATGTCTTGTAATGTTTCACACACAGATCTATATACAATATCTATATAAGATAAGATTAGATAATTTTATTTATGTAATCAAACGGAAATTCAGTTTGACTACAATTGACCACCTCAGCGTAATATATATAGGTCTGTGGTTTTCAGCATATTTGTTTTGAATGTCCGCATTTATATTGCTGTAGCAAATTGATGTCATAAACATTCTTTGTATAGATGATTTCATTTTCTTAGAATACATTGGAAATTTTCCTTTGATGCTGTGGGCCTAGACCTGTAATCAAACAAATTTAGGATAAATGAAATTGTTCATTGTCGAATAGTCGATATGTTGCTAGTTCTATAGATGATCGATGCCCATGATCCACCAATTCATATAATAGAAATGATGCTCCAACCTTCAAAGGTTGTCAAATACACATCCACATCGTAGGCACCAAATAATTATAGTATATGTAGTATATCTAGCACATATGAAGATCCATCTGTGGCAGGTTGACAAATAATGTCGACATTTTACTTTAGAGCTGTGTTGTTTACACTAATAAACATCGTCAGGTTTGGGGATGTTTATATAGATCCAGTGTGTGTGTGTGTAGGAGAGAGAGAGAGTATGGTTTGATAAGGTTGTTACTGCCGGAAGTGGTAATGGATATAAACACACACTACTACATACGAAATGCTACCAGTGAAATCTGATGGCATGTGTCTCAGTTGGCCTCTGACAACCAGTCCAACTCCTGGTCTTTACTTAGGAGTCATACATTGGGTCCAGCGGAACTGCTGTCCCAACAAAAGGCTAACCATTAAACCATTAAGCTTCGTACAGGAGAGGCTCGTTAGCTTTGACTATCTACCCACCAAGGAGAAGGAAAACTCTTGATTTCAAACTAGAGATGGAAATCGAACCCAACATTTAAAGTTCGGGTTCGGTTCGGTTCAGTCAGATATAATTTCGGGTTCGGTTCGATGACGAGTACAGTACAGGTTCGGTTCGGTCAGGTCTAAAGTTCGGGTTCCTTTCCATGTTATGAAATTAGGTAATAGCAAGATTAGGTACATGTAATAATGTTTAATTCAATTATTAATTAGATAAAACAGCGTTGTGAAACCTTATTCGGACGATGGGCCATTTTAATTTCCAAAACTCGTGTCGTGGGCCACATAACAGAAAAGACACACAAAACATTAAATAAAAAATAAATCACTTTTATTACAAATCCGTGTATACAATTTTAAAAAAGGTTCCCTTTCAGACCTTACGATCTATAAGGTAGATGATGCTAAAGTTCATCTATTTCTGTGGTCCACAGTTAACGAGAGTATCATGTGACCAACACAAAGACCAACCACCTTTTCTTTTCCCCAACTAACGTCAGGTACCTATTAGAAGTTGGTGGACTCAGAGGCGCCCTTAAGATCCAGGAATTAAACATCTGTCTTCACCGGGATTCAAACTTGGACCTCTCGGATCGCAAGCCAAGCTCGTTACCACGCCTCCCAATTAAATATATTTACATTAATTCATGAGTTTTTGGAACTAGTAGGAAGTTTATCCAAAACTAGCTTCTGAAGATCCCACTGCATGGACAAGACACCAAGTTGAAGCAATGAATCTAGATGCTCGTCTGTGAGGCGATGGTTTCGCCCCTTTCCGCCTGCTAAATAAAGAGTTGCTATTTCGTTTAGAAGGCGCGTATGTCAGCCTGATTCAACTTCTTCCTACAGAGGTTACGTTTGACTTGACTATTTCTAATAACGCTTGCTGCCAGTTGGTTATGTCATCCAGTCATACTGCTGACGGTATCAGTAGTTACACCCACTAATTTCTCCCAAAGGAAAGGAGCCTACTCCTCCATGATGTCTGAAACTTCTTTGAACAGGTCTTTGTCTGTGGTGGTCCCTCAATGCATGTTCCTCATAGCAGATATCTTTGCTATGATCTAAACATAGCTTTTCGTACTGCGAACAAGTATCAAGAATTGAACGCTCTCAGATATGTCGCTGCTATTGGTAAACATGTCTAGCCTTGCAGCTCTATCTCTTAGTTTTTATTGAAATTTCTAATTGTCATGCTAACAAGAGTTGCGGCTTTAACTGCATTCTTATTTTCATGACACATTTCTTCCATCATTGATAGTAAACCCCTCTAAAGCATTCCTTGCATGTCGAAAAAAAAAAGCTTCATTTCACGACTTAAAATGTGACAAACTCTGTAGCAAGCTCTTACCGCTGACTCATTTTCTTGTCCCTTCTTGGTCAATATTCTCGTCAATCCTCTAATCTCTAGAGGTTTCTAAGAAATTTTTTCTTGGTGGCTCAAACTAAGAATGCCGCAATGTTTGTTTATGTTTTTTTTATTTCATGATGCTGTCTAAAGTTACTTTCTTTAAAAACAGCCACAAACATCTGTAAACCAATAAAAATATTGACTTATTTTCATGCTCCATAAAAAGGCACAGATCTGTTCCAACTTGTCTCCTGGTAGTTTCTACAGTCTACCTTTCGTGTCTTCCACTCGTCCATTTCATTAACACACAACTAGTCAATGTGACGTCACTACTCGCGGTGAATCAAAAGAAGACGACCCAAAATGCTCCAGCTGAGTTTTCCAAAAAATTAAAAATAACTGTCAAATCATCTCACTGAAACTAAGTGTTTATTTTTTCTTACTAAAAAATATTTCAAAATCTTTGATTCAGTTCGGTCAAGGTAAAGACAGTTTGTTCGGTTCGTTTCGTACTTACCAGTTGTAAAGTTCGGGTTCGGTTTGGTTCTGTTCGATCGTAAGTGAGGTTCGAGTTCGGTTCGGGTTCTGTTCGTTTCCCATCTCTAATTCAAACCTCTGCTGCCATGCGGCTATACCCAAACATGGTAAATGCTTCGGATTTCAACCATGAGGAAAAAAAAATCAGGAACCGGTGCAACTTGCGGTGCTAAACCTAAGCAGAACCTGCGACGCCACTGATCCCAAACTGTATCGGCACCGGCCGTTCGTTTGATCACATCAGCTGCGTGGAGATGGGGGGTAACGAACTGCTGTGTGGGACTTTCAACTCATATCTATGACTGAAGGAGGCCGTAGATGTATGTGAGGGGATTGGGTGATAATAGGTTTTTGCGTTTTTATAGGCCACATTGTCTTAATATATAGATTTAATTTTGATAGGCATATAAACATTACAACCGCAAGTGTTTTTATCCCTAAAATTCCTAACCTCACCATGGCTTTAAATACTTTTGTTCTGCAATTTGTAGATGATATATACAGTTGTCCTTAAGGAAAGTAAACTAAAAGTAAAGTAGCAATTATACAAAAAACACTGAACCATAATCTTCAAATACAAAAACAAAATTTAATAAAATACTCTGAAAGACACAAAGATAAAGACACATTTCTCGTTCCATATGCTAGGACAAATTTGTACAAATGCTTGTTTTTCTCTAGTGCTATTAGAGCATGGAATGGATTGCCTGAGCCAGACAGGAAAACTAGTGAGTTAGCATAATTTAGGTCATTGGTTAATATGCGTAGGATGTAATAATCTTCTTTTTTGAAGTAACGTTTGTATTACATAAGATAAGACATGTTACTCCGCATTAGTCTGAAAGGACACATGACCACTAAGTATCCACATTAACTAATGTCTTATTGTTTTCTATTCCTCAGTCCATTGACCATGGCTACTGCTAGAAATGCAAACAAATTGCGACTACTCAGTTACAATCTTGATGGCCTGGATGAAGAAGATATAGTTCCTAGAACTGAGGGAGCCTGCAAAGTGCTGTTACAGTAAATCTTTTGCAATGTCGTTGTAGTTAATAATAATACATTGTACTGTCAAACTACCATTTATATATTAATTTATTTATTTAGCTTAATCGTAAAAAATTACTTAGCTTAATTGTAAAAAAAAAATATATACTTTGCTTGGAACTTAATGTTAAAAACTGCAGCTAGCTTAAACTTTTTTCTAGTGTTACTAAAGTTAGTTTTGTGGATTTTTCTCTCCTCTCCAGTATTGAGAGTTTAGATTTAGTCTAATGATATGAAAACGTCTCATTGCATCATAGCGAAAATCCAGAAGTAATTCTCCTGCAAGAAGTGGTCACTGAGAGCCTACCCATCGTAAGAGCTCGCTGTATGCCAGACTACGACATTCATTTAGGTTTGGAAGGGAAGAGGCGTGGACCAGTAAGAAGATAACTTTTTAAGTTTATATGAAAAATTATAAATCCTCACTCTTTGGCCCTGTTCATATTTTATAACATTTATATTCACCAAAATCAATTGTAAATAGTTTGGACTGTCAAAATTTATTTTGAAATATCTTATAAGAATCCTCCTCACGATTTGAGAACATATTTAGTCTTATTAGTGTCGGTTGTTGATTCTCAAACATGGAACAACTTGAAATAACTAGTTTTTTTGGTGAGGGCCTATCTGGTGTACAAAATCAAGAAATAGTTGATAAATTGTGTATCTTATCTTATAAAATACAGACGTTACTTCTGAATTACAATGTTTTTGGGCACTGACCTGTTTATATTATATCTTGACTGGACACTGAAAAAAAAAGTGATTTTTAAAAAAAAAAAAAAAGCTGAACCAAGGCGTTGTTTTGTAGTTATAAGAAGTTAAGTGTTGTTGTTTTTTTCAACCCTAACCTATGTACCAAAATTTAATGTTTAGATCTAGATCCAGTAACTGAACATCGAAAATAAGAGCACACACATCTCAAAAATATTATTTTGCAATTTATAGATACATAATCTAGAAAAATCTAGGTACTCAATCTATTTAAATGTACAAAAGATGATTAAAATCAACAGACGTGAATTATTTCAATCTAGGATTTTCGAAACTATATCTAAATGGAAACGAAGAGGGGATGGCTTTATTTTATATATTTGTGTGACTCGAAGACAAGCCTTATTATTATTATAGTTCTGTGATTAATAGACATAGACACATATATATTTAAGTATCCGCAAAATGGTATTGCAGTATTTCTAAACTTTGAAAACAAATGATCATTATTTCTCTAAGACAGAAAAGATCAATTTTCCTAGATTCGAGGAGACTTCCCTTACAGCTTAAAAAAGAATTACGTACATAAATCTCTCTCTCTCTCTCTCTCTCTCTCTTTCTGTGTATATATATTTATAGGTCTGTGATCTGATCATTCTCGGATAAAAACTTGTTTTTGTTAGGTATAATATATATATATAAATATATATATATATATATATATATATATATATATATATATATATATATATATATATATATATATATATATATATATATATATATATATATATATATATATATATATATATATATATATATATATATATATTGTTATGACTCCGCTATGCGCACCGCCATCCAGGCTAGTGCAGAGGTGCGCACTTCTAGTAACCAGACTAAGTCGGATGTTGACATTATGAGACAAACGATTTCCGCCCAAGTTGAGAGCCGAGATAAAGATGCTGTGCTCAAGACATGTTGTTCTACATGTATTTGTGATGTCCTGTAAATAAACATCGATGTGCCTCCTTGAGTTGCCTCACTTAAGTTATTACAATTGGTGTCAGAAGTGGGATGATAGGCGACTCAACGAGAGGAGGTTTGATTTACAATGGCAGCTTCGAAACAATTAGACCAACCAAGTTAAAGAGCTTAGGAAGGAACTTCGTTACCGATATGAGATAATTGGTGGTACCAGGGAGGTGGTTACAGCTCGTCTCCGGCAAGCCTTGATAGATGAAGACGAAGATCCAGATACCTACTTATTGAAATTAAACCGGAGATTTATGAGCTCATTGGCAAGATACAGGAAGAAATTGATGCATTGTGGGAACAAATAACAAGAAGGGGAGTAAGGTAGATGAAAGTGTATTCGCAAGTGGAAGGACAAACAGATCAATTTGATAAAATGGTGTCTCAAGCGAAAGGAAGAATAGACTCGTTAGTGTAGGAGCAGTTGCCTGTAAACTCGTTGGTAAAGAAGTTGCATGGTCAGGACTGTAGCTGCACAAACAGTGGTGACAGAGACGCTGGGGATTGGAGCGCCGTCTGTGTCTGTGTTGTGGGCAAGTCTTGTGGTTGTGACTTTCAAGACGAGAAATGTGACAATGATTGCTGTGATGATCTCAACGAGATGTACCGAATTGAAGGGAAGGAGACAAATAAAGAAACTGAAGTCTGTTATGTGCCTGAAGCGTTTGTTCCTGTTGTACCTGTTACCAGTACCTTAACTGAAGTCTGTTATGTGCCTGAAGCGTTTGTTCCTGTTGTACCTGTTACCAGTACCTTAACTGAAGTCTGTTATGTGCCTGAAGCGTTTGTTCCTGTTGTACCTGTTACCAGTACCTTAACTGAAGTCTGTTATGTGCCTGAAGCGTTTGTTCCTGTTGTACCTGTTACCAGTACCTTAACTGAAGTCTGTTATGTGCCTGAAGCGTTTGTTTCTGTTGTACCTGTTACCAGTACCTTAACTGAAGACTGTTACGTGCCTGAAGCGTTTGTTTCTGTTGTACCTGTTACCAGTACCTTAACTGAAGACTGTTACGTGCCTGAAGCGTTTGTTTCTGTTCTACCTGTTACCAGTACCTTAACTGAAGACTGTTACGTGCCCGAAGCGTTTGTTTCTGTTGTACCTGTTACCAGTCCCTTATGAGCTGGACAGGTCTGCTGAGACAGCGTGTCCGATCAACGGCTGTGCTGAAGAAAACAGTGTTCGACACTATCTCTTTGTGTGTCAAACGGACACGTCATCGTCGCAATAACAGCCTGGTCAACTGGAGAAAGAGAAAGCGGCATTGGAGGAAAACATTGCGGATGGCTTCTTGGGGAACACGCTCCCTGCCGCCTGTGGCTCCCACTGATCGACCTCCACCTGAACTGTCGAACCTCAGCTGCAGTGTTTCTTTTCGGGACGAAAAGTGCTAAGACGGGGGCAATGTTATGACTCAGCTATGCGCACCGCCATCCAGGCTAGTGCAGAGGTGCGCACTTCTAGTAACCAGACTAAGTCGGATGTTGACATTAGGAGACCAACGATTTCCGCCCAAGTTGAGAGCTGATGTAAAGATGCTGTGCTCAAGACATGTTGTTCTACATGTATTTGTGATGTCCTGTAAATAAACATCGATGTGCCTCGTTGAGTTGCCTCACTTAAGTTATTACAATATATATATATTTATAAATATGTATATAGGTCTGTGGTTTTGGGATAATTTTTCTGCACTTTTTAGTAATTCAAACAATACATTTCCTTAGCTCTTCCGTTTATAACACAAATGTGAAGCTAAATCGAGGTAATAAAAATGATTAGATACCAAGGTAAGCTGCCACGCCTTGGGATAGTGTTAAAATCGGTGACACGACAAAATAGCGAGGACGAAATAGCGCCTACAAAATATCGCGAAATTTCCCGACAGAATAGCGCGGACTTAAAAATAAATGATATAAAAGTACCGGATTTTAGTAAGTGAAGGTTTTTAGCAGCATTTTTCGTTGATGTCTCTATCTTCTTCAATATTAATAGATCTAAAAGTATGCCATATTTGTAGAGAGAGAGAGAGTACTTTAAAATTTAATCTCATTTTCCTTTTTCATCTATATTTAAACTGCAGAAATCTTGATTATCTTCGGCATAATTTGATTAAACCAGGGCGTCTCTTATCAACTTTGGTGTTTCAGGATTAGATAAGCTGGCGATCATTATTTTTATCTGTAAATAATGCCTTCAAAGAGACGAAACCGCAGAGTGACTCCAAGATTTCCGATAGCATTATGGAATGTTAGAGATTGGCCACAGGACAATCTGCCACACTAAAAAACAATTCAGTGGAGGGATGGCACCAGCTGTCTATTGGCGGTCATCACCCCAATGTGTACAAGTTAATCTCTCACTTCCTCAGAAAACAGGAGAACACTGAGAACAAGATTCTGAGGTACAATACTGGAGAACGAAGTAAAGCTACAAACAAGACAAGTACCTCCAACTTGACAGACGTCTTGCAGCTATATTGCCAATGTACGGAAACAAGCCACTAATGGAGTTTCTATGTGACATTGAATACAATTTAATTTTGTGAAAGTGTGAATGTGTGTGTGTGTAAATCTGACAAGTATGGAAGTATATTAGCGTGTTTTTAAAATGCTTTTTCGGAATATAAATAAATGATATATTCATAAATTATTCATTTTAGCTTTTTATAATTTTAGCATAATGTTGCATATTTAGGCTATATTTTAAGATATATAAAGTGTTTCCTGCAAAATTGCTGAAAATAAACAAAATATTGTCTATTAATATTCTACGATATCTAAAGTAGTTTTTGCAAATGAATAAAAAAATATTTTTCCTACCTATTTTGTCGGCGCTATTTTGTTCGCACTATTTTGTCGGCGTTATTTTGTCCGCGCTATTTTGTCGGCGCTATTTTGTCCGCGCTATTTTGTCGGAGAACCGTTAAAATTATGGGCGTTCAGTTAATTGTGAATTGTGACTAATGAAGCCATAGAGTGTCGATGTGTCATTAACTTTGTAAATATATCAATATAGTGTCAATGTGTCACTAACTTTGTAAATATATCAATAGAGTGTCAATGTGTCACTAACTTTGTAAATATATCAATAGAGTGTCAATGTGTCACTAACTTTGTAAATATATCAATAGAGTGTCAATGTGTCACTAACTTTGTAAATATATCAATAGAGTGTCAATGTGTCACTAACTTTGTAAATATATCAATAGAGTGTCAATGTGTCACTAACTTTGTAAATATATCAATAGAGTGTCAATGTGTCACTAACTTTGTAAATATATCAATAGAGTATCAATGTGTCACTAACTTTGTAAATATATCAATAGAGTGTCAATGTGTCACTAACTTTGTAAATATATCAATAGAGTGTCAATGTGTCACTAACTTTGTAAATATATCAATAGAGTGTCAATGTGTCACTAACTTTGTAAATAGAGATGTATAAAATTGAAATTTATAATATTGACCTATTTCGTAATTTTGTAATCAAGAAATATTATAAGAAATAATGGTAAATTTTTGTTGAGAACATATAGTAATTAAACTATAGATCTTAATGTTTCCCAAATATTTGTTTTCTTTGAGCCCATGCTGTTTGGCACCCCTTAAAAAAAGTGTCCATAAATCCTTGAGTCAGCATTGTGTTCTTTGAGCCCATGCTGTTTGGCACCCCTTAAAAAAAGTGTCCATAAATCCTTGAGTCAGCATTGTGTTCTTTGAGCCCATGCTGTTTGGCACCCCTTAAAAAAAGTGTCCGTAAATCCTTCAGTCAGCATTGTTTTCTCGTTTTCTTCCAGACTTCTTACTTCACCGCCATCTTGGTGAGAAAAGATTGCTCCAGTGTTGAGCGTGCTACCATCATTCCATTTCCAACCACTCGGCAGTCTCGCACCCTCTTGGAAGTTGAGGTGAAGGTCAACGGCTTTTTTTTTTTTTAATATGTTCCGTAATTAAGATTTAAACTGTCACAATGATATTTTGGGTTGTGACATGGATTCTTTCGAGGCCGTTCCGATTGGTCTCGGTTCTATAAGCGTATTGTTGTGAGTCAAACCACCAGCGTAGCTAGGAGTAGTTGAGTTGTAATTAGCAATACGACAAAGATTAGAATATACTTAATGAAACACGTGTCAGCTGACCGCGTTTAATGAATAAAAATAGCATAATATTAATCACTCCAGACACAAGCCGTTTGTAGTTCCAGTGGCGTCACTAAGGGGGTGCAGGTGGGGGTGCGGTCCGCACTGCGTGACACCCTTTAGGGGGTGACACCCAAGTAAAAAATTCACATTGTGAATAAATGACTATTTTTAAAAAAATGACAGTGACTAAATATTGGAACGTGGTATTCACAATTAATAACCAGATCTATATATATATACTTGTTTATTTCGACTAAATATATTTCAATTTTTAATGAAATTCTATCAAAAAAGTTTAAAATGCTATATCATACTTAACGTCACAAGGAAAACGTGAAGCGTTTTTTTTCAGCTGTATACCAGCTGCATTTATGTATATGAATACTGCTTTGATTCAAAAAAAGTTTTTTAATCGAATCGATTAAATTTCTAGCTAGCACCGTAATATCAGGATGACAACATATAGCCATTGAAATTTCGTATGTAGATGATTTTTTTTTTCTGTAAAAGAAGCTCTAGAATTTTGAAATGTTAGAAATGTTACCATGTCGAATGATATACTTAAATATTTTAGGAAGATGATGCTTCCCAATGGGACGAATTAGTCACTAAATAGCAAAATAAATTCTTTTGTTGTCGACTAGTTTCAACTAACTGTAATGAAATGAAATAGAAATGTGTCACTGAATTTCATGTGTGGGATTGAAATAAAAGTCTGAGATTGGAATATTACAAGAGGTAGGAAGAATTCATCTGGATTGGGAAATTGGACAACAAAAGCGTTCGGTCTATAAATACATTGGACATAGAAGTCGTGGCTATAAGTGATGTAAAGAAGTAATGCAAGAACGTCCGGTCTATAAATACATTGGACAAGGAAGTCGTGGCTATAAGTGATGTAAAGAAGTAAAACAAGAGCGTCAGGTCTATAAATACATTGGACAAGGAAGTCGTGGCTATAAGTAATGTAAAGAAGTAAAACAAGAGCGTCAGGTCTATAAATACATTGGACAAGGAAGTCGTGGCTATAAGTAATGTAAAGAAGTAAAACAAGAGCGTCAGGTCTATAAATACATTGGACAAGGAAGTCGTGGCTATAAGTGATGTAAAGAAGTAAAACAAGAGCGTCAGGTCTATAAATACATTGGACAAGGAAGCCGTGGCTATAAGTGATGTAAAGAAGTAAAACAAGAGCGTCAGGTCTATAAATACATTGGACAAGGAAGTCGTGGCTATAAGTAATGTAAAGAAGTAATGCAAGAACGTCCGGTCTATAAATACATTGGACAAGGAAGTCGTGGCTATAAGTGATGTAAAGAAGTAAAACAAGAGCGTCAGGTCTATAAATACATTGGACAAGGAAGTCGTGGCTATAAGTAATGTAAAGAAGTAAAACAAGAGCGTCAGGTCTATAAATACATTGGACAAGGAAGTCGTGGCTATAAGTAATGTAAAGAAGTAAAACAAGAGCGTCAGGTCTATAAATACATTGGACAAGGAAGTCGTGGCTATAAGTGATGTAAAGAAGTAAAACAAGAGCGTCAGGTCTATAAATACATTGGACAAGGAAGCCGTGGCTATAAGTGATGTAAAGAAGTAAAACAAGAGCGTCCGGTCTATAAATACATTGGACAAGGAAGCCGTGGCTATAAGTGATGTAAAGAAGTAAAATAAGAGCGTCAGGTCTATAAATACATTGGACAAGGAAGTCGTGTCTATAAGTGATGTAAAGAAGTAAAACAAGGACGTCCGGTCTATAAATACATTGGACAAGAAAGTCGTGGCTATAAGTGATGTAAAGAAGTAAAACAAGAGCGTCAGGTCTATAAATACATTGGACAAGAAAGTCGTGGCTATAAGTGATGTAAAGAAGTAAAATAAGAGCGTCAGGTCTATAAATACATTGGACAAGGAAGCCGTGGCTATAAGTGATGTAAAGAAGTAAAATAAGAGCGTCCGGTCTATAAATACATTGGACAAGGAAGCCGTGGCTATAAGTGATGTAAAGAAGTAAAACAAGAGCGTCAGGTCTATAAATACATTGGACAAGGAAGTCGTGGCTATAAGTGATGTAAAGAAGTAAAACAATGTTGTAAAATGTTTTACATGTTTCGGATGTTCCTTCATAGTTGAAGATAGTTTACTTCCTAGTCCAAACCTCCCGCAGGACAGGATCGGGCAGGGTTTGAACCTTCGACCGTCGATAAATCCGAACGAAAGTCCAGCGCGCAAACCGCACGACCAGGCTGAACAAGAGCGTCAGGTCTATAAATACATTGGACAAAGAAGTCGTGGCTATAAGTGATGTAAAGAAGTAAAACAAGAGCGTCCGGTCTATAAATACATTGGACAAGAAAGTCGTGGCTATAAGTGATGTAAAGAAGTAAAACAAGAGCGTCAGGTCTATAAATACATTGGACAAGGAAGTCGTGTCTATAAGTGATGTAAAGAAGTAAAACAAGAGCGTCAGGTCTATAAATACATTGGACAAGGAAGTCGTGGCTATAAGTGATGTAAAGAAGTAAAATAAGAGCGTCAGGTCTATAAATACAATGGACAAGGAAGTCGTGGCTATAAGTGATGTAAGAAGTAAAAAAAGAGACATCTGGTCTATAAATACATTGGACAAGGAAGTCGTGGCTAGGATTGATGTAAAGAAGTAAAATAAGAGCGTCAGGTCTATAAATACAATGGACAAGGAAGTCGTGGCTATAAGTGATGTAAGAAGTAAAAAAAGAGACATCTGGTCTATAAATACATTGGACAAGGAAGTCGTGGCTAGGATTGATGTAAAGAAGTAAAACAAGAGACATCCGGTCTATAAATACATTGGACAAGGAAGTCGTGGCTATAAGTGATGTAAAGAAGTAAAACAAAAGACATCTGGCTACAAATACAATGGACAAGGAAGTCGTGGCCAGGATTGATGTAAAGAAGTAAAACAAGAGACATCTGATTGATATAAAGAAGAAAAACAATGGAAAGATATATTGAAAGGACTCTGTTTCTATATAAAGCAGAATATTTGACATTTCGTGACCATATTAACAATGAGTCTTTATTGAATAAAGAATTTCCATGAGATGATGGAAATGTTATGTAGATAAGACCCATAGCTGAAAGTACATTGGTTATGTTAAAAAGTTTATACATGTTTTAGCAAACGATGTAAAGATATTAGTGTCAGAATGACTGTAAGCACCTTTGTATTTTGTTTGACAACACACCTGACATAGCACATCTAACATAGCACACACTGATCAGATTCAGAATTTATACGATTTTTAGGGAGATAAAAAAAACTGATGAGATTAACCTATCTTAAATTGTCTAGTCAAAGGTTGGAGCCCAAAGAAAAGGTTGGAGCTCAAAGATGAGGTTGGAGCTCAAAGATGAGGTTGGAGCTCAAAGAAAAGGTTGGAGCTCAAAGATGAGGTTGGAGCTCAAAGATGAGGTTGGAGCTCAAAGATGAGGTTGGAGCTCAAAGAAAAGGTTGGAGCTCAAAGATGAGGTTGGAGCTTAAAGATGAGGTTGGAGCTCAAAGATGAGGTTGGAGCTCAAAGAAAAGTTTGGAGCTCAAAGAAAAGGTTGGAGTTCAAAGATGAGGTTGGTGCTCAAAGATGAGGTTGGAGCTCAAAGAAAAGGTTGGAGCTCAAAGAAAAGGTTGGAGCTCAAAGAAAAGGTTGGAGTTCAAAGATGAGGTTGGTGCTCAAAGATGAGGTTGGTGCTCAAAGATGAGGTTGGAGCTCAAAGAAAAGGTTGGAGCTCAAAGATGAGGTTGGAACTCAAAGATGAGGTTGGAGCTCAAAGATGAGGTTGGAGCTCAAAGATGAGGTTGGAGCTCAAAGATGAGGTTGGAGCTCAAAGAAAAGGTTGGAGCTCAAAGAAAAGGTTGGAGCTCCAAGATGAGGTTGGAGCTCAAAGAAAAGGTTGGAGCTCAAAGAAAAGGTTGGAGCTCAAAGATGAGGTTGGAGCTCAAAGATGAGGTTGGTGCTCAAAGATGAGGTTGGTGCTCAAAAATGAGGTTGGTGCTCAAAGATGAGGTTGGTGCTCAAAGAAAAGGTTGGAGCTCAAAGATGAGGTTGGTGCTCAAAGATTAGGTTGGTGCTCAAAGAAAAGTTTGGAGCTCAAAGAAAAGGTTGGAGCTCAAAGATGAGGTTGGTGCTCAAAGATGAGGTTGGTGCTCAAAGATGAGGTTGGTGCTCAAAGATGAGGTTGGTGCTCAAAGATGAGGTTGGTGCTCAAAGATGAGGTTGGTGCTCAAAGATGAGGTTGGTGCTCAAAGATGAGGTTGGGGCTCAAAGAAAAGGTTGGTGCTCAAAGATGAGGTTGGTGCTCAAAGATGAGGTTGGTGCTCAAAGATGAGGTTGGAGTTCAAAGATGAGGTTGGAGTTCAAAGATGAGGTTGGTGCTTAAAGATGAGGTTGGTGCTCAAAGATGAGGTTGGTGCTTAAAGATGAGGTTGGAGCTCAAAGAAAAGGTTGGAGCTCAAAGATGAGGTTGGAGTTCAAAGATGAGTTGGAGTTCAAAGATGAGGTTTGTGCTCAAAGATGAGGTTGGTGCTCAAAGATGAGGTTGGTGCTTAAAGATGAGGTTGGTGCTCAAAGATGAGGTTGGAGCTCAAAGATGAGGTTGGTGCTTAAAGATGAGGTTGGTGCTCAAAGATGAGGTTGGTGCTCAAAGATGAGGTTGGTGCTCAAAGATGAAAATGCAGCTTTAATGTCTTGAACCTTGGATGAGTTCAGGAAATGTATAATGAACCAACAGAATAGCTATTTAATAGATATGTATAACATTTACTCAATCTATGTGGTCTACTTTCTTTTTAGAAATTAGCGTTTAGCCTTAGAGCATTTGTTGTTACGATTGAGGTAATGTTTTTCGATCTGAAATGATTGCCTCTAGAGGTGCAGCTTAAGATGTTTTATTTTACATATCAATTTTTTTTGGAAGGGAGGTGAAAGATGTACTAGAAGGCCAAAGACACACAAGACTTGAGGCCTATCCTTAAATTATTGACAATGTGGTGACTAATTAAACCTTTTCTTTAACAAAAGATTTACACGTTAGCGCAAAGTGTTATAAAAAAAAATGTATCTTCTAAAAAAAGCCACTGTGTGATTCAGAAGAAAAAAAAATAAAAACAAGAAGAAAATGTCAGGCGAGCAATCCCAAGATGCCGGACTCACTATTTAAAAAGAGAAAAAGAGGTTCATTCTTATGTGCATTGATCGATTTTTAACTCTGAGCTTCAACTCCTGCTGGATGCAATCATTGATGTAGCAGATAAATTTGGAGCAATGCAACCGAAAAATTCTTTAGTTCAACAACCGTCGAAGTATTGTAGATGTCAGTTTCAAAATATTGGGGTATGCGATGACCTTCAAACAGAAATACTATGACTGAGAAGTGATCTTCTAAAGGCAACAAAAGTTCTTCTTAAAGAAATAAACGTTGACAGTTGATGATTCATAGGCCACTAAAGACCTTTAAAATATCTCTAAATCATTAATACAGCCTTTAACCGTTTCTTACCATCTGCTTATCTATGGCGTCATGTGAAAAACGATTTTTACATTATCTTCTTATCTTATATAATACAGACGTTACTTCAAAAAAGAAGATGATTACGTCCTGCGCGTCATGCATTTAGTCATGCATATTAACCAATGACTTACATTCTGCCAAGTCACTGGTTTTCCTGGCTAGCTCAGGCAACCCATTCCATGCTCTAATAGCACTAGGGAAGAAGGAGTATTTTTTCAAATTTGTCCTAGCATATGGAACGAGGAATGTGCCTTTATCTTTGTGTCTTTCAGAGTATTTTATTAGATTTTGTTTTTGTATTTGAAGATTATGGTTCAGTGTTTTATGTATAATTGCTACTTTACTTTTGAGTCTTGAGTTTCTTGATGTTATCTTGAGTTTTTTTTTGTTACACTTAACAACTGACATTTTTCTGGGTGGAAAGACATGCTCCAATTTGATTCCCATTTCTGTAATTCATCTTATTCTCTTTGTAAAATATCTGTGTCTTGTGTTGTTTTTATTGTTCTATATATTATGCAATCGTCTGCAAATAATAAACCACAAAACCTCTTTTGGCTACGCTCATGAAATTTAGTGACTGTAGTTTGCGTAAGTTGGCTGCACTGGGGCAGTAAGTAAAGTTTCCCTTTCAGACAATGAGGTCTGAGGCAAGTGATGGTTTGAAGACCCTCCCCTCCCGGCTACGCTCATGTGTTATAATATAGGTGTAAGCCTAATTCTCTACAAAATATATAAAGTTTGATAACGCATCGAAAACGATGTATGCATTCATAGGATGACAGAATGTATTCTATTTATACATGTATGTAGTCTGAAAACTATAAGCAATACAATAGCAGCCTACTGAGTTTAAATTTAAAGCTTTTTGGTATTACTTATAGATTACAGACGTTTCTTCAAAAAAAAAAGATTGTTACGTCTTACGCATTTCATGTGTTAATCTATTTATGCATGTTTATCTGTGACTTAAAATATGCCAAATCATTGGTTTTCCTGGCTGACTCAGGCAACCCATTCCAGAAAGCAGAACGGTTAGAGAGACATTTAATTGATGTGAAAAGCTTTTGCTTCCTCCTAGTACATTCTCAAAAACGCGATTTGTATATGAATATACCATGACCCATTATTTAAAATATAAATCTCTTTTCATTAAATATCGGATGTGACAGCGCTATATAAATTATTGTAATAATTTTCATCATTAATGACTTCTTACTAAGCATAAGTTATAATAGCATAAAAATTGATTTAGATTTAGATTTGTTTTTTAATTAACTTTTTTTTTTAAGCCTTAAGTGCAGTATTTTTAGATCTATGTTATTAAAAATAAACAAAAAGAAACTTACTTTTTCTATTCAAATAGCAGAAAGTAGAGCTTTATACCCATATTGAGCTGTGAATATGTTGGGTGGTTTTGCAATTAAGCGGCTGTATGTATGTGTTTAAGTTAATTTCTGTTAAGCATTATTAAAGAGTTTGTTTTTTTGCTGCGTTATATCAATGTTTACTTCTCTCATCCCTCTTTTTGGTTAAATTTCATTGGAACCATTGAAAGACGGGGGAGGGAAGGAGCAAAAGAAAATATGGGAGTGCCATCAAAGGCCCATGCCGACCAGCAATTGAGATTAGGCCAAAACACAACCTCGAAGACATCAAAGCAGTCCATGTCGCTCGTGCATAGCAGAAAGTACGGTCTAACGTTTTGCAAATGATAATACGTACAGTGTATAGTGTTTTTTTTTTTTTTTTTATATTCTTGTTGAATTTCAAACAAAATTAATTGTAATAAGAATTTAAAAAAACAATAAGAAAACGTGTTCAGGCCTTTGTGTCTTGTTGATGTCATTTTTTTTTTTAAGTTGTCTGCAGGGCCGGTCTTAAGCCACTGCAATCTATGCGGCCGCAGTGGGCCCCGCGCTTTCATAGTCCCCGCGCTAAGTATATCTATAATTGGATAATGATGCAAAATATACGAAAAAGTCTTGGAGATTATTTTTAAAATCTCCTGAAAAAAAGACAAAAATTATTATTTGGAAATCATAAATCTTACGCGAATAAAAAAAAGCATTGTCAGCTTTCGAATTTTAACCGAAACGAAAGTTGCAATAGAACTAGAATACGTGTTTAAAATGTTCAAAACCCGAACATGAGAACATAATCACTTCTAGTGAGACATCTGAAACAGATTCTATGAAGAATGCCAAAAACTGCAGTGGTGAATGTCGTCAGAGAAGAAGAACATGATGTAACAACTGATCAACATGTCGTAAGAGAAGAAGAACATGATGTAACACTAACAACTGATCAACATGTCGTAAGAGAAGAAGAACATGATGTAATACTAACAACTGATCAACATGTCCTAAAAGAAGAACATGATGTAACACTAACAACTGATCAACATGTCGTAAGAGAAGAAGAACATGATGTAACACTAACAACTGATCAACATGTCGTAAGAGAAGAAGAACATGATGTAACACTAACAACTGATCAACATGTCGTAAGAGAAGAAGAACATGATGTAACACTAACAATTGATCAACATGTCGTAAGAGAAGAAGAACATGATGTAACACTAACAACTGATCAACATGTCGTAAGAGAAGAAGAACATGATGTAACAACTGATCAACATGTCGTAAGAGAAGAAGAACATGATGTAATACTAACAACTGATCAACATGTCGACAGAGAAGAAGAACATGATGTAACACTAACAACTGATCAACATGTCGTCAAAGAAGAAGAACATGATGTAACACTAACAACTGATCAACATGTCGTCAGAGAAGAAGAACATGATGTAACACTAACAACTGATCAACATGTCGTAAGAGAAGAAGAACATGATGTAACACTAACAACTGATCAACATGTCGTCAGAGAAGAAGAACATGATGTAACACTAACAACTGATCAACATGTCGTAAGAGAAGAAGAACATGATGTAACACTAACAACTGATCAACATGTCGTAAGAGAAGAAGAACATGATGTAACACTAACAACTGATCAACATGTCGTAAGAGAAGAAGAACATGATGTAACACTAACAACTGATCAACATGTCGTAAGAGAAGAAGAACATGATGTAACACTAACAATTGATCAACATGTCGTAAGAAGAAGAACATGATGTAACACTAACAACTGATGGACATGTCGTAAGAGAAGAAGAACATGATGTAACAACTGATGGGCATGTCGTAAGAGAAGAAGAACATGATGTAACAACTGATCAACATGTCGTAAGTGAAGAAGAACATGATGTAACAACTGATCAACATGTCGTCAGAGAAGAAGAACATGATGTAACAACTGATCAACATGTCGTCAGAGAAGAAGAACATGATGTAACAGCTGATCAACATGTTGTCAGAGAAGAAGAACATGATGTAACAGCTGATCAACATGTTGTCAGAGAAGAAGAACATGATGTAACAGCTGATCAACATGTTGTCAGAGAAGAAGAACATGATGTAACAACTGATCAACATGTCGTAAGAGAAGAAGAACATGATGTAACAACTGATCAACATGTCGTCAGAGAAGAAGAACATGATGTAACAACTGATCAACATGTCGTCAGAGAAGAAGAACATGATGTAGCACTAACAACTGATCAACATGTCGTCAGAGAAGAAGAACATGATGTAACACTAACAATTGATCAACATGTCGTTAGAAATGAAGGCAATAATGTAATAACTGATCAGCATGTAGTTATAGATAATGAGCTAAATGTGGTCGATTCATTGAGAAATCTGGATTATCCTGCCATGAGTCTAGAAAAAATGGAAAGATCTTGTATTGACTATTTATTACAAAAAGGTCCACCTGAGATTTCTTTAGTTTTTCCGAAAAATAAGGATGGTCGACATTTCTCTAAAGTGCATTGCAAACCAAACCTGAGTAATGGTGAAAGTGTTGCGTCCTTGGCTGATATATTCTGTGTCAGCAGACAAGATCTATTGTTTCTACTGTCGTCTACTGGAAAAACAAAAAATTCCTTTTTAAATGAAGGATTTGACCAGTGGCAAAGCTGTACCACAAGGCTAGCAGAGCTTGAAAAAAGACGCCATGACCAGTTGCTGTGAAGCTGGAGCTAGACTAAATAAAAAAAAAACAGGCATTGACAAAGTTCACCAGGAGATGCTTTATTCTGAAACTAAACATTGGACTAGTTGCAATTGTACAATTTCTAGCGAAGCGCAATTTAGCTTTCAGAGGGACCATTGAAAGACTTAAAGAGCCAAGTAATGAGAATTTCTTGGTCTAGTAGAATTACTGGCAAAGTTTGATCCAGTCATGGGGGAACAACTTCGCCGTGTTACCAATGCAGAAATTCATGATTGTTACCTGGGAAACAAGATTCAAAACGAACTTATTACTGTAGCAGCTAATGCTGTTGTGAATTCTATCCTTCGAGACATCAAGAATGCAGTGATATTGGATTGTACTCCAGACATAAGTCACAACGAGCAGATGTTATCGGTATCTCTTAGATAAGGGTTAATGTGAAAGAGCTTGTGGTTGTGTATGAACGTTTGAAGTTTCTTCCTGTTGTTTCTTCTTGTAAAGCGAAAAGAAGTTGCCTGGAAACATGGATGTTGTTTCTAGCCAATCTTTCTAGCCAAAAGTCAAAGGAAAAGGCAGTATGATAAATCTGTGGAAAACTTCACACATCGAAAAGCTGATGATGGCCACAAGATAAAAGGCTTCAACAGAATTGTGAACACTGCAATTTACTCATTGCAGCTGAGATTTGAACTGTAACTGTGGCAGTGTGGCATCTTGTGAAAGAAGTTTCTCGCGTCTTAAACTAATCAAGAATTACTTAAGGTCAACAATTCACGAAGAGAGATTGAACAATGTGGCAATTCTTGCTATTGAGCGTGATCTATGTAGGAAACAGAATTTTGATGATCTACTGTATGACTTCGCTACACACAAGGCTCGTAAAGTAAAGTTAACTTGATCGTGATTTTGTACTTAGTTAAGAATGTATAAAATGCAAAGACGAATTTATTTTTTAATACAAAATCTTAATTTGCATTTAATATCCTTATCCCTACCCAGAATAGGCCCCGCGCAATCCGTTTAGCATAGGGCCCCGCAATTGCTAGGACCGGCCCTGGTTGTCTGCATTGAATTTTTTTTTCTTTGGTCGCGACCAGACTGGCCCATTTGGTACCGGCCCACCGGGCATTTGCCCGTTTGCCAGTCCGCCCCTGGTCCACACCAGTGAAATTATATTAAGTCCAGTTAAAACCATGAACACATAAAAAAAGTCCCGCTCTGTAATTAGAAATGTAATCCACCTACAAGGGTCAGTTGGAGCTACAAGGGTCAGTTGGAGCTACAAGGGTCAGTTGGAGCTACAAGGGTCAGTTGGAGCTACAAGGGTCAGTTGGAGCTACAAGGGTCAGTTGGAGCTACAAGGGTCAGTTGGAGCTACAAGGGTCAGTTGGAGCTACAAGGGTCAGTTGGAGCTACAAGGGTCAGTTGGAGCTTCAAGGGTCAGTTGGAGCTACAAGGGTCAGTTGGAGCTACAAGGGTCAGTTGGAGCTACAAGCCAATCCCAATCAACAATGGGTCGAAGGTGGTATAACAAGTGATTTCTAATTCGTTTCAATGCTAAAAAAGATGTACACATGTTGTACACGTCATCTCTCCCACTTACCAGTCTAGGATCAAGTTCAAACTTGACACAATTATTGATCTCTGAAATCAATAAATGAATCAATCAAAAAATTAAGCAATCATTTAATTAAATTGTGGTTATGAATTTATTTTGTTTTATATAGAAAAAGCAAAATAAAGCTTGCATTATTTAGAGATTTATCAGTAATTGTATGGTTCTTTCCTTCATATAAGCTTTATTTTTAAAAAGGTATATTTAAAATACTTGCTTGTTCTGTTTTGTTTTAAACATTTGAGTCACTGTGTCTACTTCAGTGTCAGATCAAATCCGTCCCAGTGACATTACTAACCAGCCATCTGGAGAGCCTCAAAGAATGTTCCAGTGAACGAAAAAATCAACTTAGCCAAGCATTTTCAAGGATGAAGTCTGCAGACATAAAAAGAGTTGTCTTGTTTGGTGGGGATTTAAATTTAAGAGATTATGAGGTAATGGTCAGGGTATCCTGATTTTATTCTTATCCAAAATCAATATTCAAACCCTATTTTACAAACTTATATCAACTCACCCCGTCTGGTCAAACGTTTACAAACTTATATCAACTCACCCCGGCTGGTCAAACGTTTACAAACTTATATCAACTCACCCCGTCTGGTCAAACGTTTACAAACTTATATCAACTCACCCTGTCTGGTCAAACGTTTGTACACGTTATTTCTTCGACACCCCATCTCGGATCAAGCTGAAATTTTGTACAATTATTTCTTTTACCTGACAACACAAGAATAAATTTTAAACATTTAACTAATTAGTTTATTAACTATTGATAATTAATGATTATTTATGGTATCTCAAACAAGAGAAAACAATTGTACTTGACTGAAGTGGTGGTATTAGCTGAATTAGTCCCCTTTATAGGTCGTCGTCTGAGGCTTAGTGAACACAAACAAGAAATAGGACGAGACCATAGAAACAATAGATAACTATACAATCTTCCATGCTCATAAGCTCTTCCCTAGCAGAGTGGTTACCGTGTTGGCTTGAGAAGCCTGAGAAGGGCTTAGCCGAGACCAATCTTTAATGAAGGCATGAACACTGACTGTGGGCAGTTAAGACCAATAGCTCGTTGCCACGTCGTACGAAATTTGTTTTACATTAAATAATGCGCTCAAGAAAAATTGGTCGCCCCCACCTCCGTTACATAGATGTAATAAACCGGGAACTCGAATCAGTGAACATCAATACTGACCATTGGGAAGAAAGAGCTCTAGACTGCACCAGATGGAGAGAGTCAATGATCAAGAAAGCTATGGACAGCGAAAGAACATAGGACTCAGCTCTATAAGAAAAACGTACAAAGCGAATAATGGCCAGTTCTACCACCGAAGCGAAAGCCACCTTAACCTGCGATATTTGTGGACGGGAGCGTCTTTCCAAAATAGGGCTCCACAGCCACCTGAGGAAGTGTGAGAGATGAACCATAGTCGTGTTACGACTGAATGACGCCAACTATCTCATGTCTTGATGTCAATGTTGAAATGCAGAGACCCCTAAAGAGGTCGAGACCCCCGGGCTTCAAATCCCTACTTACGCCATTGTTAAGTGTTGCTGTTTATTTCGACTACAAACCTAGATTCTCTATATAAGTCTGAGATTTCTACCTTCTCTGGAAAAAAAAAACAACGGAATTGGAACTGAGAACACAACATTGCGTTATTAAAAATGAGTCAAATTACAAATAGGATCGAAGGAAAATGGGGGGGGAAAATCCATTTTGAAAAATTGACCCTTGTTGTCATTTAAAGTGAAACAATAGATCTCGAAGTGATATTATTTATTCCAAGTATGAAAAAAAAAACTGGGTTAAATTGTATTATTTTAAGCGCCCCTAAGTGGGAAAACTACTGATAAGTGAACTGTGCAGCTTCAGAATCGGATTTTTTAGTCACATCAGATTCTGCCCTGACTCAAGAAGAGACCAAAACCAATGATTCATCTGATCGAATCCAGAGAAAGAGCCATATAAATTTAATTATTTACTTTGTCAAATGATTCGCGGGTGTGGCTAATTTGCACCTTTACCTATAGCTGGCTTTCATATCCTAACACGTCTAAGGCCTGTGTTTTTTAAACTTTTACCATTTTATGTAAAAATGTTAGTAATTTGTGTTTTCCTATCTCTTAGCTGAGTGACCTTGCGGCCATACCGGACGATGTTGTGGACATATGGGAGTATACAGGTAAAGATCTTCGCACTGAATTTACCTGGGATCTGAGAACTAATGATAACCATCAATTTGATAACCGATATCAGCCTCGATGTCGTTTCGACCGTGTCTACATGAGGAACAGTGACCCTCCGCTCTTGAGTCCAGTGAAATTTGAATTGACAGGGAACTGGAGACTAAGGACCTGTGGAAGATTTCCAAGTGACCACTGGGGCATCCTTTGCCATTTCGATATTCTTAACAAGGAACCCAAAAATAGTCAAGAATAAAATAGATTTTAGAAGGATTTTATGTATTACTTATAGAGACCGCTTTACAAACATTTAAGTTTGAAAAAAAGATCACTAGTGCTATCATGGGCGTAGCCAGGATTTTTTTTCGGGGGGGGGGGGGGGGGGAGATTGCATTCTTACTGCCTTACTGGCGCCAAGTTGTACTAGGATGTCATCGCAACCCTTAGTATGCCTAATTCATTTTGTCGGAAAACATGTTCCGCAAACCTCATGCGACGCTCTGTCACAACCTTACTAAGGTGTCGACTCCCAATTGGGCTTAGGATTTCCTTGATTTAGTCCCGACCTCTATTACTCCTAAAATCTGTCAGCCATCTTTGTTGAGCCACATTTAGTGTTTTTCAATTTCGGCAGATGACTATTCAATGCACTTTATTAATGGAGCCCCGCCACTGGTAGAAAAGGAAGTTTTATCGTCAAAATCATCTGTTGTTGATTTTAAACTAAACAATCTCTGGAGTTGTTTTTGTATTTTTTTAATTCAAAACCCCACTTAGCTACGGTCATATAATTTGGTAACTGTAGTTTGCTTTTTGCTTTAGAATAATATTGAAGTTGGAGGTTTTCCCACCTCAAAACTCTATGTAGGGGGATTTTAAACTCAAAACAATCTGAATGGTTTTAAACTTTAAAGAAAAGCCATCTGTTGGAGAGGGGTTTAAACTCAAAACCCCCAATTGGCTCGGCTACGCTCAAATAATTTTATTGTGTAATTTGCTTTTATTTATATTAAAGAGGTATTTTTTACCTTCAAACCCCGCTGAAAGGGGTTTAAACTCAAAACTGAGTCAAAACCCATTTACCTACGCTCATAACATTTTGAGTGCGTAATTTGCTTTTTTTTTATATTGAAGAGGTATTTTTTACCTTCAAACCCTAATGAAGATGGGGGGTTAAGCTCAAAACCCTTTGGCCACGCTCCTAGAATTTTGAGTGAGTAATTTGCTTTTTTTTTATATTGAAAAGGGGTTATAAAATCAAAATCATCCTGAACTGTGCTCTTGGAATTTAGGGATTGTCGTTTGCTTTTTTTTTTTATAAGAGAGGGATTTAACTGCAAAAACCCCTGGTAGGGGGTTTTAAACTCAAAACCCCCTGATAGGGGTTTTAAACTCAAAACCTCAGGTAGGGGTTTTAAACTCAAAACCCACTGATAGGGGTTTTAAACTCAAAACCCCCTGGTAGGGGGTTTAAACTCAAAACCCTAGGCTGCGTGGGGCAAGTGATGGCATAGTATTAAAATGTCACCCAAAATAAAAAAAATCAAAGCAAAAAATCAATTACTGAATTCCGTGCCGAGGTTGATTTTCATTTCGGGGGAGGGGTGAACCCCAACCCCCCCCCCCCGGCTACGCCCATGATGGCGATTAAACTTCAAGATGACCTTCTGGCCAATGCAAAAAAAAAAAGCAAGTCAAGAATTTACAATATCCTCAATGCTTACAAATAATTTTCTTTTTCTTGAATAAGTGATCCAAACTGTACAATGTTTGTAAAATGTTTTACATGTTTCGGATGTTCCTTCAGAGTTGAAGATAGTTTACTTCCTAGTCCAAACCTTCCACAGGACGACGGGGGTGGGAGGGGCAGGGTTTGAACCCGGGACCATCGATAAGTCCGAATGACAGTCCAGCGCGCAAACCGCTCGACCAGGCAGCTATCCATTGGAGTACCGTTATAAGCGAGTAAAAAAATGGATTTAATTACCTCTTCTCGGCAACAGAGAAACAATCCTAGAACAAAGTCACTATGAACTTTATTTATTTATATAGATTCTGATTCTAATTTGAAAGAAAGATCAACCATAAAATGATTTCTGGTGGAGTTTGTCTGAAGAGTAATACAACATTTCAATATATAAAATGAACTCCTGAAGCTGCTGTCGGTCTCTAATTTTTCATTCTATTTATGTCTTGTAATGCTTTAGTATGGCATATTATCCTGGAGCTTTGCACAATCAAGTTTTTCTATGAACAGTCAAGCTAATGAACATTTATTTAATTGTTCATTCAACTGTTTATTAAATACAATGCTGTAAATAAAACACGTGATCATAGTTGAGCTCCAAAGTTTCTCATAGCAGACGTCTTACATTCCCTGGATCTCTTCAGGCGGATTTTTTCTT
This sequence comes from Biomphalaria sudanica, assembly GCA_036873155.1. Classification (NCBI taxonomy): domain Eukaryota; kingdom Metazoa; phylum Mollusca; class Gastropoda; family Planorbidae; genus Biomphalaria; species Biomphalaria sudanica. The sequence goes on from JAZGLO010002094.1 coordinate 95,052, forward strand.
ACACTGACATATTTCTAAGTGCTTGGATCTTGTGCCTGATCTCGACTAGAGAAACCGTCTGCTTCCTGTCTCTGTTCCAGTTCCTGTACTTACTATTACTGGGAGAGCTCCTGTTCCAAATTTCTGAATATCTGTTAGTCCCTCTGCCTCTGGTAATGACAGCTAAACTTGCGACTATATTCCTCTAGATCAAGGATTAGCTTTGTTACGCGTTGTTACAAGGGGGGTCCGAAAATGTATTACTATTTGTTACAAGGGGGAGGGGGTCCGAAAATTTATTACGAGTTGTTACAAGGGGGGGTCCGAAGATTTGTTACGAGTTGTTACAAGGGGGAGGGGGGTCCAAATATTTGTTGCCAGTTGTTACAAGGGGGAGGGGGGTCCGAATATTTGTTACGTAACCAGACAAAACAAAATTCAAATGAAATGCAAAGTACAGTGGTCTCTTGACTTTCACGGATCTGACTTTCATGGAAGGGCTTTACCACTGGTTTTCCAAAAAGAAAAAGATTAATGAAAAAAAAATACCCCCTTGGTTTATTTTAACAACACGGGTAATATGTACAGTATCACCGTATTAGACAAAAAAAACCACATAGTATGTCACTTGTACTCTATAAGAGGTCGATACATCATTTATATCGAGACTATGATGAAAAGAATGTGATTCGGGAAAAATGATTATTAATCAATAAGTCTTTTGTCAAATTGGAATGTACTTGTTATTTCACTCTACCGGAGGGGGGGGGGTTGAGTCTTTTTGTTGCAATTTGTTACATAGGGGGGAGGGGGTAAAAAGAATTTTTGGCGCTACATAATATCTAAACGTTCCATAATGTATATTAGTAAGAATAATGTTATTTCATTATTATTTTTATTTGTCCAGAACTTGTACCTATTAAAATAAAAACTTTATTCAGAGTGAAAACAAAATATATATAATAACACAGTCGATTTTTTTTTTGTCTTAACAATTGCTATGACATTTTGTTGTTGTTATCCTTTGTTACGAGGTTCCAGATTATCTATTGTTCGACTACCAAGTTCCAGATTATCTATTGTTGGTGGGAAGCATGGTCGAGAGGCTAAGTACGCTTGAACTTGGATTGTCTTGGCTACCTACCTATGAAGAATGCTCGAGGTTGGACACCCGACTCGAGCAGAGTTGTGTTTACTGAGCCCCTAAAGGCAGCACGGAAAACCTTCTCCCAGTTGCCTTCCCTCTCCCCCACAAAAGAGATTGGACACTAGCGCTCTGAGCATGCTATAATAGCGCTATATAAAAGCTATAATTATTGTTATTTATTGTTAAGCTATCAAGTTCCAGATTATCTATTGTTAGTCTACCAAGTTCCCATATTATCTATTGTTAGTCTACCAAGTTCCCATATTATCTATTGTTAGTCTACCAAGTTCCCATATTATCTATTGTTAGTCTACCAAGCTCCTATATTATCTATTGTTAGTCTACCAAGTTCCCATATTATCTATTGTTAGTCTACCAAGTTCCCATATTATCTACTGTTAGTCTACCAAGTTCCCATATTATCTATTGTTAGTCTACCAAGCTCCTATATTATCTATTGTTAGTCTACCAAGTTCCCATATTATCTATTGTTAGTCTACCAAGTTCCCATATTATCTATTGTTAGTCTACCAAGTTCCCATATTATCTATTGTTAGTCTACCAAGTTCCCATATTATCTACTGTTAGTCTACCAAGCTCCTATATTATCTATTGTTAGTCTACCAAGCTCCTATATTATCTATTGTTAGTCTACCAAGTTCCCATATTATCTATTGTTAGTCTACCAAGTTCCCATATTATCTATTGTTAGTCTACCAAGTTCCCATATTATCTATTGTTAGTCTACCAAGTTCCCATATTATGTATTGTTAGTCTACCAAGTTCCCATATTATCTATTGTTAGTCTACCAAGTTCCCATATTATATATTGTTAGTCTACCAAGTTCCCATATTATCTATTGTTAATCTACCAAGTTCCCATATTATCTATTGTTAGTCTACCAAGTTCCCATATTATCTATTGTTAGTCTACCAAGTTCCCATATTATCTATTGTTAGTCTACCAAGTTCCCATATTATCTATTGTTAGTCTACCAAGTTCCCATATTATCTATTGTTAGTCTACCAAGTTCCCATATTATCTATTGTTAGTCTACCAAGTTCCCATATTATCTACTGTTAGTCTACCAAGCTCCTATATTATCTATTGTTAGTCTACCAAGCTCCTATATTATCTATTTTTAGTCTACCAAGTTCCCATATTATGTATTGTTAGTCTACCAAGTTCCCATATTATCTATTGTTAATCTACCAAGTTCCCATATTATCTATTGTTAGTCTACCAAGTTCCCATATTATGTATTGTTATTCTACAAAGTTCCCATATTATCTATTATTAGACTACCAAGTTCTGGATTATCTATTGTAATGAAGTACTAGTCTAAACACATCACGAGCGTTTTTCATTATATAAAAACTGTTAAGCCGAAAATTGATTCCCGGTGTTTATGTTAATCTCCGATGTTGTTATCTGGTGGAATGTAGTCATTTGTTTTCATTTGTAACTATTTTTCAGTTTTGCCTCCCAAAAAGTCACCAGTTGAAACATTATCAGTAACATTGTTGATGAGTGTAGTGCAATGGTTCTCACTATTTTCTCACACCACAGATATAATGAGAATTTCAAATTCTTCCATTTTAGGTCACAGGAAACTTTGGCAACACGAAACATTTCCCCAAATGTTAATTTGTTTTGATAGGAGAACATTTTTGTTTAAAGATACATACCGTGTGTTTGACAGTTTCAAGTTTTTAGGATAAGAAAGTGAAGAGACGTTTGACACTCACAGATTTGAATTCTGTCCAGACCCGGTAGATAAATTTAGATAAACGTAAATAAAGATATGTAAATAAATGTTTAAAAAAAAACGCACACCTACAAATCCAAATGTATTCTGAAATAGAGTTGACTTTTTTGTTTCATGTTGACATTTTTATTTCAAGTGTTAAAAACTTACAGCAATGTTGTTACTTAAGTTTTATATTTCTTTAGTGTCACTGATAAGTGTCGTGTTACAATAATGTGTAATCTTTGACTCTATTTACATTGTACATTATATTAATCACTTCCGAAATATATTTACAATAAGATCTATCCTCACAGAATTTGTTGTCTGTTATCTTGCACAGATATGTGCATTGTAGCAAGAGTAGAAGCGGATATATTACAACAGAAATGTCTCGACATTATGCTCAGTGTTAGTTTCTTAGATCAATTCAAGGGAAAGTTTAAATACAAAGAAATACATTTTTACCTAGTGAACTAATTAGTCCCCATGTGTCCCTCAAACAGACCTGCGTTCCTTGGAAAGCCTGGCTTGAACTTTGCTTGGCTACCTATGAAATGGGCTCGAGTACGACACCCGACTCGAACAGAGTTGTGTTTACTGAGCGCCTAAAATCAGCACGAAAAAAAACTTCTCTCCCCCCCACCCCCAACTGGTCCACAAATGAGATTGGAACATAACGCTCTGAGCATGCTATAAGCTTTTATTATTATTATTATTAGAACTCAACTCCCCCAAAAGTTAAAGTTTGCGGGATTTTTCACTACATTATCCAAAACTTTGGAATTCCCTCCCCTTTGAGCCACTAGTGGATCCAGAACTTTAGAGTGGGGGGGGGGGGCGATTTTTTTCCAAACCCTAACCCTAACGCCCAGTAAACCCTAACCCTATATATATATATATATGAGAATAAAAAACGCAGCATCTCTCAACCTTCGGCGAAAAAACAAAACAACTGGGGCAACGCTATAAGATTCCATAGTGGATTTCGGGGCAAAGCCCTGACGCCAAAAGCGTTTTCTTTCTTTTTTCACTGCAGAAACGCATTCTCCTGACATGTACAGCTCATTATTCATGAAAAGAATTCGGGGCGAAGCCCCTACGCCAAAAGCGTTTTCTTGCATTCTTCAATGCAGAAACGCATTCTTCTGACATCTACAGCTCATTATTTATCAATGGAGTTCGGGGCGAAGCCCCGTCGCCAAAAGCTTTTTTTTGCATTCTTCACTGCAGAAACGCATTCTCCTGACAATTACAGCTCATTATTCATCAGTGGGGTTCCGACGCCAAAACCTTTTTTTTGCATACTTCACAGAAGAAACGCATTCTCCTGACCAAAAGCTCATTTTTCATACAATTAAAAAAGGGACGTTTGAATAATGTTGTACTTGAAAAATATTCAAATATGAATTTATAGGCCCTTAATAGATTGCCAATAAAACCGATTTGTTCCTTGAGAAGATAAGATACCCCACATATTTAGATTTTGGCCTTGAGAATCGCCGCCGAAAAAAGAATTATTCGATAAATAATATTCAATAAAATTAAAGTATAAATTGTGAGTTATAGTCCCAAATATATTTAACTAGAAAAATTTCAGATTGAGTAAAGGTTGGGAAAAGGCGACTATGGAAATATTATTTGGGTTTAGAACTCATCTCAATCATGACTTTTATGCTGAAAAATTTCGTTTGAACTCTAACTTTCTTAAAATAATTATGATAAATTCATGTGAAATTACATAAACTATGTCTGGAAATGAGAGGGGCGGTAGAGTGAAAACGATTAATCCTCGCTTCTTTAATAATTTCTACTAAAGATTGCATTTGGCATTAAAGAATAGAAGTGGGGCGACTCAACTAATTTTGTTCACAAACTATGATTCTCCATCAAAATAGGACCCCCCCCCCCACTCAGAGGGCTAGAGTGGGAGGGCAGTACATGCAATCACCCTCCCCCCAACCCCACCGAATCGGCCAAGATACCAGAAGGGGATTGACATAATATAAAATTTAAATATTAATTGAATTAATTTTGTTCAAAAACTATGATTTCTCCATAAAAGTAGGACCGCCCCCCCTCACTCAAAGGGTTTAGGTGGGAAGGGCAGTAGAGGTATTCGCCCCCCCCCCATCGGCAAACAGGGAACGACATAATATAAAGATCGGTTAAAATATCAATAAGTTTTAATCATATAGATATTTCATTGTTTCTGTTAGCAAGCTGTGATTTCTACAAATAAATTGGACCGCCCCCCTACTCGAAAGTCTATGGGGGGGGGGGGCGGGATTGATACCATCGTCCCCCTCCCGATCCCACCAAATCGGCCAACATACTAGAGGGTTTGGCGAAATAATCTAAAAATTAGTTGAAATATAAATAATTAGTATATATTATTACCATAAGTAATAAATTCGTATACAAATTGTGTGAATTCTATACTAAAATTCGTCCGCCCCCCCCCCACCTTCGGGGGGCCGAGCGGGGGGGGGGCGATGGCCCCTACCGTCCCCCCCCCCCCGGATCCGCCAGTGCTTTGAGCGTAGACTAACCACAAACTTCACTACCTACTTTCAAGAAGAACATTTCGACCATTTCACCTTTCATGTTTATGTTTGTCTTGTTTTCATAGTACCTAGAGCCTACATAGCCACATTATATTGGATCTCATAGTTTGTAATACCTACACATTTAGTCTGCAGAAAATGTTAAACATCAATGAGAGAGAAGTGAATCTGTAAGACATATAACAAATACTGGATAGCTAAAGAATACATTCAGTGATGACAGCGGTATCTCAAAATAGAATTTACTGTCCCTTGTCGAATTATAACAACAATAGATTTTTTCAAATGCTTTTAAAAACCAATCACGGTAAAAATCCACCCAGATATTCCTTTCTTACCCCTTTCCAGGCCATTTTCCCAAACTGGTCCAGATAAGTGATAGGATCATAGCGTATTGAGAAAGCTAAAAGCAAGAAATAGCGTTAAATAAAAACAATTGGTAAAAAAGTATTAATCGCACAGATTTATTGTAGTTGGTCTAGAAGATAGATCTATTACAAATTTAATAGCATGACTGATCCAAACTAATTGATACAATAACAATTAATATACACTTATTATTTTAAAGTTTTTTTTAAGTTATATATATATATAATTGATTTTGAAACCCTTTGGGTGGGCACTTGTCAATGTTGAGAGCCGTTGATTTAACTAAACCTTTTAGTTCTTTAAAATTTAGCCTGATCCCATATTATCAAGTTAACAAATTTAGGTCCATGGTTAAAGATAAGATTCCAACTAAAGTCTGTATTTCCCCCATGCTACCTGATAGCAGTCAATATAAACAATGCAGTATAGATCGAGATAAAGGATGCCTTAATGTTTCTGGAATATTCGGACTAGAAAACATAGCTACTGCTATTGATTACAGCGCACTTTGGTCCCTTAGAGTTTCTCTCATGTTTACATCTTATCAATGGTTCCCAAACTGATGTAACCAAGGTTTTAAAATAAAAATGATTTTAATATACAGGTCGTAAAACATTTGCATAAGAGCCAAGTGGTAGTGATACGTCACCAGGGGCCAGTCAAATAACTTATGCCTTACAACTTTAGCTTCGACACCATGCAAGTTCTCAATTTTAAGACATCAAAGTAACATGTCAAAACGCCCTATCACCTAATTGTATTAGTTCAGGAACAAAGGTCAGACTAAATGGATTGCATAATATATATAAAAGAAAACAACAATACACAATATTCTGACATTTTACAAAGAGAATTTAAAGCATTACATAAATGGAAATCTAATTGGAGCACGTCTTTCCACCCAGAAAAATGTCATAAATTAAAATTAACAAACAAATTAACACATCCCGGCAGACTAAAAACTCAAAAATACCTAGGTCATCACGCTATTTTTAGAACGCAAACAAAATCTTGAACTCTAATGTCAAGGCGGTCATGCTGTATGTATGGTCCCTAAACATGGAAAACAACTGAAGTAATAACAAAAAAAGTACAGATCTTTATCAACAGATATCTGAGAAATATCTTTCAAATACACTGGTACGACAAAATAGAAAACACCGAACTGTGGGAGATGATTGGACAGAAAAATATAGAAGTGCAGATCTTGGAAAGTGGAGATATAGAAAAGATACCAAAAACAGAGCTAGACAGCAGGCCTTAGAGTGGACCACCCCCTACCCATCCAAGGGCACAAGACGCAGAGAAAGACCAAAATGAACATGGCGGCGAAGTATACTAGATGAAGCCGAGAGGACAGGAAAGAGCTAGGAAGCCATTAAAAAACTAGCAAGAGAATCTGGAGAGTGGCGGGTTTTTACTGAGGCCCTATGTTCCATGAGGAACGCAAAGGTGATGATAATCATAAAATTGAAATGCTATTCAACTTTGTTACACCAATATTAGAATATGCGTCCTCTGTTTGGGACACTTGATAAGAACAAAGAAACAAGAAGAGGCACAAAATAGAGCCGTTAGGTTTATAAGAAACGAATGTTCATATTCAATTAAATCTTTCTCTCCGTAATTATTTTTCTCGTTTCGATAGTTTTATTCATTTTGCTCATTTGTATTTCCCTACATTGTTATGATTAAATTTCAATAACTTTTTTGTTTGTTGTCGGAAAATGTTTTATTTGGTATTGAATCATAGGAAAATGCATGCTCCTCTTTTTACACAACACAACTTAAAGTTTATCAATTCAAAATCAATTTAGTTTAATAGGGGTCAAATCAACGATAGCATCGTCAATTAGGAGAGAGAGAGTTAGAGTATACCAATAGTAAAATCACTGAATTTAAAGATAAAACAAGATTACAAAAAGAGTTTGTGTTACCACACAAACTCAGAGGCGGCCCCCGAGGGAGACGGATCCCTGTCGGATCCGCATATTCGCTGGTCGACGGAGGATGGCATCGAGCAGGGTATAAAACCGAGACCGTAGAGATAACCGCACGACCAGGCATTGCTCTTAATCTAATGACAAACTGGTTACAAACTAATAGTCTACTATTGATAATATACCTACACATTACGGAATGACAACTACCGGATATGTACAATATGCCAGAAGAGCGATTATAGATAATCTTTTGGTTTTGAGCATTTTCATTTAAATGGAACTAGAATGAGGATTTAGATCTACCTAAATTAAACTACTAATTTAGCACTCTCAATATCTATATCTACTAGGTCTAGATCTAAAATATATATTTGGGATAATGTAGATTTAATTTAGATAAGATTTATATAAAAAAAACACTAGATAATCAATTAATAGACTAATTGCAATATGAAATATTAAAATAGTAGATTAGTTTTAGTATTTTATAACATTGCAATATTGACAATCTAGACTTTAGAAAAAAAAATCTACACTTTAAGCCTAGAAATTAAAATTATAGATCTTGATCTAGTCTAAATCATGGCTGTCTGGTAGTGCGGTTTGCGCGCTGGACTGTCGTTTGGATTCATCGATGGTCCCAGGTTCAAACCCTGCCTGCTCCCATCCCCCGTCGTCCTACGGGAGGTTTGGACTACAACTCTGAAGGAACATCCGAAACGTGTAAAACAACAAACATTCTAAACTAGACCAAGAAATTCTAGATCTAGATTCTATAATGATTTTAATTAGAACTTAAATCTAGATCTAGTTTTAAAAATCTAGCTCTAGTGTAAAAAAAATCTAGATCTAGTGCAAAAAATCTAGATTAGATCTAAATCTAGCCATTATATCTTTTTAAAATGCGAGTCACATTACGAGGTTTAATAAACATTACTATACCGAGTTGTTTTAGCATTTAAAGAATTTATTCCATATGACGTCAAAGGAAAAAAATCCACTACGTCACACAACCTAGTTAGACTAAAAAATGTCATCTATACGAGCAGCCTCTCGAGAGATCATAGACATTGGTGCACCGAGTGAGTTCTTTTAGCATTTCATTTCATGGGCTAGTTAGACTTGATATATATATATATAAGGATTAAAGACGCTTTCTTTGTTTTGTCTGTCAGTCTGTCTGTCCGTCATGTTAATTACGAGAAAAAAAATCTAATTTCCCTTCCGAAACAACGCATTAGTTTTAAGTTTCTATAATAGATTGTTCCGGATGTTTATATATTTATAGTGAGAGAAAATAAGAATTCCAGATTAATTAAATGCCGTAAATTAAATTTGTGGGATGGTCTGTTATGAAAATTAGATGTAACATAGCCTTATGGAGATTTTTTCAAACCATACTTTGGTGTTAGGAAGTTGTTTTCCTTAAAAATCGGAGCATAATATTAACGATAATTAGATTTTCTAACGTTTTAGCTAGAAAGTTAAATGTAGTGTAAGAGAGAAGTGCGATTTTACATAAATAGAGTTAAACTATTTTTCATTAAAAAATCCGGAACACCCAATTTTCTTAAATGAGAAAATTATGTGTTTTATTTATTAGAAGAGGGATTTCAAACATTTATTAGCGTTATTAGATTTTTCATATAAAATTCGGATCATTTTTGGCGACGATTTGTAAGAAAATTTAGGTAATATAGGTCGATTTCTTTTTCGAAACAAAATCCGGAACATTTTTTACCGATTAAACAACTTTTATTATGTTTCGGCAAAAAAATTAACTGTAAAATAAGTCTAAAAGGGATTTTCAATAATCCCTTTTTAGTAAATAACTTTTTTATTTTAAAATCCTGAATAACCTATTTTGAAAAAAATAAAATTATTTGACATAAATTTGTTTTAAGTTAAAAATTCGGAACAATTGATATTGATAAATAAACTATAGTGACGTAGTGTCAAAGAATATAAGTGTAATATTAGTCAATTATACGATTTCAAACAATCATTTGACATAATTTATTTTTTATAAAACAATATCCGGAACCAATTTATAGTTAATGAAATATAAATCAATATAGATATTTTTATTTAGCATTTATATGCTATTTACATAAAAAAAAACGGAACAATATATTAAATATCATGTGTTTCTTACAATGTTTAAGCATGGAAATAAAATCTAAAAGTTAGAAGAGCCTCTATTGTTATTTGTTAATCTAATCGTGATGGACAGACCGACCAACAGACAAAACGCACAAAAATAATCTTCTTTTACTCGGATGGGGGCACTAAACAAAAAAAAAATAAAATCTGATTTTTAAAAAAGTTTAAGGAATTGGTTTGGCATCGCGTCATGTTGCGATGTTACGCTACTGCACGAAAGTCGCTGCATGAAAAGTCCATTTTAAAAAATGTGCGTGATATTTACATACAAAAATAAAAATAAAGTAGCAACACACGTATGACATAAAACACTGAACCATGATTTACAAACACCAAACAAAAACTAATAAAATAGAAAGACACAAAGATAAAGGCAATTTTGTATTAAATATGCTTGGTCTAAATTAGCTTCTCCTTCTCTAATGCTATTAGAGCATGAAACGGATTGCCTAAATCAGCCTGAAAAAAAACAATGCCTTAGCAGAGTTTTGAGTCTCTAATTAACATGCAAGATTAGATTAACCCGGGGTCCTGGGTTCGAATCTCGTTGAAGACTGTGATTTTGAACTTCGGGATTTTTAGGGCGCCCTTGAGTCCACCCACCTGACTTTAGTTGGGGAAATTAAAGGCGGTTGGTCGTTGTGCTTGCTACATGACACCCTGCTCGTCAGCCCTTGGCCAAAGAAACAAATGACCTTAACATCATCTGCCCTTTAGATCGCAATGTTTGAACGGATAACTTTACATTACTAGATTTACACATGGATACACCTAATGCAATTATCTTCTCTTTTGAAGAAACGTTTGTAATTTATAAGCTAAAATAATCAAATGGTATCTTGAGTACGGCCATAGTGTCGCTACATGTTATACCAGCCCTGTGTGTCCTCCCCCCCCCCCCTCAGGCTTACGTTATGCATACAGTATGCAGCATACTTTGAGAATCACTCCCATGTAGGCCGAAGTTCAACGCACTATCAGACAATCATACAGCCAATGATCAAAGTGTTACCAGAAATTCGAAAATGAAACTAAAGATAGACTTACGCTTGAAACAGCTATTTGGGTTTTAAAATAAACTCATCATTGTTAAGTAGGGGGCCTATATTTTGGAAAACCAAAACACCAGGAGTTGTAATGTCCAGTTCTATTGAATGTCTCTGGGCTGTGTGTCGATTATAGAGTAAGTCTACAAAGGTAAAGCTGACAGAATCGTTCTTCTTCAAGCTGACAGTGTTGTTTTGTTGTTGTTTTTTCCTCTTGGGAAATATCGAGGGAGCTTTAGAGACGTTTCGAGTTAACTCTGACGGCAGATGTATTTGTTGTTATTTGTGCTACCGGTATGTCACGTGATTCAAAAAATTACCAGAACGTTGTCTGTTGAAAGCCCACACCGGGCAATGGTAGAATTAAATAATGCTGAATATTAAAGCCGCATTATGTCTAGAAAATCTCGCCTTGGGTTTCTTAAACAAATTATCTTAAAATTAGCATTATAAAATCTAGTAATTAGGTTTGTAGGTCTTTCCGGATGTTTCTCACGATGCTCCCCAGTTCGATTCCTTCTCGCTGCTATTCCCCCCCCCCCTTGCTGTCCTGTCCGGCTAGGACGTAATAATTTTACATTTCTGAAGAAACGTCCGAAACTTTACCAGACAGACAGACAGACAGACAGAGTGAGTTGATATAAGCTTTGCGAAAAAGGCTGGCATAGTTAATGCACTTCACAAACTTAAGGCGAGGTTCACACTGGGAAGCTGTTAAGCTATAAATCAGTTAGTACTTTACTAGGTTTAGGTTACAATTGATATCTGTAAGGATATATGTCCACATTTGAAACACAGGTTGGCCACCTTGAATGTGCATCGACTATGGAGACTGCTAGAACAGCAAACAGATTACGACTACTCTCATACAACCTTGATGGATTGGATCAAGAAGATCGAATTACTAGAGCTGAGGGAGCCTGCAACGTTGTGTTAGAGTAAGCTTACTGCAAATTCTGTAAAGTTTGTGGTTGGTAATTATTCTGCGGCCAAACTACCATTTCTATGTTGTTGTTTTTTTTTATTTTTTGTTTAGTTATCATAGTAGTTTATTTTAAGAATTACACTTTTCTTAAAATTATAATCTAGAGCTTAAACGTAAAATGTATAGCTAGCTTCAATTTAAGAACTGTACTTGGCTTAATCTATACAACTGTTGCTAGCTTCATGGTCTCACTTTAAATTGTGTAGTTAGTTAAGTTTTAGTAATGCAGTTTTCTTCATAGAGTTAGAGTATTGAGAATTGATATTTATTCTAATGATATGAAAAACTATTCATGTGATGTCCTACAATGAAATGAGTTAAAATGTATAACTTCTCCATCTTCATTATCCTCATACACAACTGTGTTGTTTCTGCTCATAGTGAAAACCCTGAAGTCATTTTCCTACAAGAAGTGGTCACTGACAGCCTGCCCATCATAAGAGCTCGCTGTATGCCAGACTATGACATTTATTTAGGCTTGGAAGGGAAGAGGCGTGGACCAGTAAGAAGATAACTTATTACATTTATGGCACAATCTTATATAATTTCCCCCTTCCCCCTTTATTTTTCACAGTACTGCCATGTTCTTGTTATATTGTTCTAATAGTTATATTTACTATCCACCAAAATAAAATAATTATTTTGATTAATTATTCAGCGTATATCTCACAATATTATGGGGTATGCACAAACACTTGTTAGGTCCGTCAGTTACCTGCATTACAATAACCTCTACCCCCAACAAAATATTTTTAATGAAACGCCTTTACTCCAACAATATAGTATTTGTCACTTATATATTCAGTGAAACAGCCAGTAGTACAACAATATAGTATTTGTCACTTATATATTCAGTGAAACAGCCAGTAGTACAATAATATCACACAATTTTGTGGAATCCTCTAATAGTAAGCCCTGATTACCGACCTTGAACTTTTAAGATGCCACATTTTCTTTTCGTCCTTCAAATGAATGGCCGGTAAAAACCCAGTTTTAAACCAAGCCCCCCCCCCCCTAGTACCACCCGTAAATATTTAAAGTTCGTCTAACTAATTGACTTGTGCTTCCCGTGAAACATTTTGAACCAAAAGAAATATATCACTATTCATAACAGTTCACTCTTTACATATTTCTTTTCATTTGTTCAGTCATAGATCAATATCTAGAGAGGCACTTTGTTTAGAATAATCCATATTCTTTCTAATGATTGCCATATGATGTACATCTATTGTTACTTGCCCTCATAATAAAGTTTTGATAAACTGAACGCAAACGTGGGTTTATGTAGACTTAATTTAATGCATTGTATTTCAACATCTAGATAGACTAGTGGCTTTATCAAGTCTCAATTAGTACAAACAATTGAACCATTGCGACCTTAATTAGTTTGAATAGAATACTTTATTAAATGATTTTGAAATGATGTGATACAGTTAAAACAGCGACGCATAACACTTGAATAAAGGAAAAACAAAGTTTTCGCAATACATTCATCCAGATTCAAGGGAAATGAAAGTCCCTCATTAACAAACATTAACAAAAACCTTCCAAGTGTTCTCGTGTCATGATAATTTTCAGTTCACATTCAATCGGCCGAAACTTCTTTCACTTTGACAAGTGACTTCCGTACGTTACAGAGTAAGCTGATGATCAGAAAGTACGTCTCTGTCAATTCATTCTTCAGTAACACTTATTTGAACAGTTTTTACCAGACAGTTTTCTTCTTGCTTTCACCTCATCGCTGACTACAGTCAACGTTCTGTCCACGTCCTTTGATTCACCACACTTCTATTCATAAAGTCCTAGCTCTATTCATACATTCCTTACGCCCCATCTGAAAAGTGTTGGGTACCACTGACTTGAATGAACGTTTCTTTTTCAGCGGTCCTACTTCACTGCCACGTTAGTAAGAAAAGACTGCTCGTTGGTGGAGCGTGCTACCATCCTCCCATTTCCAACTAGTAACATGTCTCGAACTCTCTTGGAAGTTCAGGTAAATGTTTCCATCTTTCTTTCCAACTAACCACACACAACGTAGCTTCGTTTCAGAGCGTAGCTAGGAATTGTCCATCATTTGGGGTCCCGGGGACTTAACCTCTTTAAGGACCCTGCATTTTGCGTAATATTTAATGTAAAAAACACTCATCAGGGGGCTCCCCCTCAAGTGGGGGCCCGGGGGTATTCTCCCCCTCCTCCCCCAATCCTTGCTACGCCACTGCTTCGTTATAAACTAGTTTGTGTCTTTGTTGTTGTTACGCCTTTTTTATTTCATGCCATTCAAGAAATACAAAGTCTATCTTTTCAAGATGTATCAGATGACCAGGTACAAGAAGTGCCCTTTTTTTAGCACTCACTAATTAGTTCTTCTTCCCCCCCCTCCCCCCCCCCCCCGCATTTTTTTAAAATCGAAAATTTGGAATATCTTCTTTTTCAGCTTTTCTAGACAGAAACAAGTCATGTGACATTGATATCTAGCCAATAATTCCGTATTCTGTACACATACTTCACCTTTCAGACCGTGTGGTCTATAGGGCAGATGATGTAAAGGTCATCTGTTTCCGTGGCCTACGGTTAACGAGGGTGTCATGTGGCCAGTACAACGGCCAACCGCCTTTACTTTTCTCCAACTAATGCCGCGTACCCATTAGAGCTGGGTGGACTCAGAGGCGCCCGAAGATCCCGAAATTAAAATTCTCAGTCTTCTCCAGGTTTCGAACCCCGACGGAAGCCGTACATATATATAGCAAAGAAAAAAAAAGCTTGCCATTTATGAAAATCTCCATTATAAAATGAATTGAGTTTTTGTGGTCTACTAAGAAAAAGTGATATTTGAAAATGGCGTAAATTTAAAGAAATGTAATTACTAGTGTAGTCATTTTCACTCCCACCTGACCATCTTCCAACAATAAAAAGATAAATCTTTCTTAGATCACGAGATGTATAGGGGAGACATACAGAGCCATTTTTAGGGTCTTATATTCACATTCTATTCAGTGATCTGTATGTTTATGTCTATCTCAGTGTCAGATCAAATCCGTCCCTGTGACATTGTTGAACAGCCATCTGGAGAGTATCAAACAATGTTCAGATGAAAGAAGGAATCAACTTAGCCAAGCATTTGCAAGGATGAGGTCTGCAGACAAAACTAGAGTTGTCTTGTTTGGTGGGGACTTAAATTTAAGGGATTCAGAGGTAATGTTCAGGGTGTCTTTGATTCTAATCTTTAAGTCGATTATCAAAACTTTTTAATAAATTCAGACCATTTTAAAATATTAAGTTGCCTTTAGAGAAAACACATAAGTTCAAGTACATTAAGCTTTAAGTATAATAATCAATAAAATAATAAATTAATCAACAGTTTTTGTTCTGCCTGTATTCAATAGAGTTATTGACATATTCAGAAAGATGCTCAAATCTTTTTGTTTTTGAAGTATTTACGAGACTTTATTTCTGTCTTCATTTTTTTTCCGAAACGCTTCAGTCGCTTAGCCACCTGGAATCCCATCTATAGTCAAGTTCCCCTTTCAGACCTTGTGGTCTATAGGGCAGAGGATGTAAAGGTCACCTGTTTCTGTGGACTACGATTAACGAGGGTGTCATCGCGTTTAAACATACTTAGATCCTCCCGCGCCTTTTGGCGCATTGGGCTTTCTCCACAAAGATTTGTCACTGGCAATGTCTGAAGCCTCTTCCCACCTGGTGTCCACTGCTCTGTCTTCCATGAAAGTGTGGCGCCAAATAATACGAGAACGTCCCTGTTTGCGCTTTCTTGGTATAGGCCTCCATGTCATCGCAACTCTTGGTATGCGTAATTCATTTTGTCGGAGAACATGTCCCGCAATCGTCATGCGACGCTCTGTCACAACCTCACTAAGTGTTCGACTCCAGTTCAGCATAGGATTTAACTATTTAAGATTCGCGTTAGCGGAGACGTTTTTGATGTCTTCATCAATGAGATTTCAGTCGATATTAATGCAGCCGCCTATCGCGAAAACGGTATAAATTTTAAAAGCCATTATTAGATAAAACATCTGACTTAAAATTTTCTATTTCCATGTGAGCAGGTCAGGCAGGTGCGAGTGGGAGAAACCTATTCTCTTCTGCTCAACATTAAAATTTACCAACAGTAGGCGGATGTTAGCGCTACTGGGTGGGCTCAATCTGTGCACCTCGGCATGGTGACCAAGGGGCTAGAGTCGCCTAAGTAACCAGACAACTAGCTATAACTAACCTAAACTAAAGGAAAGCAAGATAACGAAACTTTAGTTAGGATAAATAAACAAACGAAACTTTATTTACATATGCAAAAAACAAATCAATAATAAAATATAATATATACACTAACTTGACTAACCACCACTACTGAACCCATCAACTAACTAAAACCCTCTAAATCTACACCACTACAAACACTAACAAACTAACCAACTATCTAACTAAATCACTACAATTACTAGCCTAGACCTAGATCTACACAAACTCACTACAATAAACTAGTCTAGATCTACAATATCCTACTACTACAACCAACCCATAACTATAACCAAAACAAGAACATCTTAGCCTTAGTACCTTACTATAGTATTAGTAGATCTATTCACTAAGAACAGAAACAGACTATAACTAAGTTTACTAATAGAACTCTAAGGCAACACTACACTAGTATTACCTACAGAGACAAAATAAATCTACAACAGCAGCTTAGAACAGTTAAAATCAACAGTTAAAACAGCAGTTACTTTCAGCAGCTAAAAGCAGTAACACAGCAGTAACAATAGCAAACTTACAGGCCGTCCCAGGTACAGGAATAAAAATAAGTACACGACAGACCACAAAGATCTTCGGCTGTCACACAGACATACTATACTGACCACTGGTCAATTGTACACTGAACTGTTTTTAAAACAGCGTGGCACACTTTTTATACACCCCACCCTAACTTACACAAAAAGCGGAAGTACAAATAATACATTTGGCACTAGCCTATAAAAAATATAGAATACACAAAAATATAGCTCTGGGAGCGCAAGCTCACATCCATTTTATTTAAAGGTCATTTTTCTAGGTTAATAGTTAAACATGGATTGATAGCTGCAGAAAAAAAAATTGAATCCTTTCTTTCCCCCACCCCAAGCCCTTAAGAGATCGTTGCTCCCGCCAAGGGAGAGGGGGCCCGACAGTTTGAAAAACACTGCACTAAAGAATTCTAGAGCACATGATTTCATTTCGTCATAATTTTTTTTTCCGGACGTCTGTCTCAGTTTAAGAGTAGATTAAGTATATTTACTTTTGCCGTGGTCACATTGAGTTTCTGCAATCTTATTTTCATTAGCATGCCTCTTAAAAGAGAACATTAGGGATGAGGAAACCAATATTTGCTTCTGAAGAGCTCCCCGTCACATAAGTTTTTTTGTCAAATGAGGAGTGGCTACCGATAGTTCGGGCGTGTTTGTATGCACAATTGCACATGTATGTTTTTGTATGCATATGTATGTTTTTGTATGCACCTGTATGTACATGTTTGTGTTTTTATGTGAAATAATTGTTTTGAAAATGTCCACAGCTTTTTTTGTTCTTTTCTATTTTTTCAATTAGCTGACCGATTTCTCTGCCGTACCAGCAAATGTCGTGGACATATGGGAGTACACAGGTAAAAAACCACAAACTGAATTTACCTGGAATTTAAGAAGTAACGACAACAGACAGTTCGATAGCCCCATTCAGCCACAATTCCGCTTCGACCGTATCTACTTGAGGAACAGCGACCCTCCGCTCTTGAACCCAGTGAATTTTGAACTGAAAGGCATTTGGAGACTAGAATCCTGTGAAAGATTTCCAAGTGATCACTGGGGCATCCTCTGCCATTTTGATATTCTTAGTCCGGGATCTGTAAACTGTTGTGCATAAACTATCTTTAGTATTTACAAGTACTTTTACTTTGTTTTAGAATCTGACAGTTTTTTTTTAAATATTGTTCCTAAACGCTGACGTAGATGTAGAGCACATTGCTGAATTAAACAGAACATACATTGATTTGAGTTTGTGTGTAGAATAGATTCTGCCCCTGGATACCGAGACGTCCCAGTGGAAAAGCATGACTGACTATATTCTATAAGCAACAAGAATAAGTAACATAAAAAAATTGGAGAAAGCGACATAGATGAATGTGGTGGCGCTATTAGGAAGGCCAAAGAAAAACGTAAGAAAAATGAAGAGTTTTGAGTTAGGCACATCGGCACAATTTAGGCGAGATAGTGAAAGAAAGCAATAAAATGTCAAGGACGCTAAACTAAAAGATCACTGTTGCAATCTCAACTGGTCGTATCAACTTCATTTGGTTTTAATTAAGCTTTTAGATGCTCCATTGTTGTAGAGAGAACCTGAACCAAAGCTTCCTCCATACTATTTCGCTGTACCAAGGCAAGAGCTTAGAACTTTGATTTACAGGGTTTGGTCACTTGGCTAAAAAGTGCACTAGGATTATCTTATGGCTGTTAAAATACAAAGATTATCAACATGTATAGTATTCTGTACACCATGTTTGTACGTCTTAGCTAATGACGTTATATGTTTGTGTAGTAATAAAGTGGTGTGTAAGTGTAATAGTACATAGACCTTGTCTATTATAATGTATACTTGCAACAATAATGATGTATATAGTAAGTAGATTCTAGCTACATATTGTTATTGAGAGCCAAATAATTATTCTTGAAAAACATATATTGTTCATTCAATTGTAACTGTAGAATTACCATCTTGTTGTCTAGCATTAAATTCATTGCTCGTGTATCCAGCGTTACAAATAAAGACTTTATGAGATGAGAAGTAAATCGATGCTATAATACATAGCCCTAGATCTAGTGCTTATTTTTTCCTGTTCATATTTTTTAGGTTTTCCTTTTTCGCTGTATACGAGCATTTTTATTTTTTGGTGTACTGGACTGTTCCAAAATTAAATTATTATCTTTCTTTATAAAAAATTTAAAGCTTTGCTTTTATGGAGGTAGTGACTTTCTTTATAGACTCAGAATTTTTCTATTGACGTTAAATCCGAATACGGCAAGAGTTTGCTACTATGGATTTATTCCTAAGCTGCATCATTCTATGCACATTTCTCTCAGTTAAGTACTTTCATGACTGACATATAAACGTGAAATATACAGCAGCTGATATGAACGAGACACAGGAGTAAATTATTTAAATTATTTATTTTGGTGTTAAAAGATTTTGTTAAAATTTATGGATAATATTTGCGCCGAGGGTTATCGAGATCGAATCCTGATGAGTAGAGGATTTGCAACATCGTTGTGTTTTTGTTGTTGGGACGCCCCTGAGTCCACCAACTCTAATGGGTACTGAATGTACGCCAACTGTCGACAATAGAAACAGATTAGCTGCTTCGATATATCGCAGTGACTAGAAAAGTATCTTTACTTATATATCAAATTTAGAGTTAATCATATATCAAGCATCCCATTGATGACTCGTTTTACCAGCCAACTGCCAATCTCTCTCTCTCTCTCTTTCTCTCTGACAGTTAAAAAAGACTACTTTAAACACGGATGATAAGTTGTTTTTTTTTTCTTCTTCTTTAAAGTGGAGTAAACATTTGTAGTACACTGATGTTATAATTTGCAAATAACTTTTGTATCCTCCAGCTTATGAAATCAAACCGATATTCTCCAAAACTTTACAATTCTCTCCATAGGGGCCTACAAAACTTGTTCATCTCTAATTATTTACAGTAGACCTATTTATTGAACATTACAGGTCTGTGAAAAATAAAAAAATATTTTAAAGGAAATGTGTTGTTTTTTTTGTTGTTTTTTAAAAAGCACATATATGTCTAAGGAAAATAATAAAAGGGGAGTAACCACTTCATCTTTAAAAAACAAAATCTAAAACTAAAAGTATGGTTGTCTCCTTTTGAAACCCCGCAATTTTCGTTTGCTTATCTTATTTATTTTGTTAAGATCTACTTTAGTAAAAAAAGATCAGTTTGTAATTTAAAGGCTATAAATATTTTTTTAAATATTTTTTTTTGTTAATTTAATACATAACTGTAGATAAAAAATGTTTAAATTGATTATTGTTTGACATTTCCTCGTCTAAAGGGATACTATCCACAGAGTTTTTACAGATACAAAAGTAGGACTGCGCATTTATAAAAATCTATTCAAACAAAAATATTGTGTGTATGTATGTTCTTACTATTCTTCGATGATACACATTACATGTTTTGTTACAAATGTATTTACTTTCTATAAGACTAGGTCTGAACCCCGTGTTTTCACTTGAAGTCACTTAGGACTTATTGGGACATTGGTGGCAATATTGTGTCTTTTGTAATAACTATTCAATGTTACTCAGTAAACCTTCTGCAAAAGTTTTCTTCGATACCTAGGGGCTCATGAGACAGATATTGTTAATTGTTAGTTAATCAACAGTTAACGGCTGTCACGTCGCCAAACGCCTATTCCTTTAGTAATGTCAAGTACCAATTACTGTGGTCCCAGAGACTCGATCCTCGGACAACTAATCTGCCACGACAAACCCTGTCCTGTTATGACTCTACTACATAAAACTGTTTCCCCTTTATTCAATGTGTAATATTAACAAGAATTTAACTTGAAGCAAAGTCATAAGTTTAACGAGCAGGTAACATAGCAGTATTGTGTAGGCATTATGGGCGTAGCCAGGATTTTTTTTTGGGGGTGGAGGTTTGGGGGAGTGGATTACCCCCCCCCCGCGCGAAATTTTTTTTTATATGTATTTATGTGTGTGTGTGTGTACATAATCTTTATTACCTTCTGACCCTTCATTCTTTCGCAAGACGTTTATTGTGCCCTAGAATAGGTTCTTCCATAAGTTAGTGGAGAAATTGTAGATACCCCGCCACTTCTAGCAATTGGGTCTGGGGGAGCGCCAAGCACTATTTCTGGTATTGAAAGCCAACAAAATGAATATTCTAAGGTATCTACAGTGCTATTGAACAGTTTTATTTCAAAAACCTAATGTGCTATTCTTACTGACTTTGACCCTCCCGCGCCGTTCGGTGCATTTGCCGTCAAGCTGTTTCCGTAAAAATCTGTTGGTAATGTCTGAAGGCTCTTCCCACCTGCCATGAGGACCTTCATAAATGAGTGGCGTCAAGTTGTACTAGGATATCAATGCAACTCTTCTTATGCGTAAATTCATTTTCTCGGGGAACATGTCCCGCAAAAATCATGCGTCGCTCTGTCACAATCTTACTAAGGGGTCGACTCCCAGTTCGGCAAAGGATTTTCTTGATTTAGACTCGATTTCTGCAACTGACTCCTAAAATCTGTCTTAGCCATCTTTGTTGAGCCACATTTAGTGTTAGATGACTATTCGCTTCAGTTTATTAATGGAGCCCTGCCACTGGTAAAAATGTGTAACCTCTTTTGAATACGCTCTTGGAATTAAGTGACTGTAGTTTGCTTTAGATTTTATATCGAAAAGAGAAGTTTTATCGTCAAAATCATCTGTTGGGGGTTTTCCACCTCAAAATGCTCTGTAGGGGGATCTTAAACTCAAAACCATCTGGAGGGATTTTAAACTTTAAAAAAAAGCCATTTGTAGAAGAGGGGTTTAAACTCAAAACCCCTTTTGGCAATGCTCATAGCATTTTGAGTGCGTAATTTGCTTTTTTTCTTACACTGAAGATGTATTTTTTAGCCTCAAACCCCCCTGGCGGGGGGTTTAAACTCAAAACCCCTTTGGTTACTCTCATAGATTTTAGAGTGAGTAATTTACTTTTATTTATATTAAAGAGATACTTTTTAGCTTCAAACTCCACTGGAGGGGAGTTTAAGCTCAAAACCCCTTTGACTACACTCATAACATTTTGAGTGTATAATTTGCTTTGTATTTATTATTAAAGAGGTATTTTTTATCTTCAAACCCCGCTGAAGTGGGATTTAAACTCAAAACTGAGTCAAAACCCATTTAGCTGCGCTCATAACATGTTGAAGAGGGGGGTTATCGTAAATTTTAGAGGGGGTTTTAAAATCAAAATCTTCCTTAACTGTGCTCTTTGAATTAGGGGATTTTCGTTTGCATTTTTTTTGTTTTGTTTTATAGAAGAGGGGGAGTTAACTGCAAAAAAAAACCAGATAGGGGGTTTAAAACTCAAAACCCCTGGTAGGGGTTTTTAAACACGAACCCCTCTGGTAGGGGTTTTAAACTCGAACCCCCCTGGTAGGGGGTTTTAAACTCATAACCCGCTGGTGGGGGTTTTAAACTCAAAACCCCTTTGGTTGTGCTGGGGCACATGATAGGCATACTGCATACACTAATATGTAGGAATGTATATTACTTTGTAACATTACATAGAAATACTTAGCACTACATACTACTAAACATAAAGAAACTGGAACAAACACAAAATAGAGCAGTGAGATTCATAACAAACGAATATTCACATTTGACTAGGGTAACACCATTAGTAAAATCACTAAATTTAGAAAGCCTTCAGGACAGAAGACTCAAAAGTAAAGTAGCAATTATACATAAAACACTGAACCATAATCTTCAAATACAAAAACAAAATTTAATAAAATACTCTGAAAGACACAAAAATAAAGGCACATTCCTCGTCCCATATGCTAGGACAAATTTGTACAAATACTCCTTCTTCCCTAGTGCTATTAGAGCATGGAATGGGTTGCCTGAGCTAGCCAGAAAAACCAGTGACTTGGTAGAATTTAAGTCATTGGTTAATATGCATGACTAAATGCATGACGCGTAGGACGTAATCATCTTCTTTTTTGAAGTAACGTCTGTATTATATAAGATAAGATAAGATAAGATAATACATAGCAATAATAGAGCTACAAATCACTACATAACAATACATGACAGTATATACATGGTAATACATAATGATAACTGCCTGATTCTGCCCTATGAATTTTAGACTGTCGTTTGGTCGTCTCGCTGGATCCGGGCTCAAACCCTTACAGCTGCCATCCACCGTCGTCATGTGGGAGGTTTGCATTTCGAAGTAGATATGTTCAACACTTAAGGAACATCCCAACATGAAAATAAAATACTTAGCAATACATAACAAACACACACACACACACATTGTGGCTTTAAATTTCAGAGAAAAAAAATGTCTTTAGATAGTAGGCCTAAATTGATATGAGTCCACTCGTTTTGTACTGGACACAAAGAAGTGGTTCACTCTTCTCGTCTTCTTTGTGTAATCCGTTTAGGTCTAATCGTGGTTCAGGTTAGGTCTAATCGTAGTTTAAGTTAGGTCTAATCATAGTTCAAGTTAGGTCTAATCATAGTTCAAGTTAGGTCTAATCGTGGTTCAAGCTAGGCTTCCCTATTTTTAAGATAATGAGAATCATTTCATGTGTTGTTGGTTTTTAATCAAACATAAGGTTCAGTTTTTAAAAGAAAGCCTTTGTTTCAAATCAAAGCCAACCGAATGAAGTTTCTAAATAAATATAGAGTCTTTTATTGAAAGGGGCAAAGAATTGTCGCAGTTTTCTAAAGTGATCGTTATATTCGGGCACAAACATTTGGCTCACATTTTTCAAGATCTCCGGGACGCACATGCGTCTCCAGACAGAGGCGTTGTAGCAAAGTTTATTGCTGAGTGAGTCGTACTGAATGTCCGCGGTGTGAGATAGAGGCGTGACGCGCAAAAACTTGTGAAGTTTAGAGAGCTCGTTGCTGGGGTTGTCAAAGAAACGACGCTGCTCAACCACATGAACTTGTCTCCTAGGAAACGCTTGGTAGAGGTCAATGAAATGTTTGAAATAGTCTCCAACTCCGGAGATGAAATCTGTCCTAACAGCAGGAGTGCCGTTCTTTGTCGTGAATATCGTGTCGAGGAATCTTTGAACTATTTCGCGCTCATCCAACTTTTCAAACCTTGTCTTCGCTGATTGGTGCTTCTGTTCAGCAAGATATTTATTTAGCATCCTTGCAACGGGGTCGCAGATGACAACGATAATTTTAACTGTTTCATTGAAGGCTTTCAGTCTCTTGATCGCCGCCTTGTGCTGGATGGTTGAAGTGCTTAGATCGACGGTCGTCTGGTGATCTAATGAAGGCGGCATCTGGGAAAGGTACCATTCAGTTGTCTGGTTACCTGGAGAATGTACAACATTAGTCACGTGATTGATAAAAACAAAAGATTCAGTTTTTACCATACACCATGTAGATCAGGGGTTCTCAACCTGTGGGTCGCGACCCCCAAGGGGATCGAATGACGATTTGCCAGGGGTCAGCTAAGACCATCGAAAATATGTATTGTTTTTGTCTACGCTTCTATTGCTGTATGTGTGTGTGGGGAGGGGGGTCGCTGCAGAGTGGGTGATTGTAAAAAGGGGTCGCCGGCTTAAAAGGTTGAGAACCGCTGATGTAGATTGTAGTTTGAGGCCAATGTATCAAATTTTATAAAGGTGAATGCAGTATACATTATAACTACAGAGTGGACTTAAATAACAGTCCGTACACCTGGTGGCACAATTAAGTTTTAAGTTGTTGATATAGAAAATGATTTAATGTTGACCCCCCCCCCAAAAAAAAAAAAGCTAAAATTTGGCCATTCGCCTATTTGAGTTCCAATGAGACTATATTGTTTTTTAATAAAGTTCCTTTCTCTTCATCGATCCATTTTTTTTTGTTTTACTTTCTGACACTTTCTTTGTTTTGACGTATAATGAAAGGGAGATCAATAGTTCATTCTTTCCTTGGTAGCCTAAACTGTTGTTTTTTTGTAGGTCATACATTTTGTTTAGTATTTAGAGAAAACGTTCTTTCCCGATGCCAGAGTTTCTTCTGTGATCTCTTCGATTAAACCCTCACATCTGGTTTTGTTAAGGGCTTAGTTCTGACACATAGGTTTGAGATATGAACTTCAAAAGGAGTTTACGATCCTACTCATTATCATCTGAACGATTCTACTATATGAAATACCTTATTTGGAAGCTCTATAAATCATCTCTAAATGGCATTTCCATTTATCCTCCTGTAGATCTTGCGATCAATAGGCCAAATGATGTAAAGTTCATCAGTTTCTATGGCCCACGGTTAACGAGGGTGACATGTGGTCAGCACAACGACCAAACGTTTCCATATATTGGCTATTTATATATTAGTTTCAGCTTTGCAGAGACATTTCTCCCACATGTAAAAAAAATACAATTTACAAATATGTGGAAATTAGTAACATTGTAACATGCTAAAGGAAAGCTTGAGGCTCCTTTAATGCAGGCCATGACGGTTAAGACTCACCCGAAAAAAAATAGACATTTTTTTTGTTGACCACCAGTTGCGGATGGACGGAGAGAGCAGACATAATGGCGTAGGCTCCGCAATGGGAAAACCCAACCCCCACTGCCCTAGGCCTGTGTGGGCGCTGATCCGAGAGTGGCGTATCGCCATCGTCACCTTCTTTGACTTGTAAGTCATTGGTGAACCCTGTGGACAAGACAACAAACTAGAATTGACGTTTACAAAGAAATAATAATAGAAATAAGAAATTATATAATAACAACACACACACACGCACATCACACTGATATAGCATTAAAACATTCTACCAAAGGCGGGAGGTGGGGTGAATCTAAGGTTGTGAATTCGGTTCATGAGTCTCAACCATACACTTTATATAAAGTCTATAGTCTCCACTCTCTACTAGGACTAAATGTTCGTTTCTTTAGCAAGCGCGGTGGCTGAGCAGTAAAGCTCTTTGCTTCAGAACCGGAGGTCCCGGGTTCGAATCCTAGCGCCTCTGAGTCCACCCAGCTGTAATGGATACCTGACATTAGCTCTAACGGGTACCTGACATTAGCTCTAATGGCTATTTGAAATTAGTTGGGGAAAAGTAAGGGAGGTTTGTCGTTGTGCTGGCCACAAGACACCCTCGTTAGCCGTAGGCCACAGAAACATATGACCTTTCCAATATATGTCCTATGGATTACAAAGTCTGAAAGGGGACCTTTACTTTTTTTTCATAACACCAGTCAAAAGCTCTACAGCTTAACACATGAAAAATAAAAAATAAAAATAAAATCGTATTATACTAAGAAATGTGTTATATACCGATGACTTCATAGAAACAAGGCTTATTGATATATACCCGTTTTGTTTGTTGTTTATTATTTGTAGGCCTCTTGATGCATGTTATTTTTGAGTTATACCACTGTTTTGTTATAAGTTACATGCCCTTTGTTGTTAACTATCAATGCTGCCTACGGCACATCGCTTGCATTGGTTTTGATGTATTCAACAATAATTAACAGGCCCATATTAACATTTGATCTTAGTTTAGCACAATCTATTTTATTTATAAAGAAGATGGAAGATTAACATTTCTATAATAAATGGAAGCTAATGCTTCTAATGGGGAGATTGGCCTAAGCTTAGTTGAAATCGTTTTGTAAGTTTGATGCCATGGCATTGGCTATACACAGACGCTCAAAATACATCCTGCGTCTAAGTCAAGGGAACTAACTCTTGTACTACTGAGTTATCAGTTCATATCAGTTGTAGATAACTCTGTCTAGCCAGGAGACTACTAAAGAAGGTACAGATATCTACCACTATGCAGTAACTAATTTTTTTCCTAGACTAGAACAACAAATAATGAACGTGTATGAGAGATGGTACTAAAATGCGGTCATATAAAGTAGAGAAGCAAATTTGACTTAATGGAAAACAAAACGGGACTTCAGTTATTACCATACAAACATCCAATGAAGGGAGATAAATATGCAAATAACGATGTTTTCTAGAGTTTGGTCCCTTTGAAATAAAGTTTGTTTTTGTTCACCACGAGATTGGGCATGGTGCGCATTTTTTTAACAGTCCCAAACAATATCTTTCCAGTGTTTAATTGTGCGTGTAAGAGTGCGTGTATGTGTGTTTGCTTCCGGTGTTTGTGTGTGAGCGCCCATATGTGAGAGAGTAAATATCAAAATATGTACTACTCAACGTCATTTCTGAAATTAAACACAACTATGAGCCTAACACTATTACAACGTAGTGTGGCTTTGTCGCTTTCAACTAATAGAGATTTTTGGCGCATTATATATATTTCCTTTCTTTCTTTCCTCTCTTTGTATATCTGCCTGTCTGTCTTTCTCATTTTATCTCTACCTCCTTATAAGAAGACGGGAGCATACAATAAAAGGGCTGCACTGGTTACTTGAAATAAAGTAGCGCGTACCAAGAACTCTATTCGGCCAGCTCATTTGTGTTTAAATCGATGCATGTAGATAACTGAAGACATGATGAGTAAAACCAAACCTAAGGATATTATTCATGTTTAAGAGCAGACTGCAAGGCCCAGGGCGAGAAAAAGAATGTGCCAAGGGAGGCTTCATTGTTGGCTTCCTCTATTTAGCTGAATATTTCATGTTCGAGACCCTATGAGGTCGCAAACTCTTAAATCCAGGCCTGATCATGTCATTGTCTTCAAAGTGAGTTTAGGAAATTAAGGGAAATTTTAAAAAAAACGAGACTAGCAAACAAGGGCGTAGCTAAGAATTGGCCATCATTTGGGCGCAGGTGGCTTGATCCCTTTAGGGCCTCTATATTTTGCGTAATAGTTAATATTTAATGTAAAACAACACTCAATTGGGGCCCGCTCAAGTGGGGGATTTTTTTAATTCTCCCCCCCTCCTCCCGCCCACCCTAGCTACGCCACTACCAGAAAATTGTTAATACGAAAAGAAACACCTTCACCTAGAATTGTACATTTTAGTATTTCCTGTCATTATAAACTCTAACTTTAATTGAAAAATCCTGTATACACCATGAGGTCATCAAGAAATCTCTTTTCTCTAATCATACCTTCAGTAAGAAGATGAAGATCTCTTTTGGAAACGACTTTTGATGGAATCAGGACTCTAGACGTTTCTAGAAACGTCATCATGAACACCAAACAGCAGCAGGCGGTAAATGCTGACAGCAGACCTTGGTTCCTTGGGACGAAGTAACGTCGACGCCTTGCCTGTTGCAGTTGACGACTAGAACAGAGACATTTCCTTCAGTTTAACCATAGATAAGAATAAGGCTTGTCTTCGAGTTCGAAGATTAACGAGGACTGCAGTTTCTCCCGTGACTACGCAGCCCAAGCTGCGACCTTCATACTTTGCTACATCCAGTATATAGAGTTTATATAAACAGATGATGAAAGGGTCATCTGTGTCTATGACCAGCACAATGACCACTTAGCCATAGCCATCGTCGGCCACAGAAACCTATGAACCTTACATCACCTACTTCCATGTATTGCAAGGGCTGAAAGGATTAGTTTTACTAACGTCATTGAAAAGTAAAATAAAATAATTCAAACTTTGTCTTATAATGACAGGCTTTTAGTATGTTTAGTCGTTTTATAAGTATAGTGTTCATTTAGCAATCAAATGTATGGAGATCATTTATATCAATGTATCTAACTGTAGTAGAGGCATATACCATAAGCATTTTTACAAAATATATATATATATATATATAAAATACAAGTTCAATTATAAAATATATCAAAAGCTTCATAAGTTGTGTAAAATATAATCTTTCAACAAACATGATTATAGAATATTTCAACAAACATGATTATCCAATGGACAATGTGCACAACAAAAGTAGAGATATCTGTATTCTTACTTCTGAGTTATGTCCCATACGTTGGAAGGTTTGGAGATGTCTGGACCTAACGCCATTTTTGTTTCAAACGTTCAAAAGGCTTCACATTTTAAAATAATTTGTATAGCATTAATTGATTTGATTTCCTATTGGTTTTGTTCTATTTTAACACGCTTTATCCAACCGCTACTTACAAACCATGACTTGGGTCCTTTTTTAATACACTCTTCAAAATGCAGTAATTTGTTACAATAAAGTTTAAATCGTATCATTATGACCCAGCTCAATAAAATAATGTTAAATTCGAATTTACTTTCAATTTAATTTACTGATCTTGTTTTGAAATTACGCGTAGTGCTCGTCGCGCGCTCTCGGTCAATAGCTTTTATGGACCGGTGGGGGAAAATGGTATCTGGGTCAATCTTGGAGAAGGTTCCTGTGCTGCCTTTAGGCACTCACTAAACACAACTCAGCTCAATTTTTAACTCGAGTCCCCTTGCTAGACAGTCAAGAGGTATATACCACTCAGCCCACCATTTCATGTACTTAGCGGATTTTCATATTTAAGTTTATCCAAGTTGTCTGCTCTTTGTATTTTAATTGTAAAGATCCGGTGTACATTCTTTAGGGAAAGAAATACCACTAAAGGGGAAAAAAAAAATTTTTAAGCGAAATGGAGTAATGTGTGGGTGATACAATGGCGCTTTAAACAAAAACGTATTGAAAATATTTTGTGGAGATTTTTTAAATAAATAATAAACAATGTCAAGGACACTACATCTGAAAGAACCTTGTTGCTTACCAAGTACTAAAAAATGGACCTGTATTCCAGGCTCCAAGTGGAAGAACTTTGAAATTGGATTCTGTGATTCTAAACAGAAAATGCACACAGATTAAATTATCATTACTTAATCGGTGCACCGGGAACGCCAAATACTTCAATAAGGCTCATCCCCCAATGTAAAATAAAAATAGCTTTAAAGATGTCTACCTTCCTTACCATCTCTCACCTAGTTCCTGGAACATCAGTAGCAATGATACAGATTTATCCATGTCTTTACCTAGTTCCTAGAACATCAGTAGCAATGATACAGATTTATCCATGTCTTTACCTAGTTCCTAGAACATCAGTAGCAATGATACAGATTTATCCATGTCTTTACCTAGTTCCTATAACATCTGTAGATATGATACAGATTTATCCATGTCTTTACCTAGTTCCTAGAACATCTGTAGCAATGATACAGATTTATCCATGTCTTTACCTAGTTCCTGGAACATCAGTAGCAATGATACAGATTTATCCATGTCTTTACCTAGTTCGTAGAACATCTGTAGCAATGATACAGATTTATCCATGTCTTTACCTAGTTCCTAGAACATCTGTAGATATGATACAGATTTATCCATGTCTTTACCTAGTTCCTAGAACATCTGTAGCAATGATACAGATTTATCCATGTCTTTTCCTAGTTCCTGGAACATCAGTAGCAATGATACAGATTTATCCATGTCTTTACCTAGTTCGTAGAACATCTGTAGCAATGATACAGATTTATCCATGTCTTTACCTAGTTCCTAGAACATCTGTAGCAATGATACAGATTTATCCATGTCTTTACCTAGTTCCTAGAACATCAGTAGCAATGATACAGATTTATCCATGTCTTTACCTAGTTCCTATAACATCTGTAGATATGATACAGATTTATCCATGTCTTTACCTAGTTCCTAGAACATCTGTAGCAATGATACAGCTTTATCCATGTCTTTACCTAGTTCCTAGAACATCTGTAGCAATGATACAGATTTATCCATGTCTTTACCTAGTTCCTAGAACATCTGTAGCAATGATACAGATTTATCCATGTCTTTACCTAGTTCCTAGAACATCTGTAGCAATGATACAGATTTATCCATGTCTTTACCTAGTTCCTAGAACATCAGTAGCAATGTTACAGATTTATCCATGTCTTTACCTAGTTCCTGGAACATAAGTAGCAATGATACAGATTTATCCATGTCTTTACCTAGTTCCTAGAACATCTGTAGCAATGATACAGATTTATCCATGTCTTTACCTAGTTCCTAGAACATCTGTAGCAATGATACAGACTTATCCATGTCTTTACCTAGTTCCTGGAACATCAGTAGCAATGATACAGATTTATCCATGTCTTTACCTAGTTCCTAGAACATCTGTAGCAATGATACAGATTTATCCATGTCTTTACCTAGTTCCTAGAACATCTGTAGCAATGATACAGATTTATCCATGTCTTTACCTAGTTCCTAGAACATCTGTAGCAATGATACAGATTTATCCATGTCTTTACCTAGTTCCTAGAACACCAGTAGCAATGTTACAGATTTATCCATGTCTTTACCTAGTTCCTGGAACATCAGTAGCAATGATACAGATTTATCCATGTCTTTACCTAGTTCCTAGAACATCTGTAGCAATGATACAGATTTATCCATGTCTTTACCTAGTTCCTGGAACATCAGTAGCAACGATACAGATTTATCCATGTCTTTACCTAGCTCCTAGAACATCAGTAGCAATGATACAGATTTATCCATGTCTTTACCTAGTTCCTAGAACATCTGTAGCAATGATACAGATTTATCCATGTCTTTACCTAGTTCCTAGAACATCTGTAGCAATGATACAGATTTATCCATGTCTTTACCTAGTTCCTGGAACATCAGTAGCAATGATACAGATTTATCCATGTCTTTACCTAGTTCCTGGAACATCAGTAGCAATGATACAGATTTATCCATGTCTTTACCTAGTTCCTAGAACATCTGTAGCTATGATACAGACCTACCAATTTTTTAACCTATTTCCTAGAGCATCTGTATCAATGATACGACCATAATTCACACGAGCTGGAGTGCGATAGGTTAACCGATTAATGACAGAGAGACTAAACGTCAAGCTCGTTTTATGAAGGAGTTTTTGTCTCTCCCTCGGAAAAAAAAACTGCAAGAAGGACAAGTTGTTATCATTAATCAATAAGTGAATATTTAGTTCTAATTGAAACACATACATGCACTTACTTTAACTAGGCTCATAGATCAACACAGGGTTGTAATGCACACCAGCTGATGGGGGGGGGGGGAGGAGATGTGTCAGTGTAACAAGAACTCAGCACCCAATAACAAGAACACAATAGCTATATATGTTATCACTGAGCTAACAGGGTGTGAGCTGGTTTAATATAGTGAACTAATCATGCTAGACGGATTTAATATAGAGTGCTGCTCATTTTAGACTGGTTTAATATAAAGTACTCATGTCAGACTGTAAAAGTCACTGGTTTAATATAGTGTCCTGTTCATATTAGAATATTTTAATATACAGTTATGCTGATAGTACAATGGGTTAATATATAAAGAGTACTAGTCATGTAGCCTTTGTCTTTACCTATCCTTCAGTCTGTTGGACCGTTGGGGCACCATGCAAGATTTACGACCGTTTTTCTCCATTCCTCTCTGTCTTTTGCTTTAGTTAGAACCTCTTTCAATGGCAGGCCCGTCCATTCTTTGATGATGTCTTCCCATCGTTTTCTCCGTCTGCACCTTCTTTGTTTTCCTGGTACTGCTCATGTTGGACTGGTTTCATATAGAGTGTTGCTCATGTTGGACTGGTTTCATATAGAGTGTTGCTCATGTTGGACTGGTTTAATATAGAGTGTTGCTCATGTTGGACTGGTTTCATATAGAGTGTTGCTCATGTTGGACTGGTTTCATATAGAGTGTTGCTCATGTTGGACTGGTTTCATATAGAGTGTTGCTCATGTTGGACTGGTTTCATATAGAGTGTTGCTCATGTTGGACTGGTTTCATATAGAGTGTTGCTCATGGTACACTACCTTTGGCTGACCATTGGACTAATACAGTGTGCTGCCCTATTCAATCATTTTGGCCCAAACAGTGGGTTAATATAGCGTAAAATTTATTTAAACCAAATATGAGTCAACAATTGGCTTACAATAGTGTGCTACTTATGATGGGACATCTTGAACAATTCAACCAAGAAGGCTGCCTTTAACTTTACACCAATTGAAGTGGTAGTCTTTCCTCAAAGGCTACACAATTTTTCAAGATGAGCTAGAGCCGATTGTAGATACAAGTGTAGACTCCACAATGGTAGATTATGTCACAGTAACACTGTAGTAATTAAATAATTCATAGGTGGACAATCAGATTAATAGCATCCATCTTTTTTTTTTCTTGTTTTTAAAAGATACAACTGATATCAATTGATTTGTTTTATGTTATTTATCATTGTATTTAACACCAACGGTTTGGTTGTATTGTCAAGCCGAGCTTTCAAGTGGATAACCTTGTATTCGCAATGGTTTTTCATTGTAAAACGTTTATACTAATGTATAATAATCTGTTGATCAAGTTTCTTGAAACTTCTTTTAATATGTTGAAATAAGTGTCACAGTAGATTTCTGCACCATTCTTTAAAAATTGTTTAATGTTAATGAAGCTGTGAGCCTTTGATTACTCTTTGTACTAGATTTTAAAATGGACATTTTAATTCAAAGTGCAACGCTAACTGAAGTAAGTTTATGAGTCAAGCCAACCACACACAAATGTTCACATTTTAAAATCTATCATGATAGAATGAAGTATGCACACTCAGACTCCTCTACTCTCCCATCAGTCATATGACGTTTCATGGTTACGAGCAGGCCTACGTCCATTCACTGGATAATCTAGAACTGTTCCTTTTGGCTTTACTGTTAAGAAGAAATAGGGTTTTATCATCGTGTAAGCAATGTAGGCTGAGACAGAGTTCAAGAAACACAAAGGCTGTTGTTGTCCACGCATGTCCAAAGACGCTGCTATTTCATAGAACTTGGTTCTTACTACTTCAAGTAGTTCCCATTTAAGACTTTGCGATCTATAGGGCAGTTTTTGTTATCCATTTCTTTAGCTCACGGTTAACGAGGGTGTCATTTGGCCAGCACAACGACCTTTACTTTCCCAACTAAAATCAGGTACCCATTACAGTTGGGTGGACTCAGAGGCACTTTATAAATCTAGAAATTAAAAATCCCAGTCTTCACCGAGATTCTAACCCAGGACCCCGGGTTCGGAAGCCAAGTACTTTGTCACTCTGCCACCACTTACTACTTGAAGAAAAAATCACATTTTTTTCAATGTTTTTTCTTGATACGTTTTGGACTTATATCAGAAATGATTTTAACGTCCTAGTTCAAACCTCTAGCAAGACGGCAGGGGATGGAGGCAGTGTACAAACACTGGACCATCGTGACAATGCTAAAAAATAATTTGCTTTCTAAGTATCAATATCTTTCTGGCAATGAGTATGCGTCTGATAGAAAAAGTTGTAGAACAAATGTATCTGGTTTACTGTAGGCTAGTGTGGTAGAAATTTCCTTCCCCCCCCCCCTTCCATGCTTCCCATACCTAACCCACCCAGCAATGAGAAACATTAACCTGGTCATCAACGCTTACCTTGACTGTATCCAGGTGTGAACCTGACTGCCTGACTTGTCAGATTCGTTGAATTCAAGCGGGAGTATGGACCCTGCATCCCAGCATACCGCATTCACTGGGGCAACAACGCAACAATGTCTGAGGAATGACCTCCCTCCCAGCGCATGACAGAAATAGACTGCACGTGCCAGTCATTCATACACATTCATTCATTTCCTATTATGACCTGATGCCAGCAGGTTTAACTTTTTGTTTTGTTCGGATGCACTCTTCCATAACTTTGCATAGTATTCTGTTGCACAGCTTCGTTCCAAATATGTATCGTATACAATTAAGAAATTAGTTACAATTTGTTGTTGGCTGCGATGTTGTTAGATCGTCGTTTCTAATACTGATTTGATCATGTTTGATTTATATGAAGCTATAGTTATACTTTTACTAATTAAGTAAAAAAAAATGTACAAAACACTCACAATAGATAGTCATAAAAAAAGTTGCCAAAGTATTTCATCTATAGAGACTGCTACAAAACAAAGACTATATATTCAAGTTCTCTAATTTCCGTTAAGTCTAGTTTAACAGTTTGTACTAGCTTACTGATGTGCTTCTAAATCTTTCAATTGGACTAGGTATTAAAAAAAGACTACGTCACGAACAAAGTGATTAAAAATGGAATGGAGGAAGACGGTCGACTGATCATGTGTAGTGCCCCAATGGTTCAACAGACTAAGGGATATGTGAGGTGAATGAGGTATTGAACAGATAATGATATGAAATCACACTTTGTAAATCTGAAGCATAAAAATCATGAATAGCAATGCCTTTTTTATCCAAGATTTCCACAGACGTGTGGACGCTTTGATTCTAATTTTATGACTATAGCAAGAACTTAGGATTATAACTTATAATGTACCAATTGTATTTACATTCATTTTGTATGCCTTCTCAAAGTTCAAGGTCACAATCTTTGACTCGCATTTCGAAAGAAGGTTTAACTCAGCCAGTTGTAAAAAAGCAGCTAACGCCTTAATTATAATCTTATGACTCGAGCAAGAGCTTAGGATTATAACGTACTAATCTTATTTACATTCTTTTTTTTTTGTCTTTTTCTCAAAGTTCAAGGTCTCGGTCTTTGACTCGTCGACCAAGAGAAGGTTTAACTCAGCCAGTTCTAAAAAGCAGCTATTCACTTTGTTCATTTGTTAGTAGACCTCCGATCTAGAGGGTGAGGCTAAGGAACATCAAACCCAATAATAGAATCAGCCCTCCCCTCCCCCTCCCCCCTCCTCCACCCCCATCCTCAAATCAAAAGATTTTGAACCGACGTACTTTGTAGCTAGATCACGTGATGGCATTATGTACACACACAAAAAAAAAGGGGGGCAGAATCTGGAGTGAATGATCAAGCCAATTCTGGAGCGGCAGAGTTTGCCACAGTTCGTTCATGCATATTCATCTGTCCTAGGGCTAGTTGATAGGGCAGATTTCTTTTTCTTTCTCTTGGCTGACGCAGCCTCGTTTCTTTTTGCATTCGGTGAAGTTCTTACCAGCACGAACAGTCTGTCTCCATGCTGTCCGGTCTTGGGCCCTCTCCTCCCACATACTTTAGCTCTCATGTCTCTCTTGCAGACATCTCTGTAGGCTAGTCTTTGGCGGCCCTTGGGTCTGGCTCCTATGCAAGTTCAGCGTACAGGATGTCTTTAGGAATTCTTTCATCTGGCATGCGAGTGACATGACCGAGCCAGCTTAGTCATCTCTATTGAAGGAGAGCATAGATGCCGTGCATGTTGGCCCGTGTCAAAACTTCCTTGTTGGTGACACGATCTCTCCAGGAGATGCACAGTATGCGTCGAAGGCAGCGTAGGTGGAAGCTATTTAATCTGTGTTCTTGACACATTAAAGTTGCCCAGCTCTCACTGCCATAAAGAAGTAAGCCCAGGTTTTTTTTGCCGTGGTCAATTTGGTATTTTCCCACACACGTATATATATAGCCAGGATTTTTTTTCTTGGGGGGGGGAATATGGGGGGGGGGGGGGTCTCCCCCCACCCCCAGTGAAAAAAAAATTATATTTATTTATGTGTGTGTGTACATAATCTTTATTACATTCTGACCCTTCATTCTTTCGGCAGACGTTTATTGTGCCCTAGAATAGATTCTTCCTGGAGTTAGTGGAAAAATTGTAGATTCCCCGCCATTTCCAGCAAGGGGTCTAGGGGAGCACCAGAAGCTCCCCCATTGCGGGGCGGAGCCCCGCCTCCAAGCACTATTTCTGGTATTGAAAGCCAACAAAATCCATATTCTGAGGTATCTACAGTGCATTTTTTCTGCTATTAACAAAGTTTTTTTTCAAAAACCTAATGTGTTATCTTACTGACTTAGACCCTCCCGCGCCGTTTGGCGCATTTGCCGTCAAGCTGTTTCCATAAAAATCTGTCACTGGTAATGTCTGAAGCCTCTTCTGAGGACCTGCATGAATGTGTGGCGCCAAGTTGTACTAGGATGTCATCGCAGCTCTTATTATGCGTAATTCATTTTGTCGGAGATCATGCCCCACAAACCTCATGCGACGCTCTGTCACAGCCTTACAAAGGGGTCGACTCCCACTTCAGCATAAGATTTCCTTGATTTAGACCCGATCTTTATAACTGACACCTAAAATCTGTCTTAGCCATCTTTGTTGAGCCACATTTAGTGTTTTTCCATTTCGGCAGATGACTATTCACTGCACTTTATTAATGGAGCCCCGCCACTGGTAGAAATGTATAACCTATCTTGAATACGCTCTTGGGAATTCGCTTTAGATTTTATATCGAAAAGGGAAGTTTTATCATCAAAATCATCTCTTGGGGGTTTTAAACTAAAAAATCTCTGAAGTTGTTTTTTTTTAAATTCAAAACCCCATTTAGCTAGTGTAATAGAATTTAGTAACTGTAGTTTGCTTTAGAATAATATTGAAGATAGAGGTTTTCCACCTCAAAACACTCTAAAGGGGAATTTTAAACTCAAAATCATCTGGAGGGGTTTTAAACTTTTTAAAAAAAATATGTAGGAGAGGGGTTTAAACCTAAAAACCCAATAGGATTGGCTACGCTGAAATAATTTTAGTGTGTAATTTGCTTTTTTTTTTTATATTGAAGAGGTATTTTTTAGCATCAAACCCCTCTGAGGGTGGGTTTAAACTCAAAACCCCTTTGGCAACGCTCATAGAATTTTGAGTGTGTGTAATTTGATTTTTCTATATTGAAGAGGAGGTTTATCGTAAATTTTGGAGGGGGTTTTAAAATCAAAATCTTCCTTAACTGTGCTCTTGGAATTTGGGGATTGTCGTTTGCATTTTTTTTGTTTTGTTTTATAGAAGAGGGGTATTTAATGCAAAAACCCC